>SJYX01002874.1:350786-426302 GCA_006410675.1 Oreotragus oreotragus | reverse complement strand
TTTTTTTTTTTAAAGAAAAAAAATGTTAGTGTCAATTCCCATGAGATCTGGCCTTAAAGAAATTTATGGCAAATTCCCGGGCTGAATGAGCCCTGACCAAACTGGGTTTCTTTTACTTGAACTCTGAGACTGTCTAGGAACTCTGGACAAAGGTAGAATCATGGTAGAGAAGCTTCTGAGTGAGGGGCGAGGACTGTGGGAGGGGGGTTTGTTTCCTCCCACTGTGGGCAGAATCAGAGGAAACAGAATTAAGTCTTCTCAAGGACTTCACAGGACTACTTCAGTCAGTTGAGTTGCTCAGTCAGTCTGACTCTTTGTGACCCCAGGGACTACAGCATGCTAGGCTTCCCTGTCCATCACCAACTCCCAGACCTTGCTCAAACTCATGTCTGTCAAGTTGGTGATGCCATCCACCCATCTCATCCTCTGTCATCCCCTTCTCTTCCTGCCTTCAATCTTTCCCAGCATCAGGGTCTTTTCCAGTAAGTCAGCTCTTCACATCAGGTGGCCAAAGTACTGGAGTTTCAACTTCAGCATTAGTTCTTCCAATGAATATTCAGGACTGATTTCATTTAGGATGGACTGGATGGATCTCGTTGTAGTCCAAGGGACTCTCAAGAGTCATTTCCAATACCACAGTTTAGTGCTCAGCTTTCTTTATAGCCCAACTCTCACATCCATACATGACCACTGGAAAAACCATAGCTTTGATTAGACAGACCTTTGTGGGCAAAGTAATGTCTCTGCTTTTTAATACGCTCTAGGTTGGTCATAACTTTTCTTCCAAGGAGTAGAGGTGAGGTGAGGTGAAGTCGCTCAGTCGTGTCCGACTCTTTGCGACCCCGTGGACTGTAACCTACTAGGCTTCTCTGTCCATGGGATTCTCCAGGCAAGAGTACTGGAGTGGATTGCCATTTCCTTCTCCAGGGGATCTTCCCAACCCAGGGATCGAACCCCGGTCTCCCGCATTGGAGGCAAGCGCTTTAACCTCTGAGCGACCAGGGAAGACGTAAGCATCTTTCAATTTCATGGCTGCAGTCACCATCTGCAGTGATTTTGGCTACTGCTACTGCTAAGTCACTTCAGTCGTGTCCGACTCTGTGAGACCCCATAGACGGCAGCCCACCAGGCTCCCCCGTCCCTGGGATTCTCCAGGCAAGAACACTGGAGTGGGTTGCCATTTCCTTCTCCAATGCATGAAAGTGAAGAGTGAAAGTGAAGTCACTCAGTCGTGTCCGACTCTTAGTGACCCCATGGACTGCAGCCTACCAGGCTTCTCCGTCCATGGGATTTTCCAGGCAAGAGTGCTGGAGTAGGGTGCCATTGCCTTCTCCAAGTGATTTTGGAGCCCCCCAAAACTAAAGTCTGTCACTGTTTCCATTGTTTCCCCATCTATTTGCCATGAAGTGATGGGACCGGATGCTATGATCTTCGTTTTCTGAATGTTGAGCTTTAAGCCAACATTTTCACTCTCCTCTTTCACTTTCATCAAGAGGCTCTTTAGTTCTTCTTTGCTTTCTGCCATAAAGGTGGTGCCATCTGCATATCTGAGGTTACTGATATTTCTTCCTGCAATCTCAATTCCAGTTAGCCTCAAGTATACATATGTTCTCTCCCTCTTGAACCTCCCCTGCCCCCTACCCAGTGTTCTAGGCTTTTGCAGAGCATGGGGCTGGCTGAGCTTTCTGGGTTATACAGCAGCTTCGCACTAGGCATCTGTTTTGCACGTGGTAATGTATGTTTCAGTGCTGCTCTCTCAAGTTGCCCCATCCTCTCCTTCCCCTGCTGTGTCCACCAGTCTGTTCTCCGTGTTTCCATCTCTCATTTAAATTTAATTAATCTCAGTGAGATTCTGTGATTACAACCTAAAGAATTAATACTTTTATCATTATTCTGTTAGTAAGTAGCTAAAAATATTTTAAAATGGGGAATCGATCTTGTATTTTAGCAAATGACTAGTTTCAGTGTTTTCTTAGGATTTCTGTCATTAAGTTGTTTTGGATGGCACCCCAATCCTTTAAATCTTCAAAAAATGTTTTCTATAAATTTGCATGGTGTTAATTATAGGTGATTCTAGGTTTATTATTCTACAAATTATTTGAAAGCATAGATAGTTTTCAAATTTAGTGATGAAAAGATTAATACACCAGTCTGTTCTCCGTGTTTCCATCTCTCATTTAAATTTAATTAATCTCAGTGAGATTCTGTGATTACAACCTAAAGAATTAATACTTTTATCATTATTCTGTTAGTAAGTAGCTAAAAATATTTTAAAATGGGGAATCGATCTTGTATTTTAGCAAATGACTAGTTTCAGTGTTTTCTTAGGATTTCTGTCATTAAGTTGTTTTGGATGGCACCCCAATCCTTTAAATCTTCAAAAAATGTTTTCTATAAATTTGCATGGTGTTAATTATAGGTGATTCTAGGTTTATTATTCTACAAATTATTTGAAAGCATAGATAGTTTTCAAATATAGTGATGAAAAGATTAATGCATAACAATTCAGGATCAACAAAATTAAGTCTCAAAAAATATAACTAAACTTTCCTTTGCCTAATTATGACATAGATATCTAAGAAACAAGTATAACATTTTATATTTTTTAAATACAACTTTGAAAAAATGCATGTTGAAAATTGAAATATTTACTTTGCATTTATCTTAAATAGTTAATTTCTCCTTTGATTTGAAACTAAAAGTTTGACATGTTTTCTTTCACATCTATGTCAATGTTAGTTCTTGTATTGTTTATTGAGGTGTTCCATTCAAAATTCAGTGTTGAATTATTTATCTGAGAATGACACATATCTACTTATTTGTGTGATGGAAAAATGCTTCTCACATATAAATGTTTCTGAATATAGAGCCTATGTGAAGTACTAGAACAAATGCTTATTTACTAGTTAGGGTAGAAATTTCAGATACATTTAAGGTTTGTGGTGCCTCGATTGGTCATTTTGTTTGTTCCTGACAACCTTATACTGCAGTTAAATAAATTTTTTGGAACTCATCATCTTTTGATCATCATTACCTGGCCAAAGAAAATGGTAATATTTGTTCATTTTCATAAAATGGAAATTCAAAGAACATTTTTGGAAATCAATGCTCAGTCTCTCAGTTTTGAGTACACACTCAGGTTTCTAGCTTGACATTTGGAAATGATTTAAGCACACTAAAGTGTGCAATGATAAACTTTCTCTGGTGAATTTCATTCTGGTGAACTCATTGAACTAAAAAAAAAGTAAGAAGTGCACATATTTAACTATTTCCAAATTTCCTTGAAGGTAAATATTGAAAAAGTTTGTATGGTTCTAATGTAAAACAGAAAAATGCCTAATATTGTTGATGTGATTTTCATCAGCAAGCTAAAGGTAGAAATTTTCCAGACTTGATATGAGCAAATAATTTTCTTTCAAAAGATCAAAACTTGTTCCAGCACCTTCCATTACTTAGTTGCTCAGCTATGAGGTGTATGACAGATGAAATATATATCCAATTCATCAAGCAAACCTTTAGCTGTCTATGGCTAAGACCATGGGAATGTTTCTAATTCACAGTATTTATTTTTGTATGCCTGACACAGATCACATGAAATCCATCAGCACGGGTGATTTTTGGTAAATGATGCAATGTGAAGTTGCTCAGTCGTCTCTGACTCTTTGCGACCCCATGGACTGTAGCCCACCAGGCTCCTCTGTTCATGGGATTCTCCAGGCAAGAATACTGGAGTGGGTTGCCATTTCCTTCTCCAGGGGATCTTCCCAACCNGGTAAATGATGCAATGTGAAGTTGCTCAGTCGTCTCTGACTCTTTGCGACCCCATGGACTGTAGCCCACCAGGCTCCTCTGTTCATGGGATTCTCCAGGCAAGAATACTGGAGTGGGTTGCCATTTCCTTCTCCAGGGGATCTTCCCAACCGAGGGATCAAATCCAGGTCTCCTGCATTGCAGGCAGACGTTTTAACCTCTGAGCCACCAGGGGCACCAATGATGCAATGGATAGATTTAAATTTGGAATCTTTTCAAAATTGTCAAACATGGTTTGTCAGTTCTCCAGGAGATCTTCCCAATCAAGGGACTAAACCCAAATCTCCACATCCCTTTCACTGCAGGTGGATTCCTTACTGCTGAGCCATGGGGAAAGCCCAGTTAGTACAAAGATATCATCAACATTCCGACTCCGAACCAATTCAGACTTGTCTGTCTTCAAGTTTGCAGCGTCTAAGAAGAAACCATTTTAGATATGTATTAACACTTATTGTGAGCACCATGTAGGTGAGTCTCTAGGTCATATATTCACTTCCCTTAGTAAAACTTTAATGCTCTGTGGATTTTCTCATTTGTTCAACATGCTGAAAAATTGCATTTCTGAATGGACTTTTATATTTCCAAATGCTTGTTTCAGTTTAAGACATTTAATTTCTACTGCACTTAGAGGAAAATTTTATAAACTTATTTTCAGTAAATAAGTTTAAAACTCAGGTCATCTATTAACCTATATTTCACAGCAGCACTGCTTAATCTATTGTTATTCAAAAATAACACTGGCTTAAATTTTAGTCTTTTATTTAGGTTATTAAGTTGTTTCTGATGCAACTACTGCATGAACCAGTCATAGTACTTAATATGTTTTGCTTTACACAGAGTCGGACACGACTGAAGCGACTTAGCAGTAGCAGCAGCAGTAACTCTTATGTAAAATCTCTAACTTATGAGGGTCAAACATTAATCATTGAATTTTAGCTTTGTGTTTGTAAAACAAAACACCTGCTTGATAACTAGACTGTGAATTTCATTATTAATAAATTATGGGCCACATCTGATAGTATGAAACATGGAAGGCAAAAGGAGAAGGGAGCAGCAGAGGATGAGATGGTTAGATAGCATCACTGACTCAATGGACATGAATTCGAGCAAACTCCAGGAGACACTGAAAGAAAAGGGAGCTTGATGTGCTGCAGTTCCTGGGGTTGCACAGAGTCACACATGACTTAGTGACTGAATAATAACACCATGGTGCACATCAAACTTATCATTCAACAGCATATGTTACTATTGAGTACAAATGATCAATGACTCCTTTGATGAAGCATTATTTTATAGGATATGTAAATGCTTGAATAAAGAGAAATGATGGTACATTTGTCAGCCCAGACTGATTTTTCATGTAGAATTTCAATTTAAGATGTCTGGACTATGCAAATCATAAAGTTTTGAACGTTGAAGGAAGATTAGGCAAACAAAATGTGTAAAACACTTATTTTGTGGGTGGAGCCTACTCTGGCTCTCACTCCTGAAGATGATTTTGTTGTTGCCTAGTCACTAAGTTGTGTCTGACTCTTTGTGACTGCATGGACTGAAGCACACCAGGCTCCTCTGTCCACGGGATATCCCAGGCAAGAATGCTGGAATGGGTTGACATTTTCTCCTCCAGAAGATCTTCTCAACCCAAGAATCAAACCTGCATCTCCTGCACTGACAGGCAAATTCTTTGCCACTGAGCCATCAGCGAATTGCTGACCATCATTTTCAAAACATCCTTGACTGTGATTAGAATTGAGGTTGTTGAGAGAGTTGCATGAGGAACCCATTCCAAACTCAGTAATTTTATAATGGACTCCAGAATCTGCTATGGGACTTTATTGAGTTGTCCCATTTGTTTAGCTGTTATCAAGTTCTTGGTGTCCATGAGCCATATGCATGACACACTAATCATCTTGTGGGGTTATAGGGACTGAAGTTACATTGTAATAGAGAACACTAATGTACACATACATGATATATAGTAAAGCAGCACATTGCTTCTATAATGTGGAATACATGTGATCCTTGGAAGGGACAATGCCAAGAGAAAAGAGGGTACCAAGTAAAAAATTGATAATATATATATAGTCTTTGAAAGTTCTCCATATCTTTATCTGGAAGCCAGAACTTTGATTGATTTAATGAATATTTGTCAAAAATGTAACTTAAATGGGTCTTCTTAACTCACAATAAAGTATTTAATGCTGTCCTCTCCAAAAACTTGCTTCCCGCTTGCCTTGGACAGTAAAGAATCTACCTGCAATGTGGGAGACCCAGGTTTGATCCTTGGGTCTGGAATATCTCTTGGAGAAGGAAAAGGCAACACACTCCAGTATTCTTGCCTGGAGAATTTCATGGACAGAAAAATCTTGTGAGCTACAGTCCATGGAATTGGAAAGAGTCAGACACAGCTGAGTGACTAATAATACCTCTCCAAAACTCATAGCTTCTTCTGGTAGAGTCCTATTTAATCTTAACATTTTCACCTTAAATGAAATTACCAGCATGGGAATATCTTTCCCCATCAAGACAAATTTAATCAAGCTCTCTTCATTCCCAAAGCAATCTGTACATGTACATAACTCTATTCATTGCAAAATACTGAAGTTACACTTTTATACACATATCTTCTTCAAAAGATTTTAAGATATATATGGGTCAGCACCTTTGGAGAATTTGTGTCCATAATACCAGCATAGTTAATGTTTGTGGGATGAACAAGTTAAATAAATTGGCAAAAACAACCAGGTTGAAAGATTAATGTGATCTCCATTATTATATTTTGCTTTACTTTCTGTTGAGATAAATTATCTGGTGATAGTTTAATGAGATGTTTTTAAAATAAAATATCTATCATAGACACTTCTAAATTTTCATGACAAATGCATTGACTATCCTATACAGAAATATATAAGATTATGGCCATGATTGTCTTTTATGTTATATGTATCTATGCTGTGTGCATTTAATTTACATTGCTTTAATAAAATAAGTTTATTAGACATTTATGTATGTAAAAGTACTGTGTAAAATCATGTGGAGCAGAATTTCAAAAAAAAAAAAAAAGACCCTGGAAGGACCTCTAAACATTCCCTTCTCTATAAAATGAGAGAATACTGGCACAAAGTTGTAAAAATCANTGTATCTATGCTGTGTGCATTTAATTTACATTGCTTTAATAAAATAAGTTTATTAGACATTTATGTATGTAAAAGTACTGTGTAAAATCATGTGGAGCAGAATTTCAAAAAAAAAAAAAAAGACCCTGGAAGGACCTCTAAACATTCCCTTCTCTATAAAATGAGAGAATACTGGCACAAAGTTGTAAAAATCAACTTTTCAAAACACTAGAAATTAAGCAAAGGCTTCAGTAATTCAGGAAGTATGTATTCAAGACAAACAACTGAATCTCAGTAAAAACAGTAAGTTTGTGACACTTTAATTTTCCTGATTCCTTTCCTCTCTTCCTAGCTCCAGGATAACCTTAAAAGTCAAGAGACTGCAATCACTGAGGAAACCACCAGTCTGAAGCCAAAGAAGAGGGAAATTTTTGTTGGGGTTCCTTCAAAGTTCTGTTTCCATAGAACTGACATTGTTAGACTTATCTAGTAGTTCTCTGCAAAACACTATTTGCAAAGCTGTCTTTATTAGACATTACTGAGAGTTCATCCAGTGCAAAAAACCTTTCAAAAGGGGCATTTATCTAAATCAATCAGAGGCAATTGTTGACCATCATAGCTGCCTGCACAATAGATAACAAATGAGACTAAGGTTAATCAGTAAGCTTAAGAGGCATATTTTGGAAATGAGAAATTTAAAGAGGATTTTGCAAAGCTCTGTTACATTCCTGAGAATCCAAAAGGCACTTGTGTGGTATCAGAACATGGGGATGAGGCTGCATGTATGCTCGGAAAAGACCAAAGAAAAGCATAAGTTGTCAGCCTTGCCTAATTTTGAGGTATAACAGAAAGTTAAACCAAAGGTGGAATTATTAAATTTGTGAATTAATGTTAAATCCATGCCCTAACATGTATCTTTTTCTTCTGGTGTCATATCTTTTTGCCTTTTGAGCTGACAAAATTCCATATAGTCAAAGTTATGGTTTTTCCAGTAGTCATCTATGGATGTGAGAGTTGGACCATAAAGAAGGCCAAGCACCAAAGAACTGATGCTTTCAAATTGTGGGGCTGGAGAAGACTCTTGAGAGTCCCTTGAAAATCAAAGCTATCAAATCAGTCAATCCTAATAGAAATCAATCCTGAATATTCATTGGAAGGATTGATGCTGAAGCTGAAGTTCCAGTACTTTGACCATCTGATGTGAAGAGCTGACTCATGGGAAAAGACCCTGATTCTGGGAAATATTGAGGGCAGGAGGAAAAGGGGATGACAGAAAATGAGATGGCTGGATTGTATCACTGACTCAACAGACATGAACTTGAGCAAACTCCAGGAGATAGTGAAGGACAAGGAATCCTCGTGTACTTCAGTTCGTGGGGTCGCAAGCAATCAGACACAACTTAGCAAATGAACAACAAACATGTATACTGCCTTTTTCATGAAAGACTGGGAAATGTATTGGTTTCAGGCCTTTAAAGACATCTTTGTCACATCATAAGCTGATCATTAAGTTAAATGGGCAGATATTTCAGTGGTCACAAACAAAAAAGAATAAATAGATTATAGAAATGCTTCATAAAAGTCATTAGACGAACAAAACCACTACAAACAGCAATAACTTAAAAATCCCTAGAAACAGTGGAGCATCTGATTTCCAGAATTGCCAGAATATATTATTTAAAATGCCCAGTTTTCAACAACAATGACAAAAAAGCCTATGGGACATACAAAGAAACATGAGTGTATGGAACATAGTTAACAATAACCATATCTAGGAAAGCTTTAATATTGGACTTACTAGAAAAATACTTTCAGATACTTTAAATGCAGTCAAAAATCTAAGGAAAATTATTTCTAAATAACTACTGAAGAGAATAAAAGTAATGTCTTACCAAGTGAAGAATATCAAGAAAAAATAAACATAAGATATATTTTTATGGCAATTTTATCATTTAACTGGATAAAATACAAAATAAAGATAACCTTTATCCATAATATTGGACTTACTAGAAAAATACTTTCAGATACTTTAAATGCAGTCAAAAATCTAAGGAAAATTATTTCTAAATAACTACTGAAGAGAATAAAAGTAATGTCTTACCAAGTGAAGAATATCAAGAAAAAATAAACATAAGATATATTTTTATGGCAATTTTATCATTTAACTGGATAAAATACAAAATAAAGATAACCTTTATCCAGTTAAAAGATAGAAATTGTCAGAATGGAAAAATATATTAAACTATACACTATCCACAAAAACTATACTTTACATTCAATGAATTGAACAGGTTTACATGAAAATGTAGAAAAAGATAAATCAAGAAAATAAAGAGAACTGAGGTGGCTATTCTAATATCAGATAAAATATACTTTAAGCCAAAAGCTATCACCAAGGACAGAGGATAATAGAGTTGACCAATGAACAACATGAGTTTGAAGAATATGAGTAGTATTACATTGATTTTTTTTTCAATCAATACATTGGAAATATTTTTGGAGACATTTTATAATTTAAAAAAAACTCAAAAATGAACCATATAGGCTAGAAATATTTTTAAAATAAGTTGAAGTTACAAAGTCCTTAATAAATAAAATATATTTAGATCTAATCTACTTTATAGTTTCCACTGTTTCCCCATCTATTTCCCATGAAGTGATAGGACCAGATGCCATGATCTTAGTTTTCTGAATGTTGAGCTTTAACCCAGCTTTTTCATTCTCCTCTTTCACTTTCATCAAGAGGCTTTTTACTTCCTCTTCACTTTCTGCCATAAGGGTGGTGTCATCTGCATATCTGAGGTTANACAACAAAGGTCCATCTAGTCAAGGCTATGGTTTTTCCAGTGGTCATGTATGGATGTGAGAGTTGGACTGTGAAGAAAGCTGAGCACTGAAGAATTGATGCTTTTGAATTGTGGTGTTGGAGAAGACTCTTGAGAGTCCCTTGGGCTGCAAGGAGATCCAACCAGTCCATCCTAAAGGAGATCAGTCCTGGGTGTTCATTGGAAGATGCTAAAGCTGAAATTCCAATACTTTGGCCACCACTTGGAAAGAGTTGACTCATTGGAAAAGACCCTGATGCTGGGAAGGATTGGGGGCAGGAGGAGAAGGGGATGATAGAGGATGAGATGGCTGTATGGCATCACCAACTCAGTGGACATGGGTTTGGGAAGTGGTGATGGATAGGGAGTCCTGATGTGCTGCAATTCATGGCGTTGCAAAGAGTCATAAAATTGTACATCAAATATACTTCTTTTTTTTTCTTTTAATTTTTTAGAAGTAGGGGAAAGGGAATGTGACAAGTCTGGAAATTTTCAGTAAAAGGACAGCTGAAGAAAAAAGAGACGTTCAAGTTGAAGACAAAGAGAGAGAAAGAATGCTTACAACTTGAAAATGCAAGTTGTCTTTACAATGTTGTTGTCTGTACAATGTGGTGTTACTTTCTACTGGACAGCAGCTAACAACATTAGAAGTCAATTCTACTCCAATAGAAATCAACTCTAAAAATATGAAATAAAGATGAGGAATATTGAAATGAAATAAATATTTCATTTAAAAATAAGCATATGCAAAAAATAAAGCAACCATCTTTAAAAAAGAAAAAACATAAATGAATACTCTATAGAGACCACTGTAAGAAAAAAAATAGGAAAAATTTTAACTCTGTCATTGAAGCCACATCAATAAGCATGAAAACCTTGCACTTTTTGAGAAATACTGTTTGAAAATGCAGCCTTTATGCAGGTGCAGAATTTCTGTAAGAAATACAAGCCTGTAGACTTTAGTANATATGCAAAAAATAAAGCAACCATCTTTAAAAAAGAAAAAACATAAATGAATACTCTATAGAGACCACTGTAAGAAAAAAAATAGGAAAAACTTTAACTCTGTCATTGAAACCACATCAATAAGCATGAAAACCTTGCACTTTTTGAGAAATACTGTTTGAAAATGCAGCCTTTATGCAGGTGCAGAATTTCTGTAAGAAATACAAGCCTGTAGACTTTAGTATGATTTGAAAAAGGCAGTTATTACATAACAACCTAAAGCAAAAGGAAGATGTAGAATCTAAAGTTGGAGAAGTAAATGCCACAAAAGGATGGTTTGATAAGTTTAGAAAGAGGTTTGCCTTAAAAATGTCACAATAGCAGGAGAAGAAGCTTCTGCCTACCAAAAGGCAGCAGACAAATTCCCAGATGCCAGGAAGGAAAGTATTGAGAAGAAAGGATATTTGTCAAAGCAGGTTTTTAACACAGATGAAACTGCACTATTCTGAGAAAATAATGCAGCAAAGGGAATTTCTTAGTAAGGAAAAGAGGTGAGTACCAGGATTTAAGGCAGATGGGAATAGTCTAACTGTACTGTTCTGTGCAGGTGAAGTTCGGTTTATGATCAGGATTTCCCTTATTCGTAAAACTGTTAACTCCCAGGCTTGAAGGAAAAGATAAACACCAGCTGCCTGTCTTTTGTTTGTACAGCAGAAAGAGACGGGCACTGAGAATACTGTCTTTGATCAGTTCCACTGATGCTTTGCCCCTGAAGTCAGAATTGTATGATGACAGTGAGGGACTATTTTTTCAAGTTCTTTTGATCTTGGCCAGTGTTCCTGGCCTCATGAGTTCAGCACTGAAGCTGTCCACTTGGTCTACTTGCCACCACCATCCCCACCAAATGTCTAATTCAGCCTCCAGATCTAAGGGTCATAAGAGCCTTTAAGTTTTATTATACACAATACTCTATGAAAAGAGATCTCAGTGCTATGGAAGAGAACCCTGATAGATAAAAAACATGATTAAACTCTGAAAGGTTTACATCATTGAATATGCCATTGTTGTTATAGAAAAAAAATATGAAAGCTATTACATTGGAAACAAATTCCTGCTAGAAAAAAAAAAAAATATATATATATATATATGTCCAGATGTTGTACATTATTTCACAGGATTTATGACAGAGTCAAGCAAAGAAAACAGGAAAGAGATTGTAGATATGGAAAAGAAGGTAGGGGGTGAACATTTCCAAGATTCGGATTTTGGAAGAATTCACAAGTTGATCGGTGCCACACCAGAGGAATTAACAGAAGATGACTTGGTGGATACGAATGCTTGTAAACCAGTGCCAGACACTGAGGAAGAAGGTGTAGAAGAAGCAACAGCAGGAAACAAATCAGCATTAGACAATCCGGTAGCAGCGTTCTGATTCCTCAAGACGGCATGTGACTTCTTTTACTATGTAGACCCTTCTGTGACACAGACACTGAAGCTAAAGCAAATGGTGGAAGAAGAATTGGCACCAAAGAGAACCATTTTCAGTTAAATTAAAACCCAAAATGTGTGAGACAGGAATTGCCCTGTATTTTTATAAAATTGGGCTCCCACATAGCTCAGTTGGTAAAGCATCTGCCTGCAATTCAGGAGACCTGCGTTTAGTTCCTGGGTTGGGAAGTTCCCCTGGAGAAGGAAATGGCTACCCACTCCACCATTCTTGCTTGGGGAATCCCATGGATGGGTGGACGGTCTGGTGGCTCAAACGGTAAAGCGTCTGCCTACGATGCAGTAGACCAGGTTCAATCCCTGGGTCGGGAAGATCTCCTGGAGAGGGGAATGGCAACCCACTCCAGTATTCTTGCCTGGAGAATCCCATGGATGGCAGAGCCTGGTAGGCTACAGAGCATGGAGTTGCAAAGAGTCAGACATGACTGAGTGACTTCACTTCACTTTCACAATGATAGAGGTAGGATGGTAGTATCTGAAGTCTGAGAGCCAGGCACAGGTCAAATTATAGAAGGCTTTGTAGACCTGAATAATGGTTTGAGAGAGGAAGGGATCAAAAGTCATGATGATATTGATGATGACAAGAGTGACGGTCATGATAACTCTACCAAACAGAAGCAAAATCAGTGTGAACATCTGATATGTGTCAGCATTTTGCTAAGATTTGATATACGTTGTTCTCACTTATTATTTTTTAAAACCATGGTGGAAAAGAGAGTCATCTCGATTTTACACAAGAGAAACCCAGGCTCAGTGCAGACTGCCCCAAGACCACACAGCTAAATGAATGTGTGGGGAAAGGTTCCGTCTATTTGACCCATTTACCAAAATTGCTAGCCCCAGCTGTTTTCCAAGAGAAAGTTCTGTGACAGAACACTGTGTGCCTTTATGATTCAGCAATAAATTTTTAGTTGAATTAGACAGAGGTTTATTTTGCCCACCAAATGTTTCTTGTACATGTTCTATTCACACTGTAATAGGTATTAATTCTTAAAAATTTAATGGTGATTATTTATATCCCTGGGACTCCAAGAATACCAGTGTCATGATTCCACAAACAGCCCTCACCTTTAGAGTTATCATTCTGGGTTGCCACCTTTGAGAATATTTTCAGTGTGTACTTTATGTTCTAGGGACAAAATATCTTGATTTCACTGCAAAAATCAGCTTGCGTGACTCAAAGGCTGTGGCAGGTTCAGGTTGTCAGTTATTAAGCAGGTGGTTCTAAATAAACAGGCAAGATCTTGTTATTTTGACATGCAGTTACAGAAAAGAGCTGGCAGTCCCATGAGTATAAAATGAAATGTCAAAGAGTTCGGGGATATGTCATTGTCCAAGAAAAGCCATCAGCAACTAACTGCCTGGGAAAACATCAGATTCACATTTACTCTCCCAACTAGTAAACGGTATTGACACGTGAAATATTTCTTGTGTTCTGTCCCCAGGGAGAATTTTAAGAAAGACAAATGATACCTTTTAGATGGCTGTTTTTTAAGAGATTCAAATATGGGTCAGAGCAGTGAGAAAAAGTTGCAAAGATGATGTGAGAGAAGACTCTGCCCTTTCACAGAAACACGTCCCATCTGAGAGTGGTTGTGAAGGTGAGAGAAAAAGAGAAATATTTATTTTTCTGGTCCTAACATAAAGTAGGACCTGCTAATTATTTTTGTGAAACTGAGGCTAAGTAGCAGGAAGTCTGCCTGAGGCATTATTGCTGGATAGTAGCAGAACTAGCAGAGAAGGCAATGGCACCCCGCTCCAGTACTCTTGCCTGGAAAATCCCATGGACAGAGGAGCCTGATAGGCTGCGGTCCATGGGGTCGTGAAGAGCTGGACACGACTGAGCGACTTCACTTTCACTTTTCACTTTCATGCATTGGAGAAGGAAATGGCAACCCACTCCAGTATTCTTGCCTGGAGAATCCCAGGAACGGGGGGCTTGGTGGGCTGCCATCTATGGGGTCACACAGAGTCGGACACGACTGAAGTGACTTAGCAGCAGCAGCAGCAGCAACAGCAGAACTAGAATTTTGACCTGGGTCTCCTGCCCCTTGAGCCTGCAGAAACATTCTCCATGTGAGAAAGAAACCACACATATCTTTTCCTAGGGGGAAGGGGATTATCCCAGTCATACTAATTGGCCAGATTGACTGCACAGTTAAATGACTTCTCAAGATCCTAAAGCATAATTGTGAACATATCTACATGTTATATGTCATTATCTATGTACTTATCTGTCTATCCAACATCCATCCATTCATCCCCTTCTACTCAGAGTGTTTTGAAATACTTTAACGTTTATCTCCTGGGACAAAAATCATTAGTTGACACATTTATCTGCAAATATGCTCAGGCACATCTGACTCTTTGCGACCCCATGGCCTGTAGCCTGCTGGGATCCTCTGTCCATGAGATTTTCCAGGCAAGAGTTCTGGAGTGGGTTACCATGCCCTCCTCCTCCATTGGCCCAACCCAGGGATCTAACCTGGTATGCTGGCAAGGCAGGTGGATTATTTACCAAGTGAGCCACAAGCCCCTCTTATGCCCAACTAGAATACCACCTTACCAGTTCAGGAAACACAGTGAATTTTATGTCTTCCATTTCTAGAAAAAAAGCCTGAAAAAGTTTAAATAAGTAAATAAATTGATGACACAAACTGGAAGTAATACAGCAAACAATACTTCAGAAGCTTTTTGCCAGTCTTCACAACAATTACAGCTTAAACACTCTTTTCAATTCCTTGAGATAAAATTGTTCAGCCTTTCATTTGCCCCAGATGAAAAGGCCAGTCTAGTATCATTTATCTTCTAGGTTAAATTCGGAAGTATGTTTCGGGTGTTGTGAAGTATAATAAACGTTTTAACATAATAAGGGAGATAAATAACTGCCTGTTTCCCAGAGTTTCAAAATAGCCTATTTTAGGATTGAAAAGGACAGGTGGATGTATGGAATCTTATTTGCCCTCCTTTGAGCCATTCTATATATTCATTTATTTGTCTTGGAGATACTGCAATTCATCTCTGTGGGTGTCCACGTATCTGCAAAGCAACCAGACATGGGTTTTCAGGAGGATCTTGACTGGAAGCAGCCAATATGGTGGTGGATTAGCCTTTCATTGCTTGTCTGGTGAGCCAGGATTTGTGAGAGAGACAACTAAATAAGCAGTCCAAGCCTCAGTTTTAAAACAAAATCATTTTTTGCCCAGGGAAAGGATTAAGAGAACAGGGTATGTCTCTTTTCTGTTGACAGGAGTCCTAGCTCCATCGTCCTGGGATGGCCTTCAACTTCCCAGTGACACGTGGTCAATTGACCTACTGTAGTCTTGCTGAGTTCCTAATGGGTTACTGATTAGAAGGTTAGCACAGAATGGTAATTATATTAGATAAACATATGAAACCAAGGCCTGTACCTAGCAAACATATATTCTGAAATATACTCAGACCTCCTAAAATTCAGATCTGGTTAACATATTTTGAGTATCTACTCTGTTACAGGCACCATCTTCTGCTGTTTATATAGTTTATTTAATCTTTACCTGAAACACAAATACTATTACTGCTATTTTACTGACGGGACTCAGAGAGCAGTCAAAACAGAGTATAATTAAGTTTTCTGGACATTCATTCTATTAGTCTTTCTATTAGGCCAAAGATGATTAGTACCAGTTAGTAACTATGATCATTTTACTGATAATCATATAATTTTAAATCTAATATAATCATATATTAAAGGCAAATTTTTGTCTGTGGATCAATAGTTGAACAGTCTACAACTGTTTGTGAAGAATTATGAATAAGATGTTCAATTACTATCCTGGTTATCATATTTCATAGAAAGCCTCCAGATTCTTTCAGAACTTTTTAAATGCATTTTCCTCACTCTATTTCAAGCTGTAGTCATCTCTTATTTTTTATGATTTTTTTTATATGGACCACTTTAAAAGTCTTTGTTGAATTTGTTACAATATCGTTTCTGTTTTATGTTTTGTTTTTGTTTCTTGTTTTTTTTTGACAATGAGGTATGTGGGATCTTAGCTCTTCAGCCAGGGACTGAACTCCCACTCCCTGCCCCTGGACTACCAGGGAAGTCCCCACAGTCATCTCTTCACTAACTTTCTAAAAAGGTCACCCATTTCTGCTTTTCTCTCCACTTTAGTTAATTTTTTTTTTCTGAAAGTAGCATTCATATCATTTCATTGCCAGATGAATCAATAAATGGATATTTAATATACCCCCCAAATCCTATCGTATCTCTACAACCTTACCAGAAGTCATTCCCTTACACCCCTCCAATGGCATCTCAAAGAAAAAACTATCCAAAACAGGACTATTGACAAATGTTCCAGTGATTCAGTATTTCATAATAAACCATACCAAAAGTCAATGGCTTAAAATAATCACATCATTTAGTTGGCCCACAAATATGCACTTGAACAGGGCTTGGCAAACTCAGCTTGTCTCTGACCCACTGAATATCTGACCCTCTGAATATCAGCTAGGCAAGCACATAAAGTCATCTGACATTTACTCACTTATAGAGTGGCTGATGGTGGATGTAAACTCAGACCTTAGCTTCAGCTATCAGGTAGAACACCTATAAATGACCTCTTCTTGAGGGCTGAAATTCCTCACAACATGGTACCTGGGTTCTAAGGGTGAATGTCCCAAGGAACTGAATATCACATGAAGTTATACTCCCATTTGTGTTCTAGCCTTTAAATTCAGACATTCTATGTGATGTGGCAAACATAAATCCATGCCTAATTTCAAAAGAAGGAAAAACAGACTTCAATTTTTGAAGTGAGAGAATGCTGTCATTCTAGAAGAAAACGTTGGGGTAGAAATATCTCTGTGACCCTTTTGTTGGACAGAGATAAATGGAATGCGTGTATGTACCTGTGTCTATTGCTATTTCCCTATACATATATGTAGGTAGATGTGTGTATGTGTGTGAACATGATATAAAAGAGATTTATATATATATGAGAAATGCTGAGCTGGAGGAAGCACAAGCTGGAATCAAAATTGTCGGGAGAAATATCAATAAACTCAGATATGTAGATGACGCCACCCTTATGGCAGAAAGTGAAGAAGAACTAAAGAGCCTATTGTTGAAAGTAAAAGAGGAGAGTAAAAAAGTTGGGTTAAACGCGTTGTAAGTCTTTTCCTTCTAGTACCGTAGGTCAGGGTAGTGAAGTACCCTTTATCTACCCCTTTGTCACTTTTGTCACCGACTGAAATAAAAAGACCCGAGGTTTTAGTGACGTCTAACACTAACGTCGTTACTTTAATCTTCTGTGAATGAGGAACCTTCCTTTCAATACTGGTTGGATCTAGCATATAAGTTTTCGTCTCTGTAATGAAACGGTTGTTTCCAGACAGATCAGTTCTGATACCAAAAAGGTCATCAGTACACACCTACACTCTCAACCTGACGCTTCTTTCGACTCGCGACTTCTTAACTATGAAAACTTGACACCACAACCTCTTCTGAGAACTCTCAGGGAACCTGACGTTCCTCTAGGTTGGCCAGGTAGGATTTCTAATCAGGACCCACAAGTAACCTTCCTGACTATAACTTCGACTTTGAAGTTATGAAACCGGTGGACTACACCTCTCGACTGAGTAAACTTTTCTGGGACTACGACCCTTCCTAACTCCCGTCCTCTTCCCCTGCTGTATCCTACTCTACCAACCTACCGTAGTGGGTCACCTGTACCCAAACCCACCTAAGGCCTTTAACGACTACCTGTCCCTCCGGACCACACGACCCCAAGTACCCCAACGTTTCTCAACCTGTGCTGACCCGTTGACTTGGCTTTACTTGACTTATATATATATATATATATATATATATATATATCACACACATATATATATGCAGGAAACATAAGGGACACAGGTTTGATCCCTCAGGTGGAAATTTCTTTCCAACATGTATCCCTCTGGGAATACACTAATATTCCCAGAATGGGAAATAGCAACTCACTCTAGCATTCTTGCCTGAAAAGTTCCATGGACAGAGGAGCCTGCTTCGAATCGGACATATCTGAGCATGAACACATGTCCTATATATATATGTGTGTGTGTGTGTGTATGTATATATGTGCGTGTATATATACATATGCATGCATATATATGTGTGCATGCATATATATATGAGATATACCTATATAATATATGTCTATATAGATCTTTGCAATTTCTGCACACTCATGCATACACACAGACACAAACATATAACTACATGGAGACAAAATTATAAATAAATTGATATCTATTGTTTCTATTATTAAAACCCTTGAATTCATGTGTTGACACTTTCCAATATAATGTTTCCTATCCAACACTACAAGGTTCATTCTAGTTTTCTCTTGCCATATTCAAAACTACATTCTTTGACAATGAAGCTGCTCCTCTGCCTAATACAATAATTCATTTAATCAATTTTCCTCTAAGCAACCAATTTCTTATTGTCATCCCTACTGCCTTACTTGAATGGACACTTTATTTAACCTTCTTAGCTTCTTCCCCTCTCTCAAGGCTACCCATTTGCAGATAAACCCCTTAACTCATTGATCTGCATCTTGTGGGTACCCTCTTTATCCTCCTCAAGCTCTGAGTTCTCATACTAGCCACCCTGGCTAGAGTTTGCCTTCTCTGTTTAGGCTCTTACTCCTGAGTTGGTGTGTCCATAGAGATGGGCACCCTTCTCACTCTATTGGTCTCTGACCACCCATACAGGTTTGGTAACTCCCCACCTACTAATCCAACATATACACTTTCTTTATCCTACATGTATGCCAATGCCCAACAGTGACATTCCGTGTTGATTTTCTCATTGCCCTGCTTGGGTTCTGAAACCCTAAGCTAAGCCTTCTCATCCTATTGGGCTGATTCTTCATGACATCTCAACTCATATAGACATCTTCGACTTCTTTGAGTTTGGACACCCCACACAAAGCTGACAATGTGGATGCCTATCTTGCTTGAATTAACCTGCTGGTTTTAGGATTAAACTGCTTAGGAAATTGAAGAGAGTAATCTAGCAGTTGAGTTCTTTGGAAAGCAGATGCTGAAATTAAGTTAGGAGTGCAAAGGATTTATTGTGAAGTAGCAGGCTTGTTCCCAGTCCATCTGGCTGGGAAAGTCAGATGAGGCCAACCATGAAATTTTTATATGTATATATATATGTCAGTGTCTCTGCTGGACCAGTGGAGAGCTCCAGAGGAAAGACTGCCTTTCAAATGAGTACTGCGTTGGTCTTGACCCATCTATGACAAATTTGCTCAATCAAGAACAGCGTGGCCTCAAGTCAGACTCTAAGTCCAAACAGAAGGAGTTATAACTGGCAAGTACCAGAAAAGCATAATCACCACCACCTGTCAACAAGTTCTGGGTTGAAGAGGGACTTGAGAGTTACATTTCTGCTTCTGCCACAGACAGAATACAGGGAGAGAAAGGGAAGGATTTCTATTAACTTGGGATATGTGCTAAATATCTGCATTAACACCTGTAAACGCACAAAAATTCAAAATTGAAATGATCGGTTCTCAGACATCACTAGCTGTCCATGTCTTCCTGGGTGTTTGGCAGAAATATACATGCACACCATAAATTTAAAATTGGAACCACTCAGAATGAGTCTCAGGAACCTGAATTATCAACATGTAACCCAAGTCATCAAAAACATTTTGAACTCTGCCTGCGGATCCTGCATGCATTCAATGAATGTTTCTTCTGAGTTCATTTTTATCTCCGTAGTCTGTTGACTGATCTGGCACATCAGTCCAGCCCATAACTCTGGGAGCTGTAACTATTGTTTTGCTGAGTGCAACATCTTGTCCTTTTACTGTAAATCTATTTTGCTCCAGGGCAAGCTTTTATAGGTCAAGTTCCTTGCTGTGTTATTGAGAAATATAGGTTGGATTGTAAAGAGCAATTGTTTCCTGCAAAGTCACAAAGTTGGGCCCAGCATGACAGATATTCTCAGGTTACACACGCTATGATATACATTGAATGCTAACGTTTTCTCAGGTAGATATTTTTAATGAATCTGACCTGCCCTGCCAACATGAAGCATTAGGAATTAGTAACATGCAAAAGAGAAACTGGGCAAAATAAAAGACAGTTTCTGATATTTACTCAGGTGATACCTCAACCAGCCAGTTTTAACCTTCTTCCATCTTCTATTTCTCTTTGATTTGCTAACCCCTCTGCCTCTAACCCTTAACCCAGTATCTTATTTTCTTT
The DNA here is from genome assembly GCA_006410675.1 of Oreotragus oreotragus. Classification (NCBI taxonomy): domain Eukaryota; kingdom Metazoa; phylum Chordata; class Mammalia; order Artiodactyla; family Bovidae; genus Oreotragus; species Oreotragus oreotragus. The sequence goes on along the minus strand of SJYX01002874.1, from coordinate 405,847 downwards.
CTTGCTGTTAAACACGCTTCCTCATTTTTGACCCTAACACCATTTTTTAGCATGATGTGGTTACTTCCCATTTCTATACACATTAATACACAAATTTGTTAATAGTGCTTGTCCTGTCTCCCAGAGCTCCATAAGGGACTATTATAACAGGAGAGATCTTTTGTCACAAGATCTTTTATCCCAAATTCTCATTGCTACATAAAGAAATATTCCAAATGTAATGACATATAATGTAAGAGCTGGATCATAAAGAAGGCTGAATGCTGAAAAACTGGTTCTTTCAAACTGTGGTGTTGGGGAAGATTCTTGAGCGTTCCCTGGGCAGCAAAGAGATTAAACCAGTCAATACTAAAGGAAATCAACCCTGAATATCCATTGGAGGAACTGATGCTAAAGCCAAAGCTCCAATATTTTGGCCACCTGATGCGAAGAGCTGACTCACTGGAAAAGATCCTGATGCTGAGAAAGATTGAAGGCAAAAGGAGAAGGGGGTGGCAGAGGATTAAATGGTTAGATACGTCACTGACTCAATGAACATGAATTTGAGCAAACTCCGGGAGATGGTGAAGGACAGGGAAGCCTGGTGGGCTGCAGTCCGTGGAGTCACAAAGAACTGAATACAACTTAGTGATTGAAAAACTACAATAATAATTACAACTGTTCATTTGTTTTCTGATGCATTTGTAGTATAGGAAGGGCTTGGAGAGAAAAGTTCATCTTTGCTTCTTATAACTATCAGCTTGGACAATTCAAAGCTAGGGAACACTCAAAAGCTAGAGGCTGCAATCATATAAAGAGCCACTCACTCTTATGCCTAGAGGTTGATGGAACTATTAATATGGAACTCTTGGCCAGAACATCTCTGCGTGTGGCTTCCTGCATTGGTCCAGTTGACCAATTTGGTCACAAAATCTTCTATTTCTTTCTTGTAAAGAAAATTGCTGTTAGAATCAAACCCTCTGGATAATCCATGATAACTTACCCTTTTCAAGATTCTTTACTTAATCATATATGCAAATTTTTTTTTTTTCTGAATAATACAGTTTCCCAGGATTAGAACTCAGACAACTTTGGAGGCCGTTATTCAGGTGACTGAAGCCACAGTTTCCTGCATTTTGGATAAAGTCATATGTAAGTGGCATGCATACGTGCTAAGTCACTACAGTCGTGTCCGATTCTTTGCAACCCCATGGATTGTAGCCCATCAGACCCTTCTGTCCATGGGATTTTCCAGGCAAGAATACTGGAGTGGGTTGCCATATTCCTCCTCCACGGGATCTTCCCAACTCAGGGATTGCACCCGTCTCTTACAATCTCCTGCACTGGCAGGTCAGTTATTTACCACCAGCACCACTTGAGAGGCTCATGGAAGTGGAGCCTGGATTAAATTTTATATCTTCCCAGAGTTAACAAATTTTTCTTCCTTACCCACAGCTGCTCATTCCTTAGTCTGGGAAATCTGCTACTCTTCTTAAGCACAGGAAACCCTACTACTATCAGGATCTCAGAGTGCTCAGAGCTTCCCTAAGAACACAAGATACCTGGAATGAGTGAAAGCAAATTTAATGGCAAAGTCTTTTGTTAGGAATATAGAGGGAAAGATATATATCTTATGTTATCAAGCATACAATAGTGAAAGACAAGTATTTTAAATTCTCTAAGACTCACTTTTCTCATCTTAAAAGTGGGAAAATTTGTATGTGTCCATTAACCTTAGAGATTATTGGAAATATAAAAAGAAAATCTATCCAAATAGTGAGGTGCTATGATCAGGTTAAATCTTTGTTTATGAATCTCTATGCAAACAGTACTGAGGGATGCAAAATTTTCATTTTTTCTTCTATAGACATCATCATCCCTTGATTCTTCATTGTTTGGGGATCATATGAAATACTTAAATTTTAACTGTACTTGAAGTTGCAAATATTAGTAATAAACCTTCTTAGTAGACTTGGAGTTTCCTTGATAGATGAGCTGGTAAAGAATCCACCTACAATGCAAGAGATACCAGTTCGATTGCTGGGTCAGGAAGACCCACTGGAGAAGGGATAGGCTACCCACTCCAGTATTCTTGGGCTTCCCTTGTGGCTCAGCTGGTAAAGAATCTGCCTGAAATGTAGAAGACCTGGGTTCAGTCCCTGGATTGGGAAGATCCTCTGGAGAAAGGAAAGGCTACCCACTTCAGTATTCTAGCCTGGAGAATTCCATGGACTATTTAATCCATGGGATTGCAAAGAGTAGGACACTACAGAGAGACTTTCACTTTACTTCACTTCTTAGTAGACAGCATGAATTAGATTTTGACCTTCTGAACATTCTGCCAAAAATAAGTGTGTTTTATAGCTATGGGAAAAAATGAATTAAAATGTCCCTTTGAAAGAAAACTGGTCTTTAATGGAACAGCTGGACTATTACATTGACTACTTTCAAGTCTGATTTTTTTCCTTGCCTTCTTCCTTATATGAGCAGAAAATAATCCTGCAGGCCACAGGAAAATTTCAGTGGTCAAATAAATTCGAAATAATTGCTACTCAACTGCCATCAGAGAAGGCAATGGCGCCCCACTCTAGTACTTTTGCCTGGAGAATCCCATGGGTGGAGGAGTCTGGTGGGCTGCAGTCCATGGGGTCGTGAAGAGTCAGACACGACTGAGCAACTTCACTTTTCACTTTCATGAATTGGAGAAGGAAGTGGTAACCCACTCCAGTGTTCTTGCCTGGAGAATCCTAGGGACGGGGGAGCCTAGTGGGCTGCTGTCTATGGGGTCACACAGAGTCGGACACGACTGAAGCAACTTAGCAGCAGCAACTGCCATAAATCTGTTTGCAACCCCAGAATTGTAAAGCAATAGGGCTGTGATTTACCCCAGGAGTTGCCGAGTGGTGCGTGGTAAAATGGAAAGATCACTGGTCTGGGCGCCTGAAGAAACATTTCCTAATTTATTCTGACAATCCTACTCTCTACTTTTTCTGCTTTGCCTCTGTCATGTATTTCACAGATTCTCATTCCTAATATGACTACAGCCAATAGATGCTTAATCATTTGTTATGTACATTGGTCACAAGATCTTAGTAAACTCACTGTCAGCAATGTAATCTATGTGCTTCTGGATAATTTACTTTGTTAAGAATCTGATAACTAGAAGCAAATCAAATAAACAAACTCGTGTTATTTTCTTATTCAAAAATCATCACTCGTCCTCGCTATCATCTGACTCAGCGCAGTTTTCATGTCTGTACGTCTTCCCCAACCTCTCCCCTCAACAACCTGCAATTTTATTTATGCTATAATCCTCATAAGTCTCTGATGCTGCTTACTGACTTTCTTTTATTTGCTTTTTTTCCCAGCACTATGCCTTTCCAAATCCTATCAACCACTAGAATACAAAGCAAAAGCACTATGCTATTTTTGGGCCAAGAACATTAATAAGTGTATATACTTTCTCTTCAACCAGCTTGAAACACCATCTTTAGTCTAACAAAAAATATCTCTAAAAAACAATAAACAAACATCTACAGCCAATTTTATTTTTATTGATAGAATCACTTCGGGAGAAACTGTAGAGTAGTTTCTACTACCTAGAAACTGAGAAAACTATGCTTTTTTGATCATCAGTTCCACGTATGTTTACCACTGTTAGCGATAGTTTAGTGCTATTAGTAAATCTGGAAACAACTTAAATATATATCAAAACAATGAGGAAATAATCGTAACACAGTCATATATTAGAGCACTATGTCAGGCGCTGAGTCATGTCTGACTCTTTGCGACCCCATGGACTGTAGCCTACCTGGCTTCTCTGCCCATGAAATTCTCGAGACAAGAATACTGGAGTGGGTTGCCATTCCCTTCTCTAGGGGATCTTCCCAACACAGGGATCGAACCTGGGTCTCCTGCATTGCAGGCAGATGCTTTACCACTGAGCCACCAGGGAAGCCCATAGTGGAGCATTACCCAGTCATAATAATGCAAGGAAACAAAAGAACAAACACAAGCTGCAACAAAGCAAAATGACTGCAAGATGAATCTAACATACGTAATCCTGAACAAAATCAATCAGACTCGTGTATGAGAGTCACATGCACTTTAGAAACAGTGAAAGGTGATCAGTGGAAGTAAGGGTCAGGATAGTAGCTACTGTTGAAAAAAATCACTGTGTGCAGATCTCTTTTTGTGTTTGGGGTAGGAGTGGAGTAGAGAGAGAGAAAGCAAGGTTCTGCTTTTTCCCTTATAGGCATGCTATCTTTTTTTTTTTCTTTTTTTTAAATTTCTTTGATGTGGACCATTTTTAAAGCCTTTATTGAATTTGTTACAATATTGCGTCTATTGTTTATGTTCTGTGATTTGGCCATGAGGCATGCAGGATCTTAGCTCCTCACCCAGGGATTGAACCCCGCCCCCCAGAATTGGAAGGTGAAATCTTAACCACTGAACCACCAGGAAAGTCCCAGGATGCCATCTTATCATGGCAACCCCACGTTCACAGAAACTCCATCCTCATGACTGTATATAAGCCTAATAACCCCTCAAAGGATCGTATCCAATATAATCACATTGAGTGTTAGGGCTTCTACATATGGAATTGGGAGGGACATAATTCGGTCCACAGAAGATAGCACGTTACAAAAACCCCCAAAACAAAAAATCTATAAACCTTAGTCCCTTAAACTCTTCTCCTTACCACCCTCAAATGATCTGGTTGTTTAATCCTTGGAACGCAGCAAAAAGTGACAAGTCTTGTAATACTCTGATCCATCTTCTCTTCATACCCTATTTGCAAGTCTTTAGCATCAAGAATTGGAGAAGGCAATGGCACCCCACTCCAGTACTCTTGCCTGGGAAATTCCATGGATGGAGGAGCCTGGTAGGCTACAGTCCATGGGGTCGCTAAGAGTCAGACATGATTGAGCGATTTCACTTTCACTTTTCACCTTCACTCACTGGAGAAGGAAATGGAAACCCACTCCAGTGTTCTTGCCTGGAGAATCCCAGGGATGGGGGAGCCCGGTGGGTTGCTGTCTATTGGGTCGCACAGAGTCGGACATGACAGACATGACTTAGCAGCAGCAGCAGCGTCAAGAATTAATGTTACTGCTTATGTCAAATGGCTACAGGGAGGTTATTCACATATCCACTCTGCTGTAGCTTTTTTTTTTTCTTTCTCCAACAGAAGAATGTGATTTTATTTTTTAATTTTTAAAATTGACAGAGGTTAAAGCGTCTGCTCTGAATGAGGGAGACCTGGGTTCGATCCCCTGGAGAAGGAAATGGCAACCCACTCCAGTATTCTTGCCTGGAGAATCCCATGGATGGAGGAGCCTGGAGGGCTACAGTCCATGGGGTCGCAAAGAGTCGGACACGACTGAGCGACTTCACTTCACTCACTTCACTTTACAATTTTCAGAAGTTTCATACACGTGATTTCATATAATTTCATAGTAAGCCTCCCCCCACCATCCCTACAATCCTTATATTCTGGCTTTTATTTTAAATTTTTAAATTTTAAAAAGATCTTTTGGGCTTTAGGTGAAGAATAGTTAGAGGTAATACTTTTAGTAAGTGGTATTAAATTTGAAGAGACAGGATGATTTACAAAAAAAAAATTTGTAATCTATTAATATATCTGAAATGCCTGAATTTAAAATTACACTATTAAGTTTACCCACTCATCCTAATGTAAAACTTTGGTAAGCCACATGGCCCACTTTCAATGACCAACCCTCTCTCACATTTTTGTTAGTAAACAAGCTGCATTCTGAAGTACAATTTTACCCTGAGTTTCTGACAATTTGAGGAGATGACTTAATTTTGCATGAATCTTTCCAATTCCCTCACCTAAGATCACAATTTCATATCCTCCAGATGCAGAATGAAACCCTATTCCACGTGAAAATCTGGTCACTGCTGTGCAATCAAATCAATATCCAGCCAAAGCAAAAAAGCTTGCCATCTACCTCCAGACCCCATAATCTAGCAGCTGGATGGTCTCCCCAAATGTTCAGCCTCCACTCAAATCTATTTCCCTGTGTCTAGATTTATTTTTCCCTTTCAGCCAGTGATGCTGAAGGCCTAACTTGCCAGGCATTCAAAATCATACACGCTATGACTCATTTTAATATCTCTTAGTCCACCTCTCCTTTTTCTGCACTTTGCTCTTTTGCCATTCATTTTTTGGAAATTTTCAAAGGATAGTTAGAATGTTCCCAGGTTATTTATCATTTAAAGAGGAGAAAAAGTAAATTAGTAGGATCAAAAGAAAGACAAAACAACACTAATTTTTCAAAGGCAAGTTACATACATGAATGAAGCACAAGTATGTATTCTTGCCTGGAGATTCTCGCCTTGTGTATTCTTGTATTGAGATTCTTTTAGAATCTCATGGACAGAGGAGCCTGGCTGGCTCGGGTCCATGGGGTGGCACAGAGCTGGACACAGCTGAAGTGACTTAGCGTATACAGCACACACAGGTGTGGAAGGCAAGGTCGCATACATCTGGACAAGTTATTTTATTGTCCAAGACACAGGAAATGGTGAAGGATGTAACCAAATAATTTGTGGATAATTTGTGGGATGATTTGTGGTGAGCCAAGGTGTAAAGGAGGATGGGTGCAAGATATTTTATTTCCCCAGATCAGAAGAGTTGTAATAGTCAGACTTGGATGTGAAAGGATTTAGAACCTGTAACATTTATTGCATTTATCTTCAGATTAATCAAATGGCTATTATCCAACTAATTGTTCAGCAAATAATTTAGGTACTTAGAGAATGAAAGGTGTTATTTAACAATGAAATTGTTTCTTAAGCGCTATGTAATGATGTCTTAAAGACAAAAGTTATCATTAAAGAATTTCTATTATTCTCTGGAGAGTGTAACACATTATATTACGCCAATTTTCTAAATGTCATGGCCATAATAAAATACATTAAAGCGATTGTTTGGTAGCAATTATTTCTCAATAAAATAATAGCGGAAAGGTAAACTTGTAATAAGGCTTACGAATAACCAAACTTCTAAAATATGGAAGAAGGATAACACAGGACATGCCCCTTATTTTTATCTACCCCCTCTTTCATCTCTTACATCTCCTCTTCCTCCTACTTCTTTTCTTTCAAGAATCAACTTTATTTTATTAATGCTGTGTGTGCATTAAGTCACTTCAGTCATTTCTGACTCTTTGTGACCACGTGGATTGTAGCCCACCAGGCTCCTCTGTTCATGGGATTCTCCAGGAAAGAATACTGGAGCGGTTTGCCGTGTCCTCCTCCATGGGATCTTCCCAACCAAGGGATCAGATCCACACCTTTTACTGTCTTCTCCATTGGCAGGCAGGTTCTTTACCACTAATGCCACCTGGGAAGACCTTACTAGTGCTACAATAGACCAAACATTGGAAAATGAAATAAATTTTCTATATTTATTCTCTTATACTTTGGAAGTAACAAACTTACATTTGGTGCAGAAATTAGTAAAAGATCAATAAAAAAATAAAATAAAACTGATCATATTTGTCATCATCATCCCTGATGCTGGCAAGGGTGTTTTAAAATAAATGGGATGAGAAAATTGGCACAACCTTTATGAAAAGGCTTTTGGAGATATACATTAATAGAATAATAAAAGCTTAACGCATTTGGACCCAGAAACTATATTTATGAAACTCTATCCCAAAGAAATAACTCTAAATATAAACTATCATTACTTTAAAAAATTAACATAGTTATTAATAATACCAATCCACTTGAAACAATTAAATGACCAACAAAATTGGAATGCTTAAACACATTATAGTGTATATATACTGAAAGGAATTTTATACAAGATTTTCACTGAATGACTATGAAAAGGATGCCATAAATTATTTAGAAACATTTTCCTTATGAAAGGAAACAGCAGGAAAACTAGTGTACATAAATTATGATTATAATCATGCTTAAACTGTTCATAAAAATTAGTTTAAGTAAATATGTTTCCATTGCAGAATTTAGAGTCAGAGTATTCTTCTACTACCCATATATTTCTGGTTTAAAAATTACATTTCATAGCTCTGAATTTATTTTTATAATAAAATAAAAATAAACATAATTTTGGAAGAAGTTATTTTGGAAATTTTGGAAGCCAATGCTTTTTAGTTGTCCCAGATTTACATAATGTGCTATGAACAAACAACTAATGTGCCAGACACTCTGATAAACAGGTAGGAAAAGCAGAGATGTTGAAGACAGCTTCCCTATACTCAATGCTAAGAGGGGAATGCAGATGTGAACTTAATTAAACATAAGTGATTTCAGTTATGAAGGAATCTACAGGATCAATGTAAACTAAGTTTTTGAGGTCAAAAAAAAAAAAGAATAGATTAGTTCTGAAAGGTGAACTGAGGTATGGAGATACTTGTGAAATTTGAGATATCATTTGTATTCTTTCCATGCTATGATTTGGGGAAAAGAGTACTTATGTGCATGGGGGCTTCCAAGGTGGTGCAGTTGGTAAAGAATTCACTATGGTGCCATTTGCACTGTTATGATTTGGGGAAGTCAGTATTTGTCGGGGGGTATTTCACAGGTGAAATCCCAGGCAAGGTGTGGTGGCTACCTTCAGGGTAAACGGGTTGGATTCATTTGATGGGAAGCATTCTCAGGAACTACTAGTGTCAGTGACAGCTGGAGAATGTGTGTGTGCATGCACACACACACACACAACCCTCAGTGTTGGTGTGAAATAAGAACACAATTAGGCTGCTTTAAGAGGAAGTAGAACAACAAGTTGGAGGAAGAAAGAGGATGAGAAATAGCTTCCTTTGTAACACAAACGATACATGCTTTTCTCTAGAGCGTTTGCTAAGTCAATTCAGTAGTGTCCTACTCTTTGTGACCCCATGGACTGTAGCCCACTGGGCTCCTCTGTCCATGGGATTTCCCAGGCAAGAATAGTGGAGTGGGTGTCATGCTTTCATCCAGTGAATCTTCCTGACCCAGGGAATGAACCCATGTATCTTATATCTTCTGCACTGGCAGGCAAGTTCTTTACCACTGGTGCCATGTAGGAGGCCTACTGCATACCTTTAGCCACTTTCTGCACTGGCAAAAGCTGAGAAGGAAGGCATAGGGCAAGGGGAAAAGGAGCTACAGAGGAGACTCATTTCTGGCCAATCAGATGTATGCAAATTTATTGTGTGGAATTTGCATTAAAACTCTGTTAAGAGGAAGCTGATTTACCTGAGAAGAGATCCCTTTTGTCTTTCCCCCTACCTCTAGCTACATGAAATGCAGACATGGTTGCAGGTGCTCCAACATCCTTTTTGTACTGTGAGGCAATCTTGACTGTGGAAACCTGAGAAAAGAGAAAAAAAAAAAAAAAAAGAAAAGAAAAGGAGGAAAGCTAACATACCAGCTTCAAGCTTCTCATCCCCCAGATTTCTTTTATGGAAGAGAGAAGATACCTCCAAAAAGCCACTGTTATACTGTGTTCCATTCTGTTATATGGAGATGAAGTAAATCCTAACTAAAGAAAGCTAATACATATTTACTGAGCTAAGATTTGTTTTAGGTATAGCAGTAAAATATACATACTTACATAATATATACATGTTTATATAACTATGCATTATGTATATATTATATATAAATTTGTTTTATTTATGTATTATTTTTTCATCATTATGAAAGTGAAGGAGGAGAGCGAAAAAGTTGGCTTAAAGCTCAACATTCAGAAAACGAAGATCATGGCATCCGGTCCCATCACTTCATGGGAAATAGATGGGGAAACAGTGGAAGCAGTGTCAGACTTTATTTTTTGGGGCTCCAAAATCACTGCAGATGGTGACTGCAGCCATGAAATTAGAAGACGCTTACTCCTTGGAAGAAAAGTTATGACCAACCTGGATAGTATATTCAAAAGCAGAGACATTACTTTGCCGACTAAGGTCCGCCTAGTCAAGGCTATGGTTTTTCCTGTGGTCATGTATGGATGTGAAAGTTGGACTGTGAAGAAAGCTGAGTGTCAAAGAATCGATGCTTTTGAACTGTGGTGTTAGAGAAGACTCTTGAGAGTCCCTTGGACTGCAAGGAGATCCAACCAGTCCATTCTGAAGGAGATCAACCCTGGGATTTCTTTGGAAGGAATGATGCTAAAGCTGAAACTCCAGTACTTTGGCCACCTCATGTGAAGGGTTGACTCATTGGAAAAGACTCTGATGCTGGGAGGGATTGGGGGCAGGAGGAGAAGGGGACGACCGAGGATGAAATGGTTGGATGGCATCACGGACTCGATGGACGTGAGTCTGAGTGAACTCCGGGAGATGGTGATGGACAGGGAGGCCTGGCGTGCTGCGATTCATGGGGTCGCAAAGAGTCAGACATGACTGACGACTGAACTGGACTGATGTATTATTTTTTCATAATGGTGAATATGGTATTGGAGAAGACTCCTGAGAGTCCCTTGGGCTGTACAGAGATCAAACTAATCAATCCTAAAGGAAATCAGCCCTGAATATTCATTGGAGGACTGATGCTGAAGCTGAAGCTCCAATATTTTGGTCACCTGATGTGCAGGGTCAACTCATTAGAAAAGACCCTGATGATGAGAAAGATTGAAGGAAGGAGGAGAAGGGGACAACAGAGGACGAGATGGTTGATGGCATCACTGACTCGATGGACATAAGTTTGAGAAGGCTCCAGGAGTGGTGATAGACAGGGAAGCCTGGTGTGCTGCAATTCATGGGGTCACAAAGAGTCAGACATCACTGAGCAACTGAACAAAAACAATATAAATTTGCTTTTTTGTATATATTTTTCATAATAATAATTATTAAAAAGTGATATATATATTAATTCTGTTATTTTATAGATTAAAACCATAGAGAATAAGTAAGACTAAATAATGTATTCAAGATCAAATAGTATATGGGTAGTATAAACATAAGGCAAGGCCCCATCACAGTGTTACCAAGTTATGACCTTTATATAATATGCTTACTATTTCTAATTTGCACACATGCTATGCATTGTTTTCTATTTGAGATCTTTTTGATGATTATTCTTAAAATTCAAGCTAAGTGTCTTTTTCCTTTGTAGTTAGCTTTTTTTTAAAGTTTTTTTTAGTTAAATAATAATTGTGATAACATTCATAACAATAAAAGCTTAAGCTATTTCACTGTCAACTTAGAAAAGAAATCACAATATGAGAGTTGAGAACAAAGCTTTACTGGGGGCAAAATGAGGACTACAGTCTGGAAGAAAGTACCTTAGATAGCTCTAAGAAACTGCTCCAAAGAGACAGGGGCTAGTGGTCAGTATATATATGATTTTGGTGAAAGGGGAATGCATGCAATCATTTTTCTAGAAGGTTTCTGCTAGTCTCGTGAAGCTTTTGTTAGTCACAAGGAACGGTTGTCAACATGAAAGATTTTAGTGCTTTTCTAGATAGGAGAGGATATGAGAATTTGGCTCATAAAATTGGCTAGTGAAAATATTTATCTGAAGACCTATCCTGCAGTTTTACCCTTAGAACAGTGTTCCTTGTTTCTGCTCTTGACCCTGAATTCCTTTCAGGGGATGTTGAAGGTCAGCCTGGAAGAAAATTATGACCAAACTAGATAGTATATTCAAAAGCAGAGACATTACTTTGCTGACTAAGGTCCGCCTAGTCAAGGCTATGATTTTTCCTGTGCTCATGTACGGATGTGAGAGTTGGACTGCGAAGAAGGCTGAGCGCTGAAGAATTGATGCTTTTGAACTGTGGTGTTGGAGAAGACTCTTGAGAGTCCCTTGGACTGCAAGGAGATCCAACCAGTCCATTCTGAAGGAGATAAGCCCTGGGATTTCTTTGGAAGGAATGATGCTAAAGCTGAAACTCCAGTACTTTGGCCACCTCATGCGAAGAGTTGACTCATTGGAAAAGACTCTGATGCTGGGAGAGATTGGGGACAGGAGGAGAAGGAAATGACCGAGGATGAGATGGCTGGATGGCATCATGGACTCGATGAATGTGAGTCTGAGTGAACTCCGGGAGTTGGTGATGGACAGGGAGGCCTGGCATGCTGCGATTCATGGGGTCGCAAAGAGTCGGACACGACTGAGTGACTGAACTGAACTGAACTGAAGGTCAGCATCTGTAGCAGCACATGATTTAATCCTTGTAAAGCTAAGGGTTTAGGAAGAGAGAAGAGACTGAAGGATTTACATATACTCCTGAGGACTAATTTGTTATACTAGCAAATCAGCTCCATAAACAGTTGTATAAATTTATCCTCTGAAAAGCAATCTTAGTGAATGTCTCTTCTTTTCTCTTGCCCATTAATTCTGTGATTCCCAACCCAATAGGCAAATCACAATATCTCACTGTTGTTTTTATTAATTTTCATGTCTGTGATGATTATTAAATTGAAATATAATTTCAAATCTTTGAAAGGCATTTGTGCTTTTCTTTCAGGGGTATAATTTTTCATGTCCTTTAGGTATTTTTTACCTCCTTCACTCTATAGCATGGCTGTTAAGAATGCAGATCCTGAAATCAGACTACGTAAGTTTCAATCCTGGCCTACACACTAAATGTGGAATATTTAGTAACTTTCTTAAATGCATTAAGCCTCATATATAAATTTACAATATGAATATATTATATATAAGCTTATGTTTTTCTATATATAATATATAGTATTATATGAAATATAATGTATAAATATGTAATATATTATTATGTATATTTAACATGCTCATAATTTTCTATTATACATAACATTGAATTACTTATATGTTTATAGATATAGATATATGTGTGTGTGTGTTTTCTGGGCTTCCTGGCGGTGGCAAAGGATCCACCTGCCAATGCAGAAACATGGGTTAGATTCCTGGGTGGAGAAGATACACTGGAGTAAGGAAAGGCAACCCGCTCCAGTATTCTTGCCTGGAAAATTCCATGGACAGAGCAGCCTGATGGGCTATAGTCCATGAAGTTGCAAAAGAGTCAGGCATATTTTTTTCTGCTTAATTTAATTTTATATGTATATAAAATTGGGATTTCTTATCAGGGATGTCTATTTATTAACCATTCTTTATACTGGGCTCTAAGTTTATCACTCATTGAAAGTGAAAGTGAAAGTCCCTCAGTGTATCAGACTCTTTCCAACCCCATGGACTATTCAGTTCAGTTCAGTCGCTCATTCGTGTCTGACTCTTTGCGACCCCATGAATCGCAGCTCGCGAGGCCTCCCTATCCATCACCATCTCCCGGAGTTCACTCAGACTCACGTCTATCAAGTCCGTGATGCCATCCAGCCATCTCATCCTCGGTCGTCCCCTTCTCCTCCTGCCCCCAATCCCTTCCAGCATCAGAGTCTTTTCCAATGAGTCAACTCTTCGCATGAGGTGGCCAAAGTACTGGAGTTTCAGCTTTAGCATCATTCCTTCCAAAGAAATCCCAGGGTTGATCTCCTTCAGAATGGACTGGTTGGATCTCCTTGCAGTCCAAGGGACTCTCAAGAGTCTTCTCCAACACCACAGTTCAAAAGCATCGATTCTTCGGCGCTCAGCTTTCTTCACAGTCCAACTTTCACATCCATACATGACCACAGGAAAAACCATAGCCTTGACTAGGCGGACCTTAGTCGGCAAAGTAATGTCTCTGCTTTTGAATATACTATCCAGGTTGGTCATAACTTTTCTTCCAAGGAGTAAGCGTCTTTTAATTTCATGGCTGCAGTCACCATCTGCAGTGATTTTGGAGCCCAAAAAAATAAAGTCTGACACTGTTTCCACTGTTTCCCCATCTATTTCCCATGAAGTGATGGGACCGGATGCCATGATCTTCGTTTTCTGAATGTTGAGCTTTAAGCCAACTTTTTCGCTCTCCTCCTTCACTTTCATCAAGAGGCTTTTTAGCTCCTCCTCACTTTCTGCCATAAGGGTGGTGTCATCAGCATATCTGAGGTTATTGATATTTCTCCCGGCAATCTTGATTCCAGCTTGTGTTTCTTCCAGTCCAGCGTTTCTCATGATGTACTCTGCATATAAGTTAAATAAGCAGGGAGACAATATACAGCCTTGACGTACTCCTTTTCCTATTTGGAACCAGTCTGTTGTTCCATGTCCAGTTCTAACTGTTGCTTCCTGACCTGCATACAGATTTCTCAAGAGGCAGGTTAGGTGGTCTGGTATTCCCATCTCTTTCAGAATTTTCCACAGTTTATTGTGATCCACACAGTCAAAGGCTTTGGCATAGTCAATAAAGCAGAAATAGATGTTTTTCTGGAACTCTCTTGCTTTTTCCATGATCCAGCGGATGTTGGCAATTTGATCTCTGGTTCCTCTGCCTGTTCTAAAACCAGCTTGAACATCAGGGAGTTCACGGTTCACATATTGCTGAAGCCTGGCTTGGAGAATTTTGAGCATTACTTTACTAGCGTGTGAGATGAGTGCAATTGTGCGGTAGTTTGAGCATTCTTTGGCATTGCCTTTCTTTGGGATTGGAATGAAAACTGACCTTTTCCAGTCCTGTGGCCACTGCTGAGTTTTCCAAATTTGCTGGCATATTGAGTGCAGCACTTTCACAGCATCATCTTCCAGGATTTGAAACAGCTCAACGGGAATTCCATCACCTCCACTAGCTTTGTTCTTAGTGATGCTTTCTAAGGCCCACTTGACTTCACATTCCAAGATGTCTGGCTCTAGATTAGTGATCACATCCTCATGATTATCTGGGTCGTGAAGATCTTTTCTGTACAGTTCTTCTGTGTATTCTTGCCACCTCTTCTTAATATCTTCTGCTTCTGTTAGGTCCATACCATTTCTATCCTTTATCGAGCCCATCTTTGCATGAAATGTTCCCTTGGTATCTCCAATTCTCTTGAAGAGATCTCTAGTCTTTCCCATTCTGTTGTTTTCCTCTATCTCTTTGCATTGATTGCTGAAGAAGGCTTTCTTATCTCTTCTTGCTATTCTTTGGAACTCTGCATTCAGATGCTTATATCTTTTCTTTTCTCCTTTGCTTTTCGCCTCTCTTCTTTTCAGTGCTATTTGTAAGGCTTCTCCAGACAGCCATTTTGCTTTTTTGCATTTCTTTTCCATGGGGATGGTCTTGATCCCTGTCTCCTGTACAATGTCACGAACCTCATTCCATAGTTCATCAGGAACTCTGTCTATCAGATCTAGGCCCTTAAATCTATTTCTCACTTCCACTGTATAATCATAAGGGATTTGATTTAGGTCATACCTGAATGGTCTAGCGGTTTTCCCTACTTTCTTCAATTTAAGTCTGAATTTGGAAATAAGGAGTTCATGATCTGAGCCACAGTCAGCTCCTGGTCTTGTTTTTGTTGACTGTATAGAGCTTCTCCATCTTTGGCTGCAAAGAATATAATCAATCTGATTTCGGTGTTGACCATCTGGTGATGTCCATGTGTAGAGTCTTCTCTTGTGTTGCTGGAAGAGGGTGTTTGCTATGACCAGTGCATTTTCTTGGCAAAACTCTATTAGTCTTTGCCCTGCTTCATTCCGCATTCCAAGGCCAAATTTGCCTGTTACTCCAGGTGTTTCTTGACTTCCTACTTTAGCATTCCAGTCCCCTATAATGAAAAGGACATCTTTTTTGGGTGTTAGTTCTACAAGGTCTTGTAGGTCTTCATAAAACCGTTCAACTTCAGCTTCTTCAGCATTACTGGTTGGGGCATAGACTTGGATAACTGTGATATTGAATGGTTTGCCTTGGAAACGAACAGAGATCATTCTGTCGTTTTTGAGATTGCATCCAAGTACTGCATTTCGGACTCTTTTGTTGACCATGATGGCTACTCCATTTCTTCTGAGGGATTCCTGCCCGCAGTAGTAGATATAATGGTCATGTGAGTTAAATTCACCCATTCCAGTCCATTTTAGTTCGCTGATTCCTAGAATGTCGACGTTCACCCTTGCCATCTCTTGTTTGACCACTTCCAATTTGCCTTGATTCATGGACCTGACATTCCAGGTTCCTATGCAATATTGTTCTTTACAGCATCGGATCTTGCTTCTATCACCAGTCACACGCACAACTGGGTATTGTTTTTGCTTTGGCTCCATCCCTTCATTTTTTCTGGAGTTGTTTCTCTACTGACCTCTAGTAGCATATTGGGCACCTAAAGACCTGGGGAGATTCTCTTTTGATATCCTATCATTTTGCCTTTTCATACTGTTCACGGGGTTCTCAAGGCAAGGATACTGAAGTGGCTTGCCATTCCCTTCTCCAGTGGACCACGTTCTGTCAGACCTCTCCACCATGACCCGCCTGCCTTGGATTGCCCTTCAGGCATGGCTTGATTTCATTGAGTTAGACAAGGCCCTGGTCCTATTGTGATTAGATTGACTAGTTTTCTGTGAGTATGGTTTCAGTGTGTCTGCCCTCTGATGCTCTCTTGCAACACCTACCATCTTACTTGGGTTTCTCTTACCTTGGGCGTGGGCTGTCCCACGTTGACGGTCAGGAACTGCAGCGGTAAGGAGATACCCCTCGTCCAAGGTAAGGAGCAGCCATGAAGAGACAACCCAATGTGGGAGACTTGGGTTCAATTGCTGGTTTGTGAAGTTACCCTAAAGGAGGGCATGGCAACCCACTCCAGTATTCTTGCCTGGAGAATCCCCATGGACAGAGGAGCCTGGCAGGCTGTGGCTTGTGGGGTCCCAAAGAGTCGAACCTGACTGACTAGGAACAAGTACCTCTTCCTCAATTGGTCTCTCTGCCTCTACCTGATGCAGATACAAAACAGAACAGATCTTTTTGGTTCTTCTGTTCTGACTACTCTTCCTCCACTCTCAAGGACTCCATTTAAAGAGGAGTAATATTTGTCTTGTCCATGGATCAAGAGAGTAGTTTAGCCCTCCATATGCTCCAGGTGTATGTTAGTCGCTCAGTCGTGTCCTACTCTTTGCAAACACATTGATTGTAGGCCTCCAGGCTCCCCTTTCCATGGGATTTTTCCAGGCAGGAATACTGGAGTAGGTTGCCATTTCCTTCTCCAGGGGATCCCCCCAACCCAGGGATCAAACCCACGTCACCTGTCTCCTGCATTGGCAGGCAGGTTCTTCACCACTAGCATCCCTGGGAAGCCCACACATGTTCTAGGGAAAACAAAACAAGAAAGAGCTTATTTCCTCACTTGTATATCATAACTGCAAGGAAAGGTGCAGTCCTGGGAGTCTACAGTCTCCAAACAAGCCTCATCCCTTGGCTTATCTCATTTCGTTCTTTACCCAGATCAAGTCATTCTCCAAAAACAACCCACTTCCCTTAAGCCAAGTGTCAGATGGCTCATTTGTGTATAGGACAAATAACTTTGCCAACACTCCACTTTCCTCTCCTCTCATTTATTTCCCTTCTCATCACTCATCATTTACTGGCAAGTCATATATTTGATTTATTTGTTGGTATCTCTCCAGTAGACCATGCACCCCATTAGGAGAGAGAGATTTCTTTATTCTTTCCATCACTGTATCTTTATGATCTAGAAAAGTACCCTGTGCATGTAGATATTTAATAAATATTTGCTGTTTGTTGAACAAATCAATTAATGAAACAATTTATTGTTCATCTCATTTCACTTTTCATATTGTTTTTAGTGTGTTCTAGTTTGTATTTTATTTTCCATTTACACTTCAGTGAAGTCAGGTTTATTTTGAACTATTATGGAAATAAACTGAATATTTTGGGGGGGAGGATTTCTTTTATGTTTCTCTGGATGCCCAACAAACGTTGTTTTAGATCTAAGGGAATTTTCAAGGTAGACCTTTCCTTAACTTATACCTTTCATGACCTGGCAGGACATGACAGGGAGATAACACAGTGGTCAGGTTCAGCAGGGAATTGGACTTAGCTCATAGAGTCTATTTTAATTTTTCATCATTGTTGTCAAGAAAATGTCAAGAAGTCATGAGTCTATTTCTAGGTTTTTGTTCATCCTATTCTTTTTATAGGAACATATATTCTATGTTCTGCATCACTCCTATAGTTACTAGAGCTCACAGAAATATCTAACCCTGTTGGGAGTTTCTCATCTAACTCAGTGTCCTTGCTATAAATGAAAAGCTGTGTTGAAAGAAGATTTAGACTTTTTGTTTGATGTCTCCATGAATGAATTTTCAGACTAAAAATAAGGGGCTCAATTTTATAATATCAGTCATGAAAGAAGTTCTTGCTTATCTGGTTCATTTATTTAGTTTCAGGGAAGAGTTCTCAAATTGTATATCTGCTGTCCCTTCTTGCTCCAGTTTTAACCTGAGGCTCTAGATACTGCCCAAGCTCCTGGATAGCACAGTGGCATGGGAGAATCCAGACCCCAGCACCCTCAAGAGTGTTGCAGAATGTCAGGTCTCAGACTCTTCAGAGATGTTACTTTGTGTGAGTTACTTTGCCTCTCTCTCTCTTTTTTTTTTTTTTTTTTTTTTTGTTGCTTAGTTGCTAAGTCGTATCTGACTCTTTTTGCAACTCCATAGACTGTAGCCTGCCAGGCTCTTCTGTTCATGGGATTTTCCAGGCAAGAATACTGGAGTGGGTTGCCATTTCCTTCTCCTGGGGATCTTCCAAACCCAGGGATTGAACTCATGTCTCTTGCATTGCCAGGCAGATTCTTTATCTCTGAGTCATTGGGGCAGCTTGTCTTATTTAGCTGCTCATAAAAATAATTAATTCAAATGAAGAGATTTGAAAAATCATTTTCTGTTGCTTAACTTTGTCTATTGCCAGATGTGTATATTGTAAATGTACAATGAGTTAGCTTGTTGTATGATACAGGAATTCTTTATCCCAAAGGAGAATGACAACTCCAAAAATATATTTTTTTTACATTTTATTTTCCTTTATCTTGTCTAAACAGACAAGGATGTATTCTGTGTGTGTGTGTGTGTGTGTGTGTGTGTGTGTGTGTGTGTATGTGTGCCTGTGTATGTTTTTATATGTATTATCTCCTCATCTGATATGACAGATTCTAGTCTCTCACTTTTCTGAAGGTGCTAGGAGAAATCTTATACCAGGCCTCTGCAGATAATCATATTCCTTCAAGTTACCTTGGTGATTTGACTTTTTAAAGTGTATTGTTGAAACAATATAAATTCACTGATTTGCATGACAAATAAATTACCAGTTTAAAGTGCTGAATGCCTAAATAAATTTAATCACGGCTTTTCAGATAAATTATAGCTACAGAGTGCTTTCTGTTTAAAAAGTAACACACAGTTTCTGTTCATTTCAACACATGTGCTGAGTGTGTACCCTGTGCCCAAAACTTTGCTTCCTGCAGGAAACAAAGAGGAAGGAGACAGTCTTTTACCCTAAGAAACCCATGATTTGGTTGGTGTATCTGGGGGAGTAANCATTTCAACACATGTGCTGAGTGTGTACCCTGTGCCCAAAACTTTGCTTCCTGCAGGAAACAAAGAGGAAGGAGACAGTCTTTTACCCTAAGAAACCCATGATTTGGTTGGTGTATCTGGGGGAGTAAATGAGCTTTATGGTTTCTTCTTCACTAAGATGCATGTCTCAAGTGTCCCAGGAAAGATTCTACAGCAAAGATCTTCAGGTCATGAGATTTCTTCAGGTCGAGGATTTCCTCTGCTGTCTTGAAAATTTTCATACTTATTGGATGCCCCAGATAATGGTGTGTCTGCCTCACACATCAGTTTTCCTCACTTCTAAATCAAGGAATGGTATATATTTCTAAGCACTGAGCCTGGCATTAGAGACGACTGGAGAGGGGGCAGACAAAAGTTCAACCTTCCTAGAAGGAGAGTCTCACTATCAGATGACATGGCCGGAGTGTGTGACTTCTTTTGCCAAGACTGATGATGGTGGTGACAGTTCATTGAGCACCAAAGCTAGTCTTAGGACAAAGAGATATTACACTGTTTACGTTATCCACAAAGAGCTAAATTCTAAACTAGAGCCTTGGGCACCAATAGTATAAATGCAGACATTCTAAAAGAAGTTTCAGCATAATTTCATGACTGATAGGGGCAAGGGGTGTGAACGAAAGGGAGAGATATATGCTATCTGGAGGTGTTTTATCTTAGTTTCTTTGGTAAAAGTGGATCCTATTAACCAAAGTAAGGAATAAAGAAAAAAAAAATGGAGATGGAGTGTGACTTAGAGTATAAGCCATTTTAAACATGTTAAATTTGAGTTTCTAGAGGGTCATTTGAATATTTCTATTAAAGAAAGAGTTATATTTTAAAAAAAGTCTAAATCTCAAAGAGAAAATCAGAGTTGTAGATGAATAAGTATCTCTCATCTGTATTTAGTTACCAGTTATGTCAAAGATTGACTTCAGAAAAATATGGAAAGCGTAAGCCATTTTCATTGGTCCTGTTAATATAAACAAGGACAAAAATGGAATGACATTTCCATTTTGGTCCTTCCAGATGGTAGGATGGCATCACTGATTCAACGGACATGAGTTTGAGCAAACTCCAGGAGGTGGTGAAGGACAGGGAAGCCTGGTGTGCTGCAGTCCCTGGGGTCACAAAGAGTAGGACACAACTGAGCAACTGAACAACCAAATGGAGTGCGTGTTTGTATCCCTTACAAAAGTCTCAAGCTGAAACCTAACCTCCTGTGTGATGGATTGTGAAGATGTGGCCTTCAGGAGATGACTAGCTCATGAGGGTGGATCCATCATAAGTGGGGCTAGTGACCTCTAAATGAGACCCCACAGAGCTCCCTCAGTCTCTGCAATGGGAGGATACAGCAAGAAACAGCCATAGATGAACCATGAAGTGGGTCCTCACCAGACAGTGAATTTACAGGTGCCTCAATGTTGGACTTCCTAGAGTCTAGAACAGTAGGAAATACATGTTTATTGTTTATGTCACTTGGCTAATGGCATTTTTGTTATAGCAGCCTGAATATACAAAGACAAAAGTACTTCTGTCCAGAATAATTGACTTCATTGTGGTCATGTAGCAAATTAGTACTACAGCTCAGATCCATTATGTATTTATTTATTTTTTACTATATTACTGCTAATTCTGGAAGAGGATGATAATGATCACATATAGATATATTACTTAAGAAGTTAGGCATGAGCAAGAGGGGTGGCCTAAACCCAAAGGATGCAAGCTAATCTCTAAACCCCATCCCAGATACACCCACGAGAGCTCACAGATATGCTACAAAAATAAACACAGAGACTTTTCCAACTCCAGCAGGTGCACCCTAGGCACACAGTGGATACAAACTCACCACGGGGGCTTCCTCAAGTAACCTTAGGCAACCAGGATCCCAGTAAGAGTTCATAAATATTCTATACATTCATGCATCTGCTTATAACAGACTAAATTATGGGAATACATGCACAACAAAGCCTGTTGTTACATAACTAACTTGCAATTGTCAGTCAGCTGTGAATGTATGCCTATCTGCATCTCCTTTCTTGATTGGTGGTGGGAACAAGCCCTACTTGTGCAGGGCATAACCAAAAGGAGGAGACAGGAAGTATAAAAAAGGGAAAGCCAAGAGAGAATGTTAGGATGGTTCCTTTGGGGTTAGCTTGCTCCCATGTCTTGGGAGTGTTTGTCTAATAAAAGATCTGTCTACTTGAGCTGAACTGAGTCGTAGTTTGACTATTGTCTTAAATCTTTTACTTTGCCAAATTCTTCACAAATTGTTGCTGAACTGAAGAAGAGAAATAAACCAACCTAAGAGACAGATAGATAGATCCATCACCTCCTTTGAACAATTACAGTGTGACAGGCTATAATAAATGTTTTATATGCATTATCTTGTTTTGTATTCACAATGCTGCTAGTGAAAGTGTTAGTTGTTCAGTCATGTCTGACTCTTTGTGACTCCATGGACTACATACAGCAGCCTGTCAGGCTCTCTGTCCATGGAATTCTCTGGGCAAGAACACTGGAAATCCCATTTTCCACTCCAAGGGATCTTTACAACCCAGGGATAGAATCCAGCTCTTTTGCATTGCAGGTGGATTCTTTACTGTCTGAGCCACCAGGAAAGTCTGATACTACTAAAGGTAAGTCAATTTATTATGCACATTTTACAGAGAACACTGAAATCCAGAGAAGCTAAGAAATTGATCAGTCAGGATACTAAACCTGATCTGTTTAAAAATAAAAGTATTCTTCTGATACTCACACCATACTCTTCTGCCTTTCATCTGCCCATCCATTCATTCATTGA
Organism: Oreotragus oreotragus; assembly: GCA_006410675.1. Classification (NCBI taxonomy): domain Eukaryota; kingdom Metazoa; phylum Chordata; class Mammalia; order Artiodactyla; family Bovidae; genus Oreotragus; species Oreotragus oreotragus. Next base: position 383,694 of record SJYX01002874.1, on the reverse strand, counting down.
TCTAGCCAACTTACAGACAGACCAATCAAACAATGTTGTCAACTTCACTTTCTCTAAGGGTAATTGTCCTGAAATAACTTGAAGCCTAGAATAGAAAACTGAAAAATTTGAAATTATTTTATAATTTGCTAATAAGCTATTTCTAGGATATTGCTAGAATACCCAGGATGGACTATGGAGCACTATTACAGTTATTAGCAGCAAAATGTTTCTTTTGTAATTAATAATCACATAAATACATTGGTTTCGCAAAAAGTCAGTAAAGAGCTTATCATTTGCATTATCAATGACTCTCCTCCACATTAACAAATGTGTACCAGGATGTGACAAAATATGTATGTCCTCTTGGAAGGAAGTTTTAAAAAGAGAGCTATAATATTTAAGTGATTGTTCTTGCTATCGTTGATTTATTATTGTGTAAAAATGTAGTAGGGTTTCCCAGGTGGTGCTAGCAGTAAAGAACCCACCTGCCAATGCAAGAGACATAAGGGACATGGGTTTGATGGGTTGGGACATGGGACATGGGACATGGGTCGGGAAGATCCCCTGGAGTTTTCTTCACATTGTGATATTTATTGTGACTTTTCCAGTCATTGACATAGTCCATTTTAGTCCTGGGTTCTTGGATTCAGAGAATGTCTCACTGGGGGCCTTCTAATTCAGGATAGTCAACACTTTCCTAATCATTCTTGCATTCCATCCCAGTGTTTCTACATTTTCTTCTTAACATTTTCTCAAATGTTGGCACCAGCTCTAAACAGTGAAACGGTTAGACATTGAGTGCTGCTAAAGACATGAGGACAATAAAGTCCAGGCCCAGAGTGCTATGTTCTTCTTGACATCTCCTAGTACCTTGTGTAGAAATGTGGACTACAAAGGAAGTCCCGTCTCTAGGCCATCACTCCTGGAGGAATAGAGGTGAAGCCCAAGCTAAGGGATAAGCACCATTCCTCAGTGAGAACGGCCTTGGCAAATTGCCAGGGGCTATTAGCTGCACCTTGAAGTGTGGCCAATATTAAATTCAGCCTGGAAGTGGAAGGCAAACTGAGAGCAGACTCCCCAAGAAAAGGGCTGCAAGAGAGAAGCAATCCACGTAAAGTATAGCTTCAGGGAAAGCCGATCCTATATTAACATACTAGAGTTCAACTTCTTGAAAATTTAGATACTTGTCCCCAAGTGAGTTCTCTGCTTTGTTTTAAGGCCACAGTACTCTAAGCCAGTTACCTGACAATAAGTTATTTGTTTGCATATCTAGAACGTGTGACTGTTTTAATGATTTTTTTGACACAGTAATCAATAAACTACAATCTATTTATCAAAATAAGATATGGTCTCTTATGAGAGCCCCCAGGAGGAAGAGTTCCTGATTATGCTGTAAAATGTATAGTATTTATTGAGCACCTACTCTGCTCCAAGCACTTCCCATACTTGATGTCATATCTTTCTTACTGCAGACCCCAGACATTAGATATTATTAGACTGATTTTCACCAGTAAGCAATCCAAGGCTTAGAGGTAGCTTAAGCCATTTTCAAGAGTCCAGAAATAATAAATGATGAAGCCATAATTCAAAGGAAGTCTTGTACTTTATCACTATAATGCAGTACAAAATTGTTTTCAGGGTTCAGATTTATTTTACAATGCCCCTCACAAAGCAGATAAGAATGAGTACTGGTCCCTAAAAATAACAAAACCAGGCAAATAAAAAATTACACTTCTTGATGGTCTAGAAATCATATTACCTCTTTGATTCTCTCATCTGATTTATAGCATTTGGCCAGAGATTGCTTTTGGTGAATTTCTGAAATTAAAATGAAAACAGAATCAGCTCACCAAAGTTAACAATTTCTCATTGTAAAGAACATTTCAAAGCATGCTGAAGGCCCTATGAGGGTACTATAACATTTGAGTAATGAGAACCTATTTAACCTTGTACTGTTACTGCTGTTGATAATAATCACTGATGTCTATTATTAATTTACAGTTTTGGAAATGTTTTTGTTTTTATTGCTTCATAAAATCAAGGAAACTCTCAAGGGTCTACTTGGAAGATGAGTCACTTAAACATCTAAATTAGAATAATACATCATCTCAAATGAATTGAATACATAAATACAAAAATAAGTATACATGACTTCATAGCAAGGGAAAGGGTATGTCTTAAAATCCTCTGTGAACTCTATATGGGGGGTTCTATGCCCATGTGAGAACTGTTATCAATCTTATAACAAGTCCAATGTTAGGGAAAAACAACACTCAACAATGTTTGTATGGATGGTGGCTTAGTCTCTAGGGATATGGAATCCCAGGACCCTGTGAAGCAGTTCGCCCCTTTTTAAGCATCACCCAAAGTAGTGAAGGGGCTTTCAAGGTGGCACAGTTATAAAGAATATGCCTACCCATGCAGGAGATGCCAGAGATGCAGGTTTGACCCCTGGGTCAAGAAGATCCCCGGAGTAGGAAATGACAACCCACTCCAAGTTTCTTCTTGCCTAAAAACTGCCAATGACAGGGGAGCCTGGTGGGCTATAGTCCATGGGGACAAAAAGTAAAGAGTCGGACATGACTGATGTGACCAAGCACACACAAAGTACTGAAAGAAAGAGCTTCTCTATGTAAGGTCCAAATCTATTTTGGTATACGCTACGGTTGACCATGCTGCCCCAGCATATGTGATCTTAGGTTCCCAACCAGGGATCGAACTGCTGTGCTGCCTGCACTGAAAGTTTCAACCACTGTATCACCAGGGAAGTTCTGGTAAATATTATCCATTATTTCAGGAGTTTGGAAACACTGAACACTAGAAGAAACAATGGTGATAAAGCGCCCAGCTTTGTGACCAATAAGTAGAATTAGAAAATGCTGCTTGACTCGTTGCCACAACTATAACCTCTAATAGGTTCCCTTCTCCTAAGTAGAATCTTGCTTAAAATTTACAGATTTTCAGGCATGTTAATCCCATGGATCAGTAGAGAGTTATGTGTCTTTTAAGGATCAGCCACTGTGAAATAGATAACTAATAGATGCCTATATAACATGGGGGCCTCAGTGCTCTGTGGTGACCTAAGCAGAAAAGAAATCAAAAAAAGAGAAGGCATATGTATACGTACAGCTGATTCACTTTGCTATACAGCAGAAATGAAAACAACATTGTAAAGCAACAATAATTTTTAAAAAAGGAAAAAAATAGAGAGAACCAGAAAGGGATGAAGTTACAAGTATTCTCTCTCCTACCATACCAACAAGATAAATCACTTTCAAAGAAAGTAACAAGGGAAACCTTTGAGAGAAGAGAAACCTCCTATATCTACTAGAGAGTGAACATGTTATGGAAATCATCTATATGGAAAAAAAGAAAGGAGAAGTAAGTGCTCCTCCTCTATTTCCCAGCTTTTGCTCCTTTAACTGCTGGTCTTATTGAATGTTTCCATGGCTGACCAGGTATGTGGCTCTCCCCATCAGGAAACTAGAATAATCATTTCAGGGCGTGTTTCATCTTCATTTATGAGTCTTTTCTCACTCTTCCAAGCTTTGTTCCTTTGTTTTTTACTTCTAGAACCACTAGTGGAAAATTTATCTTCTCCCTCCCTCCCTCACCAAAGCTAAATAGTGCAGAGAAATAATTTGAATGACTCCTAAAACTATTCCAAATTCATCCCTTAATCTTTGAGGCACAGTCACTCTGTACAAAGTATAATGCTCCAGGGGTTCAATGGTAACCTCAGAGGATGGTTTAAATGTACTTACTATATACAATCTCAACACAAAACACCTCAATTTGTATGTAAGCACCTCTCGCTTTCTTTTTGTCATGCTTAATCTACTCTTCATTCTGGTCCAGTCATATTTAGAATCTCAGAATGGGTGAAATAATTTAACATCAGTGAAAGTAGCTCACTTTTAAGAGTTCAGATGTTAATAGGACAATATAGCCTTCCTTATCTCCAGTCCTACACTTTCTATGTGGACTGAACACAAGCAAAGACAGAATCATGTCCATCCCTAATATTTGTTATGTATTCATTTATTCACACATTTCTCAGATATTTATTGAGAGCTTACTCTGTGATAATTACTATGCCAGAAGTTAGGGACACTGTAATGGACGAAACAGAAATTCCTTCACTCATGGAACTTACTTTTAATTTGGAAAGGCAGGGATACTTAAAAGATACATAAGCAAAATATATGTGAGTTTGATTTTGGCTTGTGCAAAGAAGAAAAATGATATGAAGGAAAATATCTTGGAGGTGGGGTGACATTATAAATAAATAAGCAGGGCAGGCCTCACACCTCTTTATGTAAAAGAAGGGCAACATGTAAGTGGAGACAGACAGCAAATGCATTTTCATGGATGCCTGAGGGGGGAGAGACAGATCAGTCGACAATGGAGATAAAGAGGAAAGGTATATAAATCAAATCAAGAGTCCTTCCTGGACTATAAAGAAAGCATGACGTGAACTAAACCATATTTGCAAGTACTCTAAAAGAAGAATCCTTAGACCCTAAGAGCAGCTATTCCAGGTAACATTAAGGCTCAACTGTCAATCCTTGGTGCAATGCAGAGCCACAATACATGTAACAATTCAAGGTAACAATTCAAGGAGCCCACTGTCAATATGCAAAGATGGAAAAATGAATGCTTTCTGTCTCACCAAGATACCAGTTAGTCAGTCTCTGATAATCATCTGGAAACTAAAATCTGTGAAAATCAACTCTCTTAAGGAAAATCCCCCACTGCGGGGAGTGTTAATTACAGCCCATGCCCTACTCTGACAGAGGGACACCAAGAATATTTCAAGTTTCCTTGGAAAAGGAGATTGGCAGCTCCAGCCACCTCATTATCTTACTGTCTTTTCACATTTCAAGTTTCCAAAGTTTATTTCCCTCCAAGTCCTGGACTTCTGGTGCCTTGACTGCACTGAGTGTGAGTCTCATAAGGTTTAACCTCCATTTCAAAAGCAGATACTTGCTTCATCCCCTAGTGCCTCCCGGTCTGGTCTTTGTCATGGAATCTCCCAGGAGCAAAAGAAGCTGTCTGCTAGGGAGCAATTTCATCCTTGTCACCATATTTGTCTACGTTGGAGGATCACTCCCTGCAGGATGCTAAACAAAACCTGCAGGGGCTGCTTATGAAGCCTGTGCCCATAGGCACCTAAATGAGCCTATTAATTTCAGTCATTTTCAACCTACCATGGAGAGGACCATGACCCTTACTGTGAACTCCTCAAGAACTTGTCTTCTTTCAGCTTTTGAGCCTTTCAGGCTCCAAGTAACAATTCTGCTAAACCTTTTGCAGCTGAATAAGAGAAGTTCCTCATGTCTTATTTCTGTCTCATTTTCATTTTCCCCCACGTTCTTTTAAGGAAGGTTTGATAGCTTAGTCCAGTTTAACCATGTGTTTTGTTCCTTTTTTCTGTCGGTTTCCTTTTCTTCTCTATTATGCTAACACACTTTACTGGATCTGAGCACCACTATTCTTTTGATTTCTTTCTTTTGAGTCACAGAGAGTTGTCTCTGTAGCATCGTTTGTAGGTTGTCATCTTAATGAAATGCACTTAGTTGCTCTTTGTGACCCCATGGACTGTAGTCCCCATCAGACTCCTCTGTCCATGGGGACTCTCCAAGCAAGATTACTGGAGTGGGTTGCCATGCCCTCCTCCAGGTGATCTTCCCAACCACAGGATCGAACCCAGGTCTCCCACACTGCAGGTGGATTGTTTACCAGCTGAGCCACCAGGGAATTCCATCTTAATGAGAGGTCCAAAGCCAGTGACTATGGGCTGACAAACAACATCATCCAAAAGAATCCCATCCTCCCCCACCCTCCTGAATAGGACAATCTCAAACTGGTGGCATTCTCCTTTCAGATCAACATGGATAAAATCGCTGTTCTTGATTTATTATTATTCTATTCAGTTCTCTTAGACTGGTGCTTGGTCCCTGTTCCTTCTTTCCTGCTCGCTCAAAGCACTGGAGTAACTGCATCCCTAACTGCCACTGCGGTGCTGCTTATAATACACTCTAAATGGCTCTGAGTGGCCATGTCCTTCCTGATCCCTTCTTAAATGAGTACAAATTGTCACCACTTCACACAGCTATTCTGATCTATTATGGAAGTTTTCCCTTTCATTGTGACACCACTCTTAAAGGCCTTAGATGCTTCCTGTATCTGGTTTCCCTCTGAGGTCCTCTGCCCTCTGCTCTCTGGCATAAACTCTTGTTATTATGTATGATTGGAGGTGGAAACATCATCCCCTCTGATTTAGTATCAACAAAGGTGCCCGACCCTTTCTTCAACATCCTTCAAGTTCATTTAACCCAGGAGAATCCTCTTTGCTCTTTGTTAACTGTCCAGTCTGGACCCTGCGATCTAACTGTACCCCATGAACCTCCCCCTATTCCTGCCATCTCTACAGTGGCTGCCATTCTCCACTGCTCCCATTGTGATAGCAAGACAGAAACCAGGGCTTAAACCAATTCATTACTAGAAAAATCAATTCCTAGAGATGGAGTAAGTTACTGGAACAGAACTTTTGTTTTGTTTTTTTATTTAATTTGTGACTTGTGTTTCACGGAGTTCCTCTGTACTTATAACTATAAATGCTTATTCATTGTACTTATTCGTTGGTAAAATCTACTACCCTTTTGTTCATGAGGCTGCATCTTTACAATCGAAAACCATTATTCACATGCTAATAAAGTAATGCTCAAAATTCTCCAAGCTAGGCTTCAGCAGTACGTGAATCATTTAACTTCCAGATGTTCAAGCAGGTTTTAGAAAAGGCAGAGGAGCCAGAGATCAAATTGCCAACATCTGCTGAATAGTGGAAAAAGCAAGAAAGTTCCAGAAAAATATCTATTTCTGCCTTATTGACTATGCCAAAGCCTTTGACTGTGTGGATCACAATAACTGTGGTGTTGGAGAAGACTCTTGAGAGACCCTTGGACTGCAAGGTGATCCAACCAGTCCATTCTAAAGGAGATCAGTCCTGGGTTTTCATTGGAAGGAGTGATGCTACAGCTGAAACTCCAATATTTTGGCCACCTCATGCAAAGAGTTGACTCATTGGAAAAGCCTCTGATGCTGGGAGGGATTGTGAGCAGGAAGAGCCGAGGACGACAGAGGATGATGAGATGATTGGATAGCATCACCAACTTGATGGACATGAGTTTGAGTAAAGTCTGGGAGCTGGGGATGAACAGGGAGGCCTGGTGTGCTGTGATTCACGGGGTCGCAAAGAATCAGACAGGACTGAGCTACTGAACTGAACTGAACTGAACTGAGCTGAACTGATCTTGACTATGAATGCAAAGGCTCTTGTGTTGATGTTGAACTTAACTGCATTGATAATGCTAAGTCACTGCCTGAGGCTGTTGCAAAAAACTCAGGCTGGAAGCAAAACTCATCTCATCTACTAAAATGGAAAACATTCACTGAGGAGTCTTAATTGGGCCCAAATCTTTCCCGTTACCTGCTTCCTAACTCAAATCTTGCTTGTGTAAGTCAGGTCAATGTTCAACACCCTGGCTCCTTATATCATAAAGCTCCTGGGATGTGCTTATTTAGAGTCCAGGGGGCATCACCTAGGCCCTCATCTTTTTAAAAATAGCTTCAGGTCTCTAACTTACAGAAACTAGGGATAGCTGTGATCCATATTCTTAAATACGTCAGTGATCTAAGCTTAGTAAATCTTAGATTTGAAAGCATCTCATCCTGGCTGAGCCTAAAACATCAATATATCTGAATTTTATGTACATAATTTTGCCACTAATTTCTAAGATTCTAAGGCCTTGCTCCCATTTCTAATAGGATCCTATTATGTTCTTCTACTCAAAGTAGGACCCATTTGTGAGGAATAAGAAAAAGAGCTATCTTTTTGTTTGTAAGGTGACGAGAACCCAGTCTACTGCCAACAGACTTTGAATATGCCCTCTCTATGTTCCTTCAACTCACCCCACAGTCGCTGGGAGTGCTGGAAAAATCAGAACCCTCCATGCTTGAAAGCCTGCCTTAAAAAAGAGTCTGTGATCATGGCTCTAATTCTACCTGTATCCTAGGCTGAGTCATTATGCCCAGGTATTTGGTCAAACATTATTCGGATGTTTCTGTAAGGGTGTATTTGGATGAAACACAACAAAATCACTGGATTTTGAATAAAACAGATTGCTTTTCATAACATGGATGTGTGTGTGTGTGTGTGTATGCTCAATCGTGTCTGATTCTTTGCAAATCCAAGGACTGCAGATTACTGGGCTTCTTCGTCCATGCAATTTTCCAGCCAAGAATTCTGGAGTGGGTTGCCATTTCCTACTCCAATAAAACAGATGGACCTCATCCAATCAGTTGAAGACTAATAGAACAGAAAGGTTGATCTCTTTTAAGCAAGAGAGAATTACTCTGCCAAAAGATTGTCTTCAGACTTCATCTGAAGATGGGTTCTTTTCGGCTAGCCAGCAGACTGCTTTTGCACTTGAACTACAACTCTTTCCTGAGTCTCCAGCCTGTTAGCCTCCACCATCAGATTTTGGCATCACCAAGCCTCTGCAAGCACATGAGCCAATTCTTTAAAATATCTCTTCTTTATGTAACCACAGTGTATTGATTCTCTTCCTCTGGAGAATGCTGAGTATTACAGGAGGTCTAGAAGGGATATTGCTGTACATTCTCTGTTCTTTTTTCAAACTCACCATCTCATCAGCCTGATGAAGCTTTCTACCTCCCTCACCAACCAGGGAATGAGACACAGAAATAGGAAGGTGATCGTTTTTTCATACTTTTCTCCTGGATTGGGGAAATGTGAAGGCATTCAAAGAGCTGAATGAACTTGTTCCCAACTCCTAGAGAGACACAGACCCAGTGTAATCTTTCTTACAGTCAACAGCCTCATACTTATTTCCCCCATTTTGATCTTTGTATATATTTATCTGCTTCCAGACTAAACAGAGAACTTTTAATTCTTGCTTCTTTGGCTGAAATTGACTTACTCTGCATCTGAGTCACAGCCGAGGCACCAGGTGTAAGGCAGCAAATGCAGACTGTGATTTAGACAAAGCTGATTTCAAACCGCAGGTGTTTCCACTTAAGTGTTCTCTGGCACTAAGGTGTAGACTCTAACTTACATATTTTCTGTATATAATCTATAAGTCAGTCAGAAGATTTCTGATTTCATTCCTTTCTCTTTTGTTGATTTGAAATAGCAACAATCTACCTAACAGAGTTTTTTGGGGGGAATTAAATTAGGTAATAATATCTTACAGTGTCTAGAGCATAGTTATGACTTACTACTGAACTTTTGAGTTATGAACATGCTCTTATGAAAAGACTGACATTTCCCCAAACCCTGTTTGGTCAACAAAGATGCTACTATTCCGCTGGTTTCCAAGGAAGACATTGGCAAAGATTATCTGATGGACCAGATTTTATTCAGGCTCTGAAAACTTCTCTTATGCCTCTGTGCCCTTCCTTGTAAAATCCAGTTTAGGCAAGAACTCTGAGTCAGTTTATCATGAACCCCTTGCCCTTGGTATTGGGTATCAGGGTACCAGCTCACCCTGGCCTGTCTTCATCTGTCGCTTCATGGGCACAAGCAGTAGCATCAGTTTAATTCAAAATGAAATAGTGGAATGAAGGATTTGAAATTATGAGAGTACAGAATAGATCAAAAGTGAAGAGGGATCAAGACAGCTGACAGACAAATGATGCATTTTAGCCTACATGAGACCTCGTCTTTGTTGGGTCCAGTGTGTGTTTTAGCTACACAGAAGGAGAAAGCCATAATATGCTGGGGGTGGTGGTATATGTGTGTTTAACAACCACATTCACTAGAAAATATGTCCCAGTCAAAGGGTGCTGACCGTCTTACTTTAAAACACCTGAATTATTGGTCAGGAGAAGATGCTGTAATGTCTGTTAGAAAGGACACAAGTGAGAATCCTAAGTATCCTGATTATCTTCTCTTTGAAGTATTCACCGAAAAACATCATACTTTTAGTTCCTGAAAAGAATGTGCATTTCTTACCTAGGTGCCCCCTTATCCTAGGATTTTACTCAGTAAGCATATCTGTGATTGCTCAATTTAGACAACGGAAGTTGCATTAGGCTTTTTACAAGCAGCTCATTTAAGTAAGCACATAAAGAGGTCAGTTCAGGAAATTGTAAAGTGCATGGATTGTGAGCTTGCAGGCATAAGTGGATCCAGGTATTTGTGACACAGTCACCTTCTTGCCTTTTACTACATCTCTTATCTCTCCTTTCCTCTCTATGAGCTCCATCCTTTGATCTTTCTGCCACATGTCAGCATGACACAGTCAGCAGGTCTAATTGCATTTGGTGCTTATAATTCCTGATTTGAGAAGAGTGAGCCATTAACTTCCAACACAGATACTACTTACTCAAGTCTCATTTATCTTAGGTTTCCACCTTCATCTAACATTAGATCTAGAGAGATGGAGCCTTCTCATTGGACAGGGGAGTGAGTAATCACCCTGTCTTACAAGTATTCCATTTCTTTGAGGATTCTTCTTTTGTCTAGAGAATTCCCTATATAATGAATACAGCCTCCCCAAGAAAATACCCTTTTATCTTGCAATTTTCTACCCTCTGGAAGGCCCTTTTCTAGCCTCCCTGCATCCAGGGATGAGGCATGAGTATATATTTAACATGTCAGATTAATCCACATTAAAGTAACTTAGAATAGAGCAATGGGAGGGGGCAGGTGTTACCTGAAATGCATTCATGACATGTATAGCTATTGCCATCATGGACTTAGACTTGTGTAGTCATGACTTTTTTCATTATACGGGATTGGAATGCAAAATTAGGAAGTCAAGAAACACCTGGAGTAACAGGCAAATTTGGCCTTGGAATACAGAATGAAGCATGGCAAAGGCTAATAGAGTTTTGTCAAGAGAACACACTGGTCATATCAAACACCCTCTCCCAACAACACAAGAGAAAACTTTACACATGGGCATCACCAGATGATCAACACCGAAATCAGATTGATTATATTCTTTGCAGCCAAAGATGGAGAAGCTCTATACAGTCAACAAAAACAAGACCAGGAGCTGACTGTGGCTCAGATCATAAACTCCTTATTGCCAAATTCAGACTTAAATTGAAGAAAGTAGGGAAAAACACTAGACCATTCAGGTATGACCTAAATCAAATTTCTTATGATTATACATTGGAAGTGAGAAATAGATTTAAGGGACTAGATCTGATAGAGTACCTGATGAATGATGGACAGAGGTTTGTGACATTGTAGAGCAGACAGGGATCAAGACCATTCCCATGGAAAAGAAATGCAAAAAAGCAAAATGGCTCTCTGAGGAGGGCTTACAAATAGCTGTGAAAAGAAGAGAAGTGAAAAGCAAAGGAGAAAAGGAAAGATATTTCCATTTGAATGCAGAGTTCCAAAGAATAGCAAGGAGAAATAATAAAGTCTTCATCCGCTATCAATGCAAAGACATAGAGGAAAACAACAGAATGGGAAAGACTAGAGATTTCTTCAATAAAATTAGAAATGCCAAGGGAACATTTCATGCAAAGATGGGCTCGATAAAGGACAGAAATGGTATGGACCTAACAGAAGCAGAAGATATTAAGAAGAAGTGACAAGAATACACAGAAGAACTGTACAGAAAAGATCTTCACGACCAAGATAATCACAATGGCGTTCTCTTATACACATCTAGATGTGTATAAGAGACAGGTCCAATGTCATTCAACTAGTATTGAAGGTCATCCAGTTAAAAATCAAAAACAGATTGTGTGGCTCCAGGATCCATACTCTAAAGAACTATCTACTTCATAGCATATCTATCATTTTTCTATGATTAAAATAACCATATTTTAGAGGAGGCTGATAGTAACTCATAATTTATTTAGTAACTGCATTAAGCAAAATAAATAAAACAATACAGCCATGAGAAAATCAAGGAGCCTGAGAAAACCATTAGCTTTTGGAATTATGAGTTTGTTATGCAGATTAAAATCATAAAACCTTTAACCTTTCTTTATAGAATGCCTCACTGACCATCCTTTCTCAGAGGAGTTACAAAGAAGATTGATGTATGATAAAATAATTATGAAAACTAGGGTATTTATTTTAATTTTCCAGTGAATAAGCAAACATGAACTGGAGGGTAATAAAACCAAATATTTATTAAGCACCCAAGAGAGTCTGGATAACAGTCCCTACATGGCTGAGAATCTCTCTCCAGTTAAAATAATTTCTGTATATTGCCTTCTTTCTACTATATCATTTATTTACTTAACATGAAACATAAGAAGCTAAGACTATTGTGAGATTAAATTGAAATTTTAAAACTTTAGGGGTTCGTTTTGTTGTTTTTTTTTTCACTAAAATTTACACCATTCTAAGATAAAGCTAAATACAATCTCTAAAAGTAGGTTTTAAAATGTTAATGACCAAGAACATAACAACAATAAACAACGCTATGTTTTGGATCAGTAAGAATTAGATAATACTGATCTGCTGTTTATACTCTGAGCCCAATTCTGTGAGGTACAGGAAAAATAGAGGGCAAAATTCCTACCAGTAAAAGTGTACNGAATACCAGACCACCTGACCTGCCTCTTGAGAAATCTGTATGCAGGTCAGGAAGCAACAGTTAGAACTGAACATGGAACAACCTACTGGTTCAAAATAGGAAAAGGAGTATGTCAAAGCAATATTGTCACCCTGCTTATTTAACTTCTATGCAGAATACATCATGAGAAACCCTGGGCTGGAAGAAGCACAAGCTAGAATCAAGATTGTCGGGAGAAATATCAATAACCTCAGATATGCAGATGACACCACCCTTATGGCAGAAAGTGAAGAACTCAGAAGCCTCTTGATGAAAGTGAAAGAGGAGAGTGAAAAAGTTGGCTTAAAGCTCAACATTCAGGAAACTAAGATCATGGCATCTGGTCCCAACACTTCATGGCAAATAGATGGGGAAACAGTGGAAACAGTGTCAGATTTTATTTTGGGGGTCTCCAAATCACTGCAATGGTGACTGCAGCCATAAAATTAAAAGACACTTACTCCTTGGAAGGAAAGTTATGACAAACCTAGATAGTATATTGAAAAGCAGAGATGTTACTTCGCTGACTAAGGTCCGTCTAGTCAAGGCTATGGTTTTTACTGTGGTCATGTATGGATGTGAGAGTTGGACTGTGAAGAAGGCTGAGTGCCGAAGAGTTGATGCTGTTGAACTGTGGTGTTGGAGAAGATGCTTGAGACTCCCTTGGACTACAAGGCAATCCAACCAGTCCATCCTAAAGAAGATCAGTTCTGGGTGTTCATTGGAAGGACTGATGCTGAGGCTGAAACTCCAATACTTTGGCCACCTCATGAGAAGTGTTGACTCATTGAAAAAGCCCCTGATTCTAGGAGGGACTGGGGGCAGGAGGAGAAGGGCTGACAGAGGATGAGATGGCTGGATGGCATCACCGACTCAATGGACATGAGTTTGGGTGAACTCCGGGAGTTGGTGATGGACAGGAAGGCCTGGCATGCTTGATTCATTGGGTCACAAATAGTCGGAAACAACTGAGCGACAGAATTGACCTGAGTCATATCTTTGTGCTTCATTTCTGGCCTTCTATCCCTCTGAATGAATCACCTTGTGGTACTCTCAGAGGTCCTTTGTGCCACTTAATAACAACAACAGAAAATCATTCTTTACTGTTTTAGAAAGAGTGTGTTCAGATCTTTGCAATTTACTACTCCAACTGTGTTAGCCAACTTGGATCAGTGGTCACCCTGCTGATTGGAAGTAGAGATGCAGTTCAGTACTGACAGGGATTGGGAAAGGTTTAGCTTACCAATGAAAGCAGTGCTGTCAAGAAGTCTCAGATACTCACACAGATCTGCCACAATGTAGCAGAAATATTTGGTTTGTGAAATGATTCTTTGATTTGTTAATTAATGAGAAACTCTCAGGAAATCCTTAGATGAAAGTAGCTTTTCCTTACATTCATCTTCTTGGCTGGCCTTCCTCTTGCCCTTCAGGTGCCCCTGACCACTGCAAACACTCCTGAGGCATGTGCCTGAAATTGCCATGATGATCAGAACTAACTCCTTTAATTCCCCTCTTCCCTTCCCCTTCCAACCCTGGCTCTTGGATACTAGTCCTTCTATCATTTAATTGTTTTCCTTGATTCTCTTCCACTTTTATGGTAACCTAGTTTTTATTTTTTTTTTTTCTTTCTGAGGGCTTTCATAGTTTGTTTGCTGTTCTGCCTATCTCCATAGTGTGTGCACTTCCCAACAGAGGTTCAGTGAGAGTTTTGTCATTTTGGCCTCATTTTACTTTATTAACTGCCAATCCCCACTCTCCACTCCATAAGAGAAAGATGACTCAGACACCTCCTGTAAAACACTGGCGTCCTTATTACCACCCAAAATTCCACTGTATCTTCTGTTATGGACCCACACCTTCCCCATTTTCTACAATATACCACTGAGCAATATACATTTATTTTTCATGTTTATGAAAGATCCCCTGAAGGAAAAGAGTTAGCTGGCATCTTAACACAATTGGCTTTTGAGCTATTGGTGCAGCCTCATCTTTTTCAGATCAATATTATATGAAACTTTGTGTGGTTTTGTGATAATTTCAACTTGGCTTTTATACGCTCAATTAATGATGTTGCAACTTCCCCTGGGGGTTTACTGGTCTCAGGTGCTCTAGTGTGACAGATGTTACAAAACACCTGGTAGATGTCGGACATTGCATATACAATAAAAACCACATACACACACGTACATACAGATATAGGTGATATAGAATAGATATATAGCTATCTAAATAGATTGACAGATAATATCTATTTCTCATAAAATTAGTGGATCTGATTGCATTTTATAACAAAGTTGAATTAATTGTAAATCAGTGTAACTCTTTAGGATGATAAGATGCATTGTGGCAAAAGAAGGTGCTAATGGATGGCAGTGAAGAGATTCAGGTTCTGGTTCTCACCTTTCTCTAAGACTGTGTCACCTTGAGTAGGTCCTGCCATCCACGGGGGTGCTCAGGCTCTCGATCTTCTAAATGAGAGGTGTGGACTAACAAATCAGGAGTCAGCAAACACATATTAATATAAATATTTTAGGCAATATGCTCTCCGTTGCAACTACTCAGTTCAGCATTTTGCTGTGGAAATAGTCATAGATAATATTTAAGTGAATGGACACAGTTGCGTTCCAATAAAACTTTATTTACAAAAACAGCTGATGGGCAAGCTTCATTCTTTGGCCCTTGACTAAATGATCTTTAAATGCACTGTATGTCTGTTCTAATATTGCGTACATGCTCAATCATGTGCCACTCTTTGCAACCCCATGGACTATAACTTGCAAGGCTTCTCTGTCCATGGGATTTCCCAGGCAAGAATACTGAGGTGGGTTGCCATTTCCTTCTCCAGGGGATCTCCCCAACCCAGAGATTGAACCTGCATCTCCTGCATTGTAAGCAGATTCTGTTACTGCTGAGTCACTGGGAAAGCTCTAATATTACCTAATCCTAAATACATATAAGTTATCTGGTGGAGCACAATTCCCAACATGATTTAAAGATAATAGTATGATGTTTAGTTTACATTAAAGTTGTTTTTCATGATGTTTTCTGTGATCCCTAGCCCCTCATCCTAGTTCATCAATACTACTATCCCTTCATTTTGCATGGACACACACACATGCATGTCTGTGCATATGTGTGTGCTCACACGCACATACACATTTCCTGCACAAGTTTGAAATGACCTGTTCTCAAATTATTGCTACTTGAAAAATCAGCGTTCACTTACAGGCAATTTTGAAAAATTGTGAAGTATATGAGCTGACTTAGTAATGATCTCATTATGTCATCAGTTCAACAAATATGACTAAGAACTTACATATGTGGCATTGTGCTTGGGCCTGGGGATAAAACAGTGATCAAAAGAGATACAGTCCACATCTTCAAGGTCTAAATTGTCCAGCATAATTGATTTAATGCTTCAATATCACAACTGTTCAATAAGTTTTACTAATGTAGTTCTAAAAATACGGAATTATGAACCAAAAAGATATGTGCTCTTTCCTTAATTTACTACTGAAATGACCTTGGTCTAATGCTGTAAGTCTCATGAGCTTTACCTTTCTCTGTTGTCTTTTGCAGTTGTATATGCAGTATAGCTATGTGCATTATAGATGCATCTGCCTTAAAGGGCACTTATAAAGTTTTAAAGGGTTCATTCATGCAAAATGTTATCCAGAAACTTTAAGTTTTATACATAGATTAGGCTACTGAGTGAGACTTTTTTTTTTAACCTGGATAATGTTACTTATCTTATTTAATACTCATTTATTTCTTTATTTTAATGAAAGGTGTGATGCAATTTCTTTATAAGCATAGGATCTTTTGTATTAAAATTGGTGCTTTAATTCAGAATCATTCTCACTGTTCTCACTAGAAGAAATTAGATTTTTTACAATTTCATTCTTACTGCAGTTTCTATCGCACTCACCCCTCCTCCTTGACCTCTCCCCACCAGATGGAAGTAAATTATAAATCAGCACTAGCAAATGTCAACGTATGTAACTTCAAGAATAGAATATTAAGCTAATCCGTTTCACTAAATAATAATTTTACAACATTGTATTCACACTTATTGATTGATGAAGCCATGCTCCTGACATCTAATATAACATCACATTTTTTTACTGCACAAATACTCTGTTTGATATTTTCTCCATTTTAAAACACATTCACAATGGAAAAACAGATGCACCAGGATGCAATTCCATGTTAGCCTGACTTTAAAACACCTGCTCTTTTCTCAAATTATACAGTGTTCTCTCTTTTCTTCTTCAGTTTGAAGTTAAATTTAGTTTTCAATAGTCTAGAACCATCTTGGAGAGCCATTGAGGTAATTGAGTTTTATTTATATAAGAAAAGAAAAACCTTGTTCAGGAATAACTCATCTTAAGGGGGAGACCAGAAGCTGGAATATAGTTCAAATGCAATGAAGCAGAATCAGAGGTTTGGGATGACCTGAGAGCATTCTACTCACAGTCCTCTGGCCAGTTCCCATCCTCTGCATTTGCATCTTGCCTTAGTTGGGGTAGGGGTGGTAGGAAAGAAAGTAAAATAAAAGATAAACTAATTCTAAAGGAGCAAAGACCTGGGAGACAAAATAGCGCAGGCGGCCAGCCTCCCAGATCCGTGTGTTGAGGGTGTATCCCTCATATATGCCTCAGTAGCAGTGTTCGCTCTCAGCAGTGTAATGACCCTGTGGACAGCAGCAGGTCCACTTTCTACAGCTGCTCACTCAAGTCTGCCACTTCTTGTTTTCTTACAAAGAATGAAGGATTCCAGAGTTAGCTGAGATTTAAAAAAAAAAGGAGAAACAGATCCAGAAGTTCCAGTAGAAATTTGCTATGGACCCAGGTTCCCATAGAAACATTAGTAGCAGAATTTTGTATAAACACCTACATACATGTATCCATGAGCTCCCCTTGTGGCTCAGCTGATAAAGAAGCTGCCTGCAATGCAGGAGACCTGAGTTCAATCCCTGAGTTGGGAAGATCCCCTGGAGAAGGGAAAGGCTACCCACTCCAGTATCTGGCCTGGAGAATTTCATGGACTGTATAGTCCATGGGGTCGCAAAGAGTCAGATGACTGAGCGACTTTCACTTCATATGCATCTATATGCATGTATCTGTGCATACATAAATATATGTACATGCATTATATATGATGCATCATGGGTTTATAGTCCTCAGTTCTAGATTGCATCTTTGTTCATGATTTTAGTTGACAAGACAGTCTTCATTGCACAAAACTGATGGCAATTCAATAGGAATTCCTTATTATTTTATATGCACTTACCATCTTATCTCTATAAAATTTTATAAAAGCATTAGACTAAAAATCACAAATTATCCTGGATTATCCCCCATTCCCACTCCCAAATTCCCCAATAGATAGCACAGTATATCCTTTCAGCCCTTTGGAAAGTTAAAACCATGAATTCCTGCTTCTTGATACAAGAGTGAGTTGGACTGACTACCAGTCAGGAAAAAAAGAAAAAAAAAAAAAAGCTAATGCATTCTGTTTCTTATACATGGAACTAACCCTAGACATTCAGCTTCACATTGTTCCCATCAGAAAACCCTCCAGCCTCCTGCCATACCTATAGTCAAAATTCTTCTTCTGCAGTTGAAAGGAAAAGAGGAAAAATAGAAAGAGCTATTTAAAGAGATCTTTATCTCTTGTCTTCTAACCAAAACCTATATCCCGTATCCTTTCTCTGCTAAACTCTTCCATTTTTTTAAGCTCTGCTCTGTCTCCCAGGAGAGGGGCTACGGAGTATCTATCAGTGTATTTGTAGGCAAAGATGACTGGGAAAGATTGCAGGCAGGAGGAGAAAGGAGCAACAGAGGATGAGATGGATGGATGGCGTCACCGACTCAATGGACATGCGTTTGAGCGAGCTCCAGGAGTTGGTGGTGGACAGGGAAGCCTGGTGTGCTGCAGTCCACGGGGTCACAAAGCATACACAACTGGGCAATTGAATGGAACTGAACTGAGGAGGATTTTTGGGAGAACAGGAGTGTAGTGAAATTCCATATCTAATGTCTTTCAGAGGCAAGACTTTAAAGGCATTGCTTATATTTTCTGATCTTTGTTTTCTCTCCAGTGACACAGGGTAAATAAACATACTACTTGTCATCTTCAGGAGGACACGGCTCTGTACTGCTTACCTCCAGCAGAGTGCCTGGCAAGGGAAGCTAGCCCTTTAATAAAAGAAAGAATGTGGAGTGGGGAGGGGTAGGCATGAGGGGATGAAACAGAGAAAAGTATGAGAAAAACATCTGTAAAGTAGCTGCTTCTCAGTAAGCCCTTTAGTTAATGTCATTTCCTAGTATCTTCTCCTCCTACACCAGAAGTTTATTCCAACTAATCTGCATCAGTCCAGTTTTGTACATCCTTGGTCTTAGATGCCTAATAATGATGTTGATGTAATATTAAAAAAAGGTGGGATGTGAACACACATTGAATATTTTAGCTTACCTTCTTTCTTTATACCTCATATTTGTTGTGACTCATGAAATGGTTGTGAAGCATCATAGCCACCCTTATGCTGAGTTTCTCAATTGCTACAATGTGTGAAGCCAAACAAACAAACACAAAAATCAAACAAAAATGAAAACAAAGCTATCTTGTATCCTTCAACTTTTTTCTCTCTCTCCTTTTTCCTCCATCTCTCCCTTCCTTCCTCTCTCTCTATTCCTTCCTTCCTTCTTTTCTTCCTGTGTTCCGTCATTTTTTTTCCTCTGAAAGAATATTTCATCTCTACAATTTCCTTCGTCACTGGCTAATAGCTTTGTGATTTTGTTTATGGAACACTTTGTTATCAGCTGAATTTTATACCTGAACAAAAATTCATATGTTTCAGTTCCACCCCCCAGGACTTCAGAATGAAACCTTATTTGGAAACAGGGTTGTTGCAAATGTAGCTACTTAAGACAAGGTCATACTGGAGCAGGTTGGACCCTTTATCTAACAGGACTGGTGTCGTTTAAAAAGGAGGACATTTTGATACACACACACACACACACACAAAGATGTGTGCAGCATGTAGGCAAAGATCACCTACAAGCTAATAAACATTAAAAATTTCCAAAAGCCACCAGAAACCGCTAAAGAAGCCTAAACAGAGCCATCCCCTGTACCTTCAGAGAGCAGGGCCCCGCTAAAACACCTTGATCTCAGGCTTCTAGCCTCCGTAACTGCGAAACTATAAATTTCTGTCTAAATCAAGCTGTTTATGGTACTTTGTTGCCCCAGCCTTAGGCAATTAACATGCATTATAAACTTGTCTTTCTAGACTACTCTTTTAAAAGGGTTTCCCCTTATTGACTTATTTCCCTCTTCAAGCATTTATCTTCATGAGACAAAATGATCTCTAAAAGAATAGACATCTCATCTTTCAAGCTCCCAAAACAGGACACCTCTCAGATCTCCATGTTCCCTCTCTTGATCCCACTGTGGGCGGGCTTGAGTCTCAATGTCATTCCTCAACAACACTCAAATGGCTCAAAGTGTCAGCCCCTATTTTCCTGATCATCTGTCATCCAATTGTCATGCAGGGCACAGCAAAGTTATTTTTCTAGGATTTTAGGATTTTTCTGGCTGGAAAGATTGTTATTTGTATATGTTAAATTCTGCTTAAATCCCCTTAGGAAGTTTCTGTAATAAATCAAGCAAATACATCAAAGAAAGAAAGCTTTGCTGAGCTTTATTCCTGAGCCATTGAAAAAGTGTCCTTTGGCATGCAGGCAAAAAGTGGATTTTAGCCTGATGGATTTTCCTTTGCTTTAATTCCTGATTTTAACGGCATTAGGCAGAGGGAAGGAAATGGCTCTTCACGGTCTTCAAAAATGAAAGGAAATTGAAAACCCTTAAAATCCTCATTATGCTTGAACTTCTCCCCTTCACTTAACCATGAGCTTCAAGTTTTTCATTATCTCCTTACTAATTAACTTACCTGAGCATAATCAACAAATAATAAAATGTGGTGGCAAAAGAAATTAGTCTCTAAATGTTCCCTAGACTTGCTGTGATATGAGAAACAAGCGATATGTTCTAGACGGAGTCCTTTCCCTAGAGAACCAACCTTACCTTCAGCCACCAGGTGGCTTTTCTGCTTGGAGTGACTTTTCCAGAGTTCAATCTCTGGGCTCTTATGAAGCTATTTTCTACATACAGACTTGCTTATGGAACAGGTCGACAGAATCAAAATATTTTGTTGTGCTCCAGGATGAAGTGAGAGGAAATTGCTTGGAATATGAAAAAAGGAAGGGGGCTTAAGAGAATCCCAAAAGGTAATTTATTCTGCAATGAAACCTTTGGGGTTGAGGCATTCAATAGTGAATCTCTGTTTTGAGGACTTTCTCTAAGATTTAGGGGTACTTTTGAATCAGTTCCTGAAAAGGTAATGGAATTGTCAATGTTTCCCATTTATTCCTGCCTTGAATGTGAAAGAAAAAATAAAGAAAAGAAAGATTATCTTTGATTATCTGAAATAGGTGGGGTTAGATTACAAGAAATGTGATTTGGGTTTTATACAGTGTGGGCTGAAATCAGATCATTGAGGCTGAATCTACTCTGTGCTAATTATCATGGCAGAGTGATACTGACTGAAGGATTAAGGAACTTTCCTGAAAGAACTTCACAAAGTCTAATTTTATAAAACCTAAAAATGGTATAATGGGCTTGGGAGCTGTGGATCTCATCAGACGCTTGCTGTAGGGTGGCTCAGGCAAATGGAAGCCTGAGAAGGAGCTAAGGAGGGAAGCAGAGCTGTTGTCAGAGCAACACAAGGGATGTTCTTCACTTGCTCAGCAAGTCTCACGTGTTAATCCCTCTATTTCAGGGGGGGTTTAGAGGAGAAAGGGCTTCCCTGGTGGCTCAGAGGTTAAAGCGTCTGCCTCCAATGCGGGAGACCTGGGTTCAGTCCCTGAGTCGGGGAGATCCCCTGGAGAAGGAAATGGCAACCCACTCCAGTATTCTAGCCTGGAGAATCCCATGGACGGAGGAGCCTGGTAGGCTACAGTCCACAGGGTCGCAAAGAATCGGACACGACTGAGCGACTTCACCTCACCTCTTAGAGGAGAAAAGTAGGTGGAGTTGAAGGCTGAACACTCAGTCTGAGGACCTAGATTGTCACTTGGTAGTGTCCTTGAGCAAAAGAATGAACTTCTTGACCCTCCACTTCCTCATGCAAAGAACTGAAATTATTTTCAGAGGTTATTATGAGGATGGAATGATACAGTGAATACAAAACATTTTTATACAATAAAATAATATGTATGTCTCTTACAGTATTTATCACATGGCAGTCTTTCATGAATATTTAAAGATGGTTTCACACACAATGAACACACACCTGAATATTATTATCATCTGTATTATGTGAATGAATTAATTGGCACCAAAATCTTTAGGTTTGAAAACTATAAAGTCAGTGTATGTTATTATTATCAGGGACTTGTTTCCTTAATAATCGCATTACTTCTCAGCAGAATTAAGTGCAAAAAGAAGGTGGAACAAAGGGGAGATATTGAAATGTGTAGATGTAAGTAGATAATATTTAGGCTCATATTCTTCGATTTGACTGTTTTCCTTGATCTGTGGATATAAACCAGATACACAGTCTATGAGTGCAAAAATAATCCGAACTTGATTCCATTCAGTCCACTTATGTCCAGCAAAGCTGCCACCTATTTAACCATCATCTTCTCCAGCCTGTGTTGAAGAAACAAAAGTCTCACTGAGCTTCTTGACTACAATCTCCTTCTCCTCTTAGCTAATCTCCATGCTGCATGTGATCTTTCTAAATTATAAGCAAACTATCCTTCATGGTGGATAATTGATCTTATGGCAAAATTAAAACAATGTATGGTGTCTAACAAGACCCTTGATAACTGGAGTGGGCCATTCCCTTCTCCAGGGGATCTTCCCAACCCAGGGATCAAATCTGGGTCTCCCACATTGCAAGTGGATCCTTTACCAGCTAAGCCACCAGAGAAGCCCAAGAATACTGGAGTGGGTAGCCTATCCCTTTGCCAAGGGGGTCTTCCTGACCCAGGAATCAAACTGAAGTCTTCTGCATTGCAGGTGGATTATTTACCAAGATGGAGCTAGGCACACAGCAAACACCAACATTTCATTCAGGACAAGCATAAATAGAAGAGAGAAATCTAGTAAAAATGGGAATATAGTTTTATATCTGCTGAACAGTTAAGAAATGCACAAATGCTACAAAAAAATGAAACTTGACCTTGACAAAGACCTGCAGTGTGTTTGCAGAGGTGAGGATAAGAAGGGTACTGATTGTGAACAGATGTCAAGAGAAGGAAGGAGAGTCACCTAGAATGGAAGGGAAAGATGTCATGCCAGATGTGGGAGGGTGAGTGTGGCCCAAGGCACTCAGGTTGGACTCGGGGGCTGGAGGGTGCTTGAGATGTTGTATGTATGCATCTTGTGTATTCCTACACAGCTTGGTGCAGCGAGGTATGCTTTTTCTGCATTCAGGTGTACATTCTACATTCTGTGTCTCCACAGAAAAATCACACCTAAGTAAATGCTTTATTGACTATGCCAAAGCCTTTGACTGTGTGGATCACAGTAAACTGTGGAAAATTCTGAAAGAGATGGGAATACCAGATCACCTGACCTGCCTCTTGAGAAATCTGTATGCAGGTCAGGAAGCAACAGTTAGAACTGGACTAGGAACAACAGACTGGTTCCAAATAGGAAAAGGAGTACATCAAGGTTGTATATTGTCACCCTGCTTATTTAACTTATATGCAGAGTAAGTGTGGATCACAGTAAACTGTGGAAAATTCTGAAAGAGATGGGAATACCAGATCACCTGACCTGCCTCTTGAGAAATCTGTATGCAGGTCAGGAAGCAACAGTTAGAACTGGACTAGGAACAACAGACTGGTTCCAAATAGGAAAAGGAGTACATCAAGGTTGTATATTGTCACCCTGCTTATTTAACTTATATGCAGAGTACATCATGAGAAACGCTGGAATGGAAGAAACACAAGCTGGAATCAAGATTGCCGGGAGAAATATCAATAACCTCAGATATGCAGATGACACCACCCTTATGACAGAAAGTGAAGAGGAACTAAAAAGCCTATTGATGAAATTAAAAGAGGAGAGTGAAAAAGTTGGCTTAAAGGTCAACGTTCAGAAAACGAAGATCATGGCATCCGGTCCCATCACTTCATAGGAAATAGATGGGGATTCAGTGGAAATAGTGTCAGACTTTATTGTTTGGGGCTCCAAAATCACTGCAGATGGTGAGTGCAGCCACAAAATTAAGACGCTTACTCCTTGGAAGGAAAGTTGTGACCAACCTAGATAACATATTAAGAAGCAGAGACCTTATGTTGGCAACAAAGGTCCATCTAGTCAAGGCTATGGTTTTTCCTGTGGTCATGTACAGACGTGAGAGTTGGACTGTGAAGAAAGCTGAGCACTGAAGAATTGATGCTTTTGAAGTCTGGTGTTGGAGAAGACTCTTGAGAGTCCCTTGGACTGCAAAGAGATCCAACCAATCCATTCTAAAGGAGATCAGTCCTGGGTGTTCATTGGAACGCACTGATGCTAAAGCTGAAACTCCAATACCTTGGCCACCTCATGTGCAGAGTTGATTCATTGGAAAAGACTCTGATGCTGGGAGGCATTGGGGGCAGGAGCAGAAGGGGACAACAGAGGATGAGATGGCTGGATAGCATCACCAACTCAATGGACATGAGTTTGAGTGAACTCCGGGATTTAGTAATGGACAGGGAGGCTTGGAGTGCTGCGATTCATGGGGTGGCAAAGAGGTGGACACGACGGAGCGACTGAACTGAACTGAAAGTAAATGCAAAATTCACTCATGCTTAAACTGTTCCCTAATATATTAATTGCATTGGAATAAACTCACCTTTTCAAAGCCAAGGCTATGGCAAACTGTTTTTGCTACACCATGGTTCATCCTGATTCTGGACAAAGATCCATTAGGCTTCTCTGTAGACCCTTCACCCTGGGGTCCTCTTCACGTCCGTAAATCCTACCTATCCTGTATACTTTAGTGCAAGCACATTTCATTCCATGAAGCTTCTGTCAGAACTTCAATAAATGCCAAGTCAACTTTTCTTAAACTCATCTTCTCTTATTTTCACCCAAATTGTTCGTAAACCTAGACCCATTCCTTCAAAATACTTTGTGAGAACATGCCTTTCCTTATCACTAACCTCCCTCAGTGAATTCACCTCCCCCATCTTTCTTCTCTCAATAAATGGAAATTTCTTTCTTCTAGTTGATCATACACTTGACATCATTCTTATTTCTTCTCTTACTTTTATACTTTACGTTCAATCTGTCAGGAAAACTTGGTTCTGTCTTTGGAATGTATCCAAAATCCAACCACTTCTTGCCAAAATCACTGTTGTCCTTGTTCAAGCCATCAGCAGCCCTTGCCTGGATGATAGTGGTCTTTAACTGTCTCCTTCCTGCCAATTTTTTTCCATATAGTTGATACTTAACATAGAAGCAGAGTAACCCTTTTAACAAGTAAATCATGTTACTTTTCTGTCCAGAGTGGCATTCAGAAGCCTAGAAATCAGCTTACAAGGACTTAAACAATCTCATAACATGCCCTGCTCAAATCAAATCCGTTGCCTCTTATTCTCTTCTTTCCTCTACCCTTCAACCACACCGACCTCTTTTCAATTTCTTGAGCACACCAAGCACATCACTTCAGGGCTTTAGTACATGGTCTGTACATTATCTGGAACACTCTTGGCTCAGGTATCAATGTAGCTTGATTTCATACTTTCAACGTCTCTGCCTGAATATCACTTTACTGGTGAGCTTTTCCCTGACTAATCTAATTAAAGTCACAAGAATAAGGTCCCTTCACCAACAGCATGCTTGTCCCAGTAGCTGTCCAGTAGTTGTCCCCTACTCTGACTCATTTTAACTACAACATTTTACACTTTTTCTTTCTTTCTTATTTTTTTTAAATTTTTTAAATTGTGAAAGTATGATAGCATACTTACAGGAGACTTGGAAAATACAGAACCAAGTTGTATATAGTTCCACTATATATTACAATTATTTTTTAAGTAGATAAATTAAGATTTTAGTTGGAATTTCAATACCAAGCTCTCAACAATTTATAGAATGAATAGTCACAAAGGATATAGTAGAGGGATATAGTAGACCTGAAAACACTATGAACCAATTAAAGATAATTAAGATTTATACAGTTTTATGCAACCCCACTCCAGTACTCTTGCCTGGAGAATCCCACAGTCGGAGGAGCCTGGTAGGCTACAGTCCATGGGGTCGCAAAGAGTCGGACACGACTGAGCGACTTCACTTTATGCAACAGCAAGATACAAATTCTATTCAAATTCCCATAGAGTATAAACTAGGAGATAACTGGCAAGTATCCAGGGGAATAAGGCAAGGTGCAAACATTTCACGGTCTAAAATTATTGATATCATACAGAGTCTATTCTCTTATTATTGTATTATGTTAGAAATCAATATCAAAAGATATTTGAAAGTATTGTTTAATTTTTTTTTTTTTTACTAGACCATGAGAACAAAGGATTTCTGTTCATAGCTGTTTCCTCAGCAGACAGAACATGGTCTGGCATGGAATAAGCACTCAACAAATATACGTTGTATAAAATTGTCATATGTGAGGTAACTGCATGAGCTATAGAGAACTCGCCAGTGGCTTAGCAGTAAAGAAGCTGCCTGCAATGCAGGAGCCGCAGGAGACACAAGTTCAATGACTGGTTCAGAAAAGATCCCCTGGAGGACAAAGCCACTCACTTCCGTATTCTTGCCTTGAGAACCCCATGGACAGAGAAGCTGGCGGGCTACAGTACATACAGTCACAAAGAGCTGGACATGATTGAAGCAGCTGCGTACATATGCATGAACTATAAATTGCTTTCAAAAATAACTACAGAGGATGAGATGGTTGAATGGCACCATCAGTTCAATGGACATGAGTTTGAGCAAACTCTGGGAGAGAGTCAAGGACAGGGAAGCCTAGTGTGCTACAGTCCATGGGTCACCAAGAGTTGGACATGACTTAGCAACTGAACAGCAACAACAGATGTATCAGTGATTTTTCTTTTTTCGAAAACTGGCCATATTTTGAGAAAGCCAAACAGTGTCACCATGATTTGTTTTTATTGGTGTGCGCCTAGTCTCTCAGTCACTCCGTTTTTATTGGTGATCCTGTTAAAAGAGGTTCCACTTGCCGAATTCATTTTTGAAGTAATTCAGTTGTGAGCCTGCTGTCTATGGAATTCTAAACTACTAGTCCAAGGGATTATTTATAACTATTAAAAAAAATATAGCAATAACACTATTAGTGATAGAGCTTGCCCTTTATAAGAGTATTTACTCCATAGAAGCTATTAACTTGGACTTCTGCCTTTCTCTTATTCTTTAAGCTGCAGAATCATGATTTTCTATGGGTATCAATTACACAGTTATAAGGGGTGAGATGTTAAGAATCAAGGGCTTACCAGTTAACTCTAACTGGCTAACTGGCTTATTTTACTGCTCTCTCTATAGGCACTTATTTGTTTTTCCTGTTTATTTACAATATCTGAGGTGGAAACACCTTAGATTGAGCCACACATTGAACTCCTAAACCATAAGACGCAATTGTCAGAGAGTCAGCATTGAACTCTGCTCTGATGTTGGTCTTATCTCTTATTATCTGTGTGACCTTGTAAAATCACATAAGCTCATACTTCCCGGAATCTGCTCAGAAAGGGGCAGTCATATCAATTAGTGCACTAATTGGATTTTTCTCAGAAAAACCACTGCCCAGCAGTGAAGTTCAGCCTCATCTGCAAAGCTGTGTGTGAATTTAAGCTGGTTGGCTTGGCCTTTGTGTGATTTTTGTGATTGATGAGTTTTTCTATTTCCTTGACAGTGTTTCTCTGGGAGAAGGAACCAGCATTGGGGCCAGATTGCTAACAGTATCATTATGATTTTATTATTGTCCTGGATCTAGAGATCCATAACTTGGTTTTCTATTAGCACATTACTCAAGTGAGACAGTGGAAAGTAATCACTTCTGTTGTGGGACAGCACAAGCCACCTGGCTTCTGGAAATGCCTGTTCAGATACACTAGAAATGAGAAAATCAAGTGCAGTGACCAGCATGAAAGGTGGTTTTCCTTCCTTGAGCATCTGTATACAGTGTGTGAGATTACAGTCTCCCTGGAAAGGGAGATGCATAAGACCCATTAACATTTGGAAGATAAATGCACACTCACCAAGAGGTAAATACAGCTATTAGAGTAGGAAGCATGCATCAATTTCATTGGCAATCTCATACAGGCAACCACTAACGTTGTTAGGCTAAAAAAGATCCTAGTGGGACCTGAAATTGATAGATTTTAATTTAAGAAACATTATAAGAAAAAATTAAAAATAGTTATCATGGTTTTAAAAAGAGGCAGAAAATCTGAAAAAAAAAAAATAATAAATGCCTACGGCTTTGCAAATCTGAAAAAACTGCTTACTGCTTTTCAGTTCATGAGATTTCAAGGACGAGGTTCCAGGAAGAGAAGAAATGGAAGAAAACTTACCTTCGATATTACTGGATGTGCTGTTATCTAAACCTAAATTTAGGATAAGTCATCTTTGTTGGTTTCCCAGGTGGCACTAGTGGTTAAAAAAATCTACCTGCCAATGCAGGAGACATAAGAGACATGGGTTCAATCACTGGGTCAGGAAGATCCCCTGGAGAAGGAAATGGCAACCCATTCAAGTATTCTTGCCTGGGGAATCCCATGGAGAGAGGAGCCTGGCTGACCACAGTCCATAGGGTTGTAAAGAGTCAGACGTGACTTAGCAGGCATGCATCCTTGCTGTATTCATTTACTACAGCCGCCTGATAAAATACTACAGACTAGAAGGCTTAAACAACATAAATGTGCAATTACACAGTCCTAGTGTCTGATGTCAAAGTGTGAGCAGGATTGGTTCTTTCTGAGGCCTCTCTTGTTGGCTTGTTGATGGCTGTCTCTCCTGTGTGTTGGTCTTTTCTCTGCATACGTCTGTGCCCTCACCCCCACCTCTTATAAAGGCATCAGCCATATTGGACTTCCTTAGTGATTCAGATGGTAAAGAATCTGCCTGCAATGTGGGAGACATGGGTTGGGAAGATCCCTTGGAGAAGGGAACTTCTACTCACTCCAGTATTCTTGAGATGGTAAAGAATCTGCCTGCAATTTGGGATACCTGGGCTTGATCCCTGGGTTGGGAAGGTCCCCTGGAGAAGGGAACAGCTATCCATTCCAGTATTCTGGCCTAGAGAATTCCATGGATTGTATAGTACGTGGGGTCATAGAGAGTCAGACAGGACTGAGCCACTTTCACTTTTTACACTTTCTATATTGGATTAGGACCAACCTTAGTGGCTTCATTTAACCTTAATCACCTCTTTAATATCCTATCCCTAAATGCTGTCACAGAATAAAATACTGAGGGAGAAGTAATCAGTTCTTTTTTTTTTTTTTTTGAGGGGGCAGGGAGAGGTCAAAATTCAATTCACATTAACCATTCATTCAAAATTGAAATGCTAGGTCTTCTTAGCCAGTTTCCACAAGAGAAAAATGTAAGTTCTACAAGATCAAAAAGCTGCTATATTGAAACAACTGAAAACAAAAGAAAGAAATTGAATCAGGAAAAGAAGTATACAGTTTTCCTCCTCTCCACATCCACTTTGCTTCACTGATTAACATTTAAGGAGGACAAATCTAGAAATGGGAAGGAAAATAAAGAATAAATCCATATTATGATTGCTTTAACTTTTAAATTTCTAATAATCAGGTGAAATACTGAGAAAACACTGATGTACATGAAAGCATTCATTNGAGAAATTGAATCAGGAAAAGAAGTATACAGTTTTCCTCCTCTCCACATCCACTTTGCTTCACTGATTAACATTTAAGGAGGACAAATCTAGAAATGGGAAGGAAAATAAAGAATAAATCCATATTATGATTGCTTTAACTTTTAAATTTCTAATAATCAGGTGAAATACTGAGAAAACACTGATGTACATGAAAGCATTCATTTAATCTTTCAAGAGATTGAAAAAGAAATGGAACTTAGAAATAAGGGAACATTAATTTAGATAAAGTATTTGGGAGATTTATGTATCAATTTTAAACATGCATAGTTTAGCATGAAACTTTAGATATTTGAAGAGTGGTATAAGAAAAATGATTTATTTGGAATGTACAAAAATCTGATTTTCAATTTTATGATTGGAGTCTTTTGAATACAACTCTAATATTAAAGGAAACAACATTCAAAAAATGAAGATCATGGCATCCAGTCCCATTGCATCATGGCAAATAGATGGAGAAAAAATGGAAACAGTGAGAGACTTTAATTTATTGGGCTCCAAAATCACTGCTGACAGTGATTGTAGGCATAAAATTAAAGGCCCTTGCTCCTTGGAAGAAAAGTGATTACAAATCTAGACAGCCTGTTAAAAAGCAGAGATATCACTTTGGCAACAAAGATATCTAGTAAAGCTATGTTTTTTCCTGTAGTCATGTACAGATGTGAGGGTTGGACCATAAAGAAGACTGAACACCAAAAAATTGATGCTTTCAAACTGTGGTGCTCGAGAAGACTCTTGAGAGTCCCTTGGACTGCAAAGAGATCAAACCAGTCCATCCTAAAGGAAATCAGTCCTGAATATTCATTGGAAGGGCTGATGCTGAAGTTGAAGTTCCAATAATTTGGTTACCTGATGTGAAGAGCCAACTCACTGGAAAAGGCCTTGGGTTTGGGAAAGGTTGAAGGAAGGAGGAGAAAGGGGCAACAGAATATGATGTCAGATGGCANCAAAGAGATCAAACCAGTCCATCCTAAAGGAAATCAGTCCTGAATATTCATTGGAAGGGCTGATGCTGAAGTTGAAGTTCCAATAATTTGGTTACCTGATGTGAAGAGCCAACTCACTGGAAAAGGCCTTGGGTTTGGGAAAGGTTGAAGGAAGGAGGAGAAAGGGGCAACAGAATATGATGTCAGATGGCATCATAGACTTAGTGGACATGAATCTGAGCAAACTCTGGAAGATAAGGAAGGATAGAGAAGTCTGGTGTGCTGAAGTTCATGAGGTCACAAAGAGTCAGACCCGCTTGAGCAAGTGAGCAACAAATGATAGTTTTGTATTTAAATTTTAAAGCAGCTTTTATATAGTTATCCATAGTGATGTCACCATGTTACATTCCCACCAACTGTGCATATGGTTTCCACTTTCTTTTCACCAACACTTGGTATATCTTTTTTTTCTTTTTCTTTTCTTTCTTTTTTTTTTTTTTTTTGAGAATGGACAAGCTAACAGGCTAACAGTTAGTGGTATTTCATTGTGGTTTTAATTTGCCTTTCCCTGATGATTAATGATATTTAGGAACATTTTATATGTTTATTGGCTATTTGCATGTGTTCTTGGAGAGATGCTGTTTAAGTTCTTTTCCCATTTTAAATTGTTTATTTGGATTTTATGAATGAATTATAGAAATTTTTCTAACTTTTGGAGATCAACCCCTCATCTGGTATATGGTTAGCGAGTATTTACTCCCATTAGGTGGATTCCCTTTTCATTTTCTTGACTTTCCTTTCCTGTTTAGCGTATGTATTTTTTAAGTAGTAGAAACCATCACCAAGAAAAAGAATGCAAAAAGGCAAAATGGCTGTCTGAGGAGGCCTTAAAAATAGCTGAAAAAACAAAAAAAGAGATAAGTGAAGGGCAAAAGAGAAAAGGAAAGATATACCCAATCTGAAAGCAAAGTTCCAAAGAATAACAAGGAGAGACAAAAAAGCCTTCCTCAGTGGTCATTGTAAAGAAATAGAGGAAAACAACAGAATGGGAAAGCCTAGATATCTTGTCAAGAAGATTAGAGATACCAAGAGAATATTTCATGTAAAGATGGGCACAATAATGAATAGAAAGTGTATGGATCTAGCAGAAGCTGAAGATATTAAGAAAAAGTGGCAAAAATACACAGAAGAACTGTACAAAAAAGATCTTTATGAACCAGATAACCACGATGGTATGGTCACTCACCTAGAGCCAGACATCCTGAAGTGTGAAGTCAAGTCTGCCTCAGGAAGCATCACTGCAAACAAAGCTAGTGGAGGTGATGGAATTCCAGGTGAGCTGTTTCAAATCCTGAAAGATGATGCTGTGAAAGAGCTGCACTCAATATGCCAGCAAATTTGGAAAACTCAGCAGTGGCCACAGGACTGGAAAATGTCAGTTTTCATTCTAATCCCAAAGAAAGGCAATGCCAAAGAATACTCAAACTACTGCACAGTTGCACTCATTTCAAATGCTAGCAAAGGAATGCTCAAAATTCTCCAAGTGAGGGTTCAACAGTACATGAACCTAGAACTTACAGATGTTCAAGCTAAACTTAGAAAAAGCAAAAGAACAAGAGATCAAATTGCTAACATCCGTTGGATCACAGAAAAAGCAAGATAATTCTAGAAAAATATCTACTTCTGTTTTCTTGACTACTCTAGAGCCTTTGATTGTGTGGATCACAATAAACTGTGGAAAATTCTTTGAGATGGGAAACCCAGACCACTTTACCTGCCTCCTGTGAAACTTGAATGTAGGTCAAGAAGCAGCAGTTAGAACCAGACAAAGAACAATGGACTGGTTCCAAATTAGAAAAGGGTATGTCAAGGCTATATATGTCACCCTGCTTATTTACCTTAAAATGAGAGTTCAGTTCAGTTCAGTTCAGTCACTCAGTTGTTTCCGACTCTTTGTGACCCCATGAACTGTAGCACTCCAAGCGTCCCTGTCCAACATCAACTCCCAGAGTTCACGCAAACTCATGTCCATCGAGTTGGTGATGCTATCCAGGCATCTCATCCTCTGTTATCCCCTTCTCTTCCTGCACCCAATCCTTCCCATTATCAGAGTCTTTACCAATGAGTCAACTCTTCACAGGACGTGGCCAAAGTATTGGAGTTTCAGCTTTAGCATCACTCCTTCCAAAGATCACCCAGGACTGATCTCCTTTAGAATGGACTGGTTGGATCTCCTTGCAGTCCAAGGGACTCTCAAGAGTCTTCTCCAACACCACAGTTCAAAAGCATTAATTCTTCAGCCCTCAGCTTTCTTCACAGTCCAACTTTCATATTCACTCATGACCACTGGAAAAACCATAGTCTTGACTAGACAGACCTTTCTTGGCAAAGTAATGCCTCTGTTTTTTAATATGCTGTCTAGGTTGGTCATAACTTTCCTTCCAAGGAGTAAGTGT
>SJYX01002874.1:279792-316426 GCA_006410675.1 Oreotragus oreotragus | reverse complement strand
TTTGAGCATTCTTTGGCATTGCCTTTCTTTGGAATTGGAATGAAAACTGACCTTTTCCAGTCCTGTGGCCACTGCTGAGTTTTCCAAATTTGCTGGCATATTGAGTGCAGCACTTTCACAGCATCATCTTCCTGGATTTGAAACAGCTCAACTGGAATTCCATCACCTCCACTAGCTTTGTTCATAGTGATGCTTTCTAAGGCCCACTTGACTTCACATTCCAAGATGTCTGGCTCTAGATTAGTGATCACATCCTCATGATTATCTGGGTTGTGAAGATCTTTTCTGTACAGTTCTTCTGTGTATTCTTGCCACCTCTTCCTAATATCTTTTGCTTCTGTTAGGTCCATACCATTTCTATCCTTTATCGAGCCCATCTTTGCATGAAATGTTCCCTTGGTATCTCCAATTCTCTTGAAGAGATCTCTAGAGTTGACTAAAAGAGTACGATGCAAAACAATAATATAGTAAATGTTAAGTTGCAGGATTGGTGCTTCCACAATATTTATATTAATAATTTGCATTATATTTTTCACCATGATTCAGCATCCATTCCTCATAAGAAAGTCTGGAAATTTAATAAATGCTGCATCAAATGGGGAAAGACAAAAGCTTACATTTTTAACTATCTATGACTTTGTCATTAATGAAACTCTCATAATCGCTTTGAGGTAAAGTAGAAAAGACCTGGAGAATTACATGCAAAGAAAGAAAAAAAAACATAAAAACACAAAATGCCCACTTCCCATGACACAGGCTAAACTAGTCCATCCTCAGAAGTTTTCCTTGTCATTCTCAGCTAGAGCCATCTGTTTATCCTACTCTGGAAGCCCAACCAACTGAATGCATCAACTGAATGACTCCTCCTGAATAATATCTTTTGTATGGCTTTCTCTCTGAAGACCACGTACTTGATATAAATAATGTAACAACTTATGTATGAGTTTTCACAACATTTGTAGGTCCATTAGAGTTTCCCAGGTATTAAAGAGCTAAAGAATCCACCTGTCAGTGCAAGAGACACAGGAGACACAAGTCTGATCCCTGGGTCAGGAAGATCCCCTGGAGAAGGAAATGACAACCCACTCCAGTATTCTTGCCTAGAGAATTCCATGGACAGAGGAGCCTGGCCAGCTATAGTCCATGAGGTCAGGAAGAGTCAGACATGACTGAGCACACACTCACGCATAGATATAATAAATATATCAAGTGCAACATAATAGTCTTTAGAGTGAATGATGATGATGATGATGATGAAGTCGCTCAGTCGTGTCCGACTCTTTGCGACCCCGTGGACTGTAACCTACTAGGCTTCTCCGTCCATGGGATTCTCCAGGCAAGAATACTGGGGTGGATTGCCATTTCCTTCTCCAGGGGATCTTCCCGACCCAGGGATCGAACCCAGGTCTCCCACATTGGAGGCAGACGCTTTAACCTCTGAGCCACCAGGGAAGCCCCTAATAATTATATACAAACATCATGACTTACAAGGTTCTTTTTACATTAATTATCCCATTACATCCTATTACATTCCTTCTGGCAATGCTAAAAGGAAGTATGATTGTATATCGAGAGTCTCACAAAACAGATGAAAAAAATTTATGATTTAGAGAAAAAAATATTACTAAGGAGCACAGCCAGTTAAGAGTTGCTGGATTCGATTCATTGTTCTTTAAATTATCTTACACTTTTGGAAGACAGCTATAACTTTCCCAGATAGCCAGTCAATAGTGGTTGAACAAGAAATATAAAAATGTTTACATTTTTAAACACAAACAGAGTCAATTAACTTTAACCTCTATGATCTTGATTGCTAAATTCAGATTAGGTACATTTCCCATATTACTCCACAATATCCCATTATTAGAGTTTCCATCAAGCCATCTTTTTCTTGCTTGTTACCCATTTCCAGGTGCCACATGCAGTAAGAACAGTAACCATCATTACTTTGTATATGGTGGCACCTCAGTTGTCTGGAGCAGTGTATGGCACTGGAGTGAAAGTGAAAAAGTGTTAGTTGCTCAGTCTTGTCTGACTTTTTGTGACCCCATGGACTGTAGCCTACCAGGCTCCTCTCCATGAAACTCTCCAGGAGAGAATACCAGAGTGGATTGCCATTCCCTTCTCCAGGGGATCTTTCTGACCTAGGGATCGAACCTGGGTCTCCTGCATTGCAGGCAGATTTTTTACCACTGGAGCCACCAGGGAACCCGTTAGGGGATTTCTAAATATTTGTTGAATGTAGCATTGCTTTACCATTCTGGACATGTGCTGTTTTTCTTATAGAGAAGTACTGATTTACAAATGTGTTTTTCAAAACATCTTGACTTCCTGGCATGTATCTGCTGGAATACCTATGGCCATTGTAAACCAAATGAGGCTAAGGATAAAAGTTGTTTTCTATGAAGAAAAATTATTCCTGGTACTGAGAGGTCAATGAGACTGTGTGATGCAGAAAAAAACTCTGGCCAGAATACCAGTGTGAATTCCCACTTTGCATTTTGGTACTAGGAAACTTTGAAAAGTTAAAAATGTATGTGCCTCATTTTCATCTTCTATAAAATGCAAATGATGTTAATGTTTGAGATAACTTGCATTAGGAAAAAAACCTGTATGAAGTGTCTTCATGTTGGGCCATTCTCTGACCTTGGTATTGTACTTTGTTCTGTTTGACTTTTCTTCACAATATTTATAAAATGGCACATGCATTTATTAATGTATTTATTGTTTGTCTCCCCAAATCCATAACGGATGCTCTCTGAGAGCAGAGACTGTTGTGTACACTGCTATATTTCCATTTAGGACAGTGATTTGAACAGAACAGATGATCAATTACTATACTTTGGAAGAAGGGATGTCACTATTTTATAAGTCAATAGCTCTTTTGGCATTCTCACTATAAATCAACACATGTCTGCAATTTGAAGACAAAATTTTGTTTTGTCTTGTCTGGGTCAGACTTTAAGCCACAAAAATGTAGAAGATTTCAGGTTTCTTAGGGGATGAGAGGGCATCAGATTGACTTATCTTCTGATTAATCTCAAAGTGCTGAAATAATTAACAATATAATTTTATTCAAAACAAAATCTCCTGATTTAAACGTATGGTTCTCCTACTCTGCCCAACCAATTCAATCAGTAACAGTATATTAAAAAAATAAATAAAATGTGCATCAACCATTAGCTTTTCATTGTATTATGGGGATCTGCGTGAATACAACTTGCAGGGTAACTTTCTCTTTCTCACTTTGTTTTCTCCCTTTCTTTTGATCAATATTTGGTTTGTTTACTTTTATCCTTTGGCATATCCCCTAGCTTTTTCAATGTTATTTTAAATGATAAGTTTTCATCTTCATGGAAAATCTCTCCAGTTGAACAGAATTATCTTGATAAACATCCACTCAGCAAAAATAAGTTTAATATTATGCCAGACATAAGGGCTTCCCAGGTGGCGTTAGAGGGAAAAGGACCTGTCTGCCAGTGCAGGAGACACAGAGACATGGGTTCAATCCCTGAGTAAGGAAGATCCCCTGGAGTAGGGAATGGCAACCCACTTCAGGATTCTTGCCTGAAGATTCCCATAGACAGAGGAGCCTGATGGGCTACAGGCCATAGAGCCACAAAGAGTTGCATAGGACTGAAGCAACTTAGAATGAACGCATACATGCATAAAATGAATATTCAAAATTATGCACAACCCATGTGAAAACGCAAAGTGTTTATGATCATGTTTACATTGTTCAAACATACAGAGCAGATAGAAGGAAACTGTTATTTCTCACTATGACTGTGGTAACCATGTTAAGATGCATCTTTGTGATTTGAAAATAAAAATGTTTATTTTTAGAACAAATATTGAAACGTTTGTTTTCCTCTAATAAAAGTATTTCTATTAAAAAAGCCCCATTTACTTAAAATCTTTCTATATTTTCTCCTTTAACATTGCCAGAATTTTTTTACAACATGAAAAAATCTCATTTCCATGAGAAAAAAGGCAGCTGTGTGCCTAATATAGAACTGAAGCATAACTGCTTTAAAAGTGGGCCTTGACAAATCCATTCAAACTTTTCCCATCCTCAGTTGTTAGACAGTCAGTGGAAAGGCAGTGATGGGTTATGGAAAATGTAAGGAATTTAAAAATAAAATTTTCTCTTAAGCTCACTATTTAAAAAACCGTGAGGAGTTATTTTCACTTGATCATTTTTATTTTTCTTATCTTTTTTGTGATTTATATTCCTACCAAAGAATCTTAAACCATCTGAGATTTTCATCTTGATTCAGTCTTGAATAGGACCATCTTAAGTGAGAATGCTTGGAACACTGAATTTCAGAGGTTTAAAAATTTATTATAGATGGAAACAGGANTTCTTGCCTGAAGATTCCCATAGACAGAGGAGCCTGATGGGCTACAGGCCATAGAGCCACAAAGAGTTGCATAGGACTGAAGCAACTTAGAATGAACGCATACATGCATAAAATGAATATTCAAAATTATGCACAACCCATGTGAAAACGCAAAGTGTTTATGATCATGTTTACATTGTTCAAACATACAGAGCAGATAGAAGGAAACTGTTATTTCTCACTATGACTGTGGTAACCATGTTAAGATGCATCTTTGTGATTTGAAAATAAAAATGTTTATTTTTAGAACAAATATTGAAACGTTTGTTTTCCTCTAATAAAAGTATTTCTATTAAAAAAGCCCCATTTACTTAAAATCTTTCTATATTTTCTCCTTTAACATTGCCAGAATTTTTTTACATCATGAAAAAATCTCATTTCCATGAGAAAAAAGGCAGCTGTGTGCCTAATATAGAACTGAAGCATAACTGCTTTAAAAGTGGGCCTTGACAAATCCATTCAAACTTTTCCCATCTTCAGTTGTTAGACAGTCAGTGGAAAGGCAGTGATGGGTTATGGAAAATGTAAGGAATTTAAAAATAAAATTTTCTCTTAAGCTCACTATTTAAAAAAAATATAAAAACCGTGAGGAGTTATTTTCACTTGATCATTTTTATTTTTCTTATCTTTTTTCTGATTTATATTCCTACCAAAGAATCTTAAACCATCTGAGATTTTCATCTTGATTCAGTCTTGAATAGGACCATCTTAAGTGAGAATGCTTGGAACACTGAATTTCAGAGGTTTAAAAATTTATTATAGATGGAAACAGGATATTCCAATTAAAATTAAGACTTTTCAAAAGAATCATCAATATTTCCCAGGTGATCCACTTCTTGCTGCCCTTCTTTCTCTTCCATCCAACATGTTTTATGGATACTTTAAAGCAGTAGCTCAAATTAATATAGCACTGTGCCCATACGTGGCAGTCCTAATCATTCTTTAGAACTAAGTAATTTTATAGTGTTAGAAACGACACTCAGACAACTTGAATGAAACTCATTAATTTTGCAAATGCAGAAACTGGGGACCATAGATGGAAAATGGATTTTCATATGACACTTTCAATTTTTGTAACTTTAGAGTTCTCATGATGTTCAGGGTAAGGAATGATGCTAACAGGATGGCCACATGAATTCAATCCAGGATAACCAATGAAGAATACCCAAGTGGATTATTCTGTTTGGTGTACTTATTCATCTAGCATCTGCTTAATGGATGATGCATATCAAGACAATTATGCAGAGCACAAATTATTTTCTTGTTCCTATATTGTAAGAACAACAAGTTTCTTGCTCTTATTTGATCCCTTTTGATGGTCAAAGCTATTAGTTTACTGTTGTACAGGTACTGATTTAAAAAAATAAATAAAACTAAATTGCAGACTTCGTTTTTTAAATTTTTAAAATATAAATTTATTTTAATTGGAAGCTAATTACTTTGCAATATTGTATTGTGCCGGGAGCCAGCACAGGAGATCCCACCCATGACAAGGTCATGCAAGACTCGAGGGACTTCCTGGGCCATCTGACCCATGACAAGATCATGCGGAAGAGTCCTGATAAGCAAGGCCTCAGGACTCGACGGACCCCCTGGATCTGCTCAAGCATCTGCCCCCAAACCAAAATCTGTCTGTCTTACTATTTTATGTCTTTCACCAGCTCTTCTGACATTAGCAGGGGGCTGCCCCAACCACATTTATCTGGAAAGAGTTAACTTAGGGCTGTAGTTGATAAATCTCCTGGGCATGAAAGGAGTGCTTCAAACCCCCTGTTAGCATTCTAGCTTACTTGGCAGGTTTATCCAGACTCTTGCAACATTGTTGAGCCTATGCTTGCTGCCAAGTTCTCACATCCCTTATCCATTGTGTTCCTGGGAGAGCATATAGTTAAGATATAGAAATAACAAGCAGCAACTTTAGCATTAGCACCATTAGACTTTGAGTTAATAAGTTCTTTCTTTGCTGTAACCCGCTAAATCTTTGCTCCGTAAAAATGTAACTCTACTTTAAGGGTGACGCAGGCTAGGAATTTAAGAAGAAACACTTTAAGGGAAAATTATTGTTCTGGCTGACCAACCTTTATCAAAAAGAGGTCATGGAATATCAACAGGCCTCTCGGACAGAAGATGATGTACAAAAAATAAGACTCTTGCAGAAAAGAACCTGATATTGATAAAAGTTATTACTGATGGAATGTTGAGTTGACTCTGAATTTTTCACCTTGCTGTATGTACAACTCAGGGTATAAAAGCCCCGAGAAAAATAAAGTAAATAGGCCTCGCTCACCAAAGAAGCTTGATCACCCTGTGTCTCTTTCTTTATCTCTTTATCTATCTTTCTTCATTTGCCGACGTCGTCCATCCTGAGGATATCCCTGGACTCTGCTGAGGCTGGACCTCGGCAGTATTGGTTTTGCCATACACCAACTTTATTTTGATTTCACTAGTTTTTTCTTTAACATTAGCTTTTCTATTCCAGCATCTAGTCTAGAACCCTAATTGCATTTACTTGTTATGTCTCCCCAGCACCCTCTATCAAGGACAGTTTCTCAGTCTTTCCTTATCTTTTTTGACCTTGAGATGCTTTGAAAACTACTGGTCAGTTATCTTAGAGAATACCCCTCACTATGGATTTGCCCAAACTTTTCTCATGGGTAAATTGAGATTATATTTTATTGGGTATGATACTACTATGATGGTGTGTCTTTACAGAAAAGAGTAGTTTTCAAAACCATTGAATCATGATACATACAGGCACCATCATTAGCCATGTTAACATCATGATTTCTTGCAGTGTCCATTTGAAGAGTTCAGGTCCATCATTCTTTATAGTTTTCTTAGTAACCTGGTACGCTCTCTCTTTCAGTTGCTTGAAGAGGTTATTTGCAATTGTGCTGTGCTTAGTAGCTCATTCGTGTCTGATTTCTTTGTGAGCCCTTGGACTGTAACCCCTCAGGCTCCTCTATCTATGGAATTTCTCCAGGCAAGAGTACTGGAGTGGGTTGTCACACTAGGAAATATGGCTTCCCAGGTGGCGCTAGCGGTTAAGAATCCACCTGCCAATCCAGGAGACTCACGTTTAATCTCTGAGTCAGGAAGATCCTCTGTTGTAGGAAAAGAAAACCCACTCCAGTAGTCTTGCTTGGAAAATCCCATGGACAGAGGAGTCTGGTGGACTACAGTCCATGGAGGTGCAAAGAATCAGACGTGGCTGAGTGACCGAACACACACACGTTAGGAAATTAAAGCCCAAGAAGAAGGTGTAATTTAATAGTCTTGTAGCTAATTATTAGATGGTTAGGCCTTAAATTTTTGTCTTCAGAGCCTCAGCACAGATTTCCCAACCAAGTTCACTGTGAACACTTAGAAGCCTCATGACCTTAGGGTGTCTTGAAAAAATTCATGTGAACTCCACGTTACCTTTCATTTCTAGTCACAGGATCCTAATTAGACATGTCACTTTTCAGTTTCCTATGTAAGATTCATGAAGAATGTTTCCTCCGATATTTATCTGGAAGGGCACACTGGCCTTCCATCCTCTTTCTTCCTCCACTCCTAAAGGAATCTCATCTCTGCATAGCCATGAGGGAAATGACTACTTCTGACTTCCCCTAATTGGAGTGAGGTATGCCACTGTTCAAAGTTGAGAATTCTTGGTGTGCCTTCAAAATAAATCTGACTGCTGAATAATGATTGGGTTCTGCAAAAACCAGTGCCTCAGAACCCTGCTGAGGTGCTGCCAACAAAACAGAAAAAAAAAAAATCAAATTTTACTCTGAATGGACTTGTAATAACAGTTGGAAACTTCAACCTCCTACCTATAATTTATTTACAAAGAATCTTTTTGAAGGGAACTATCTTGGAGAATTCTGTGCCACTTTGATGTTTGCAAAAGCAACCCTGTAAAGATAGAAAGAAGATAGATAGAAAAATAGATGCATATATCTTCAGATAAAAAATAAGGCAAATTAAAGTAAGAAATCCTGTGTCCAGTAAGTCATACTCAAGCTTTCAATATTTATATTTTTCCTATGATGATACCCTTACCCTAGTAATTGTTTTAATCATTTATGGCCAAAAGCTTAGTTTTTCTATAAACAACTTTATACAGTGTTTTTAGTGAAAGTAGTTTTTCATTTGTTTTGTTTGTGATAAGAGCTTGAGGCTCAGGGTGTGATACAGGGTAAGGAAGACACCTATTACACTTTGAGTTTCTTCCCTTGTGGCTCAGCTGGTAAAGAATCCACCTGCAGTGTGGGAGACCTGGGTTTGATCCCTGCATTGGGAAGATCCCCAGGAGAAGGGAAAGGCTACTCACTCCAGTATTCTGGCCTGGAGAATTCCATGGACTCTATATCCATGGGGTTGCAAAGTGTCAGACACAACTGAGTGACTTTCATTTTCCTTTCCTTTCAGCCTGAATTAAGTAGCCCCAAATTCACAGGTCAACCCTGTAACACCAATGTAGCCCTATGTAAAGATAGAGCCTTAAGAATATAATTAAGGTGAAACAAAGTCATAAAAGTGAAACCCTAATCTGATAAGAAGAGGAAGAAGCATTAGACCTTTCTCTCTTTCCCTTCCGCTCTCTCTTTCTCTGTGAAAGCACAGAGGAAGTCATTTAAGGACACAGAAAGAATGAAACTCTCTGTAAGACAAGGAATGAGCTCTCGCCAGAAAGCAAATGCCTGGCACCTTGATCTTGAACTTCTTGCTTCCAGAACAGTAAGAAAATAGATGTCAGTTGTTTAAGTCACCCCACGTGTGCTACTTTGTGATGGTAACCTGAGCTGACCAATAAAGGTTTCATCATTCGTTCAATTATCGTAGTGGGCAACTGAAGCATGATATTGCTGGGAAACTTGGAGAATAAGTGTACCTAAGATTTATTTCCTTCTAATGGAGTAAGACGGAGGAGGCGATGGCACCCCACTCCAGTACTCTTGCCTGGAAAACCCCATGGATGGAGGAGCCTGGTAGGCTGCAGTCCATGGGATCGAGAAGAGTCAGACACGACTGAACAACTTCACTTTCACTTTTCACTTTCATGCATTGGAGAAAGACATGGCAACCCACTCTTGCCTGGAGAATCCCAGGGACGGGGGAGCCTGGTGGGCTGCCGTCTATGGGGTTGCACAGAGTTGGACACGACTGCAGCGACTTAGCAGCAGCAGCAGCAATGGGGTAAGAAGCTGGGATACCTAAATAGCAACACATACAGGGAATTGGCTGATGACTATTCTTTGCTATTGTCCAGTTCCTAAGTCATGTCTGACCCTTTACGACCAAAGGACTACAGCACAGCAGGCCTCCCTGTCCTTCACTATCTCCCTGAATTTGCTCAAACTCATGTCCACTGACTCAGTGATGCTATCTAACAATCTCATTCTCTGTCGTCCCCTTCTCCTCCAACCTTCAATCTTTCCCAGCATCAGGGTCTTTACCAGTGAGTTAGCTCTTCATATCATCTTCATATCAGGTGGCCAAATATTGGAGCTTCAGCATGAGTCCTTCCAATGAATATTGAGGATTTCCTTTAGGATTGACCGGTTTGATCTCCTTGCTGTCCAAGGGACTCTCAAGAGTCTTCTCCAAGACCACAATTTGAAACCATCTCTTCAGTGCTCAGCCTTCAATGAAGACTCACAAGGAAATA
Organism: Oreotragus oreotragus; assembly: GCA_006410675.1. Classification (NCBI taxonomy): domain Eukaryota; kingdom Metazoa; phylum Chordata; class Mammalia; order Artiodactyla; family Bovidae; genus Oreotragus; species Oreotragus oreotragus. The sequence continues at coordinate 306,367 of SJYX01002874.1, read as the reverse complement.
ATATCAACTTCAACACTCAGTAGGAAAAAAAAAAAAAAAAAGGATAACANTCCTTGCTGTCCAAGGGACTCTCAAGAGTCTTCTCCAAGACCACAATTTGAAACCATCTCTTCAGTGCTCAGCCTTCAATGAAGACTCACAAGGAAATAATATCAACTTCAACACTCAGTAGGAAAAAAAAAAAAAAAAAGGATAACAAACATAAACAGTGAGCCGAAAACAAATGATTTTTTAAAACATATAAAAACATTTTCATTTTCATCATAGATAAGGAAAAACTATGAGATGTAAAGTTTGTGATCAGGTTAGCAGTCTCAAAATATTTGAAATGAATGTGCCACAGTGGAGGGGTGCAGAAATACATTTTTGATGGCATCCTAAATTGCGAAGAAAATCACTCTAAAAATCAAAGATCCTAAGTGTCAGTGTCTTTAGCCTGAATTGTACTCCAGGAACGCATCCTATGGATATTGACCTGTATGTAAGAGCAACCAGTTAGAGGGAGGAACAACATCAAATAAGTCATTCAGTCATTTTAGTCACTCAGTCATGTCCAACACTTTGTAACCCCATGGACTGCAGCATGCCAGGCTTCCCTGACCATCACCAATTCCCAGATCTTGCTCAAATTCATGTCCATTGAGTTGGTGATGCTATTCAACTATCTCAACCTCTGTCGTCCCCTTCTCTTCCTGCCTTCAATCTTTCCCAGCATCAGGGTCTTTTCCAGTGTGTCAGTTCTTCACATCAGGTGGCCAANTTGCTCAAATTCATGTCCATTGAGTTGGTGATGCTATTCAACTATCTCAACCTCTGTCGTCCCCTTCTCTTCCTGCCTTCAATCTTTCCCAGCATCAGGGTCTTTTCCAGTGTGTCAGTTCTTCACATCAGGTGGCCAAAGTATTGGAGCTTCATCTTCAGTGAAATAAAATAAGGCACAAGCCTGAAACGCAGTAAAAGATAACTTAAAGTTGGTACTTTCTTTTAAGTTTAGGTAAGAAAAATCTTTCAAGGTCCTGTCTCACACAAGAAAAACAGAATGAACAATGAAAAAAAACAACAACCTCTAATCTTTGTATCTTTGGATTAAAAATACACACATGTGTATTTAACTGTATGTTCCTGGAATAGAGGAATAGGAAGGAGAAATAATTTTTCATATATAAATCTATATATATAGATTATGCCTAAATTATCGGTAAAATATTTATTAAAAGAAACAGCTTTGACCTTGTTGATCTATATTATATTTTTTCCATCTAATTGATATCTGTTTTATTTTACTGTGTACTTTCTTATACTTTTTATTTTATTATTTTTTTACATTTTTAATACTTTTATTTTTTTAGCTTTTTGAATTTACTACCATATGTGGCTATCCTTCCTTTTTGAATTTTGTTTTTCTTTTTGGATTCGGTTGTCCTTTGCTCTAGGCGTTTACTTTAAATGCTACCTCCATGAGAATGTGAGAGGAACTACAAAGTTCTAGCATTTCCCAGATTTATTACATTCATAGATTCTATTTAGAACTCCTGTTTAATTTTTTTTTTTAATAATTGGAAGTTGATTAGGTACCTGTTCTAAGATCATCTTTTTCTTTTGTGGTTTGATTATGATTTACCTTTTAAAAATTAATATGAAAAATTAACATACATAATAATAAAAGTACAGTAAATTCCAACACTTTCATTACATAGATTCAATTATTATCAAGGTTTTGTATTATTTTGCTGACTTACTCATTTTATCTCTTGTTTTGTTTTAAAAATAGTAACTGCTAGACCCCATATCTTCTACCCAAAGTAGTCAGGATGTATTTTTAGATAGCATAAGTCTTTTCTCACCTCCCTATGGTGACATGAGCCACAAGTAACAAAGCTACTAGTGTTTTCTTAAAATTCTCTGATATCTATAATCATTAAATGTTTCTGAAAAATTATTAATTAGGTAATTTCAAACATTAATTGTCTGAAAAAAAATCATCATAAGGTCATTTTGCGATATAACAAATATGTGCACTGCATTTGTTTCAAGTTTCCTATATTCTTATATTGAGTGTCTTTTACTCCTCTGGGTCGGGGAGTGCGATATGAATTAAAATATTTTTATTTAATGAGAGTCTTCAATTTTTTTTTATTTTAATGTAAGCAAGAGGCTGTTCAGTCACTGACTTTTTGCTACCACACTGACTGCAGCACGCCAGGCTTCCCTGTCCTCCACCATCCTAGAGCATGCTCAAACTTATGTCCATTGAGTCTGTGATGTCATCCTACCATCTCATCCTCTGTCATCCCCTTCTCCTCCTGCCTTCAACCTTTCCCAGCATCAGGGCCTTTTTTAATGAGTCAGCTCTTTGCTTCAGGAGGTCAAAGTATTGGAGTTTCAGCTTTAGCATGAGTTCTTCCAATGAATATTCAGGGCTGATTTCCTTTAGGATTGACTAGTTTGATTTCTTTGAAGTCTGAGGGACTCTCAAGAGTCTTCTCCAACACATTTCAAAAGCATCAATTCTTCAGCTCTCAGCTTTCTTTATAATTCAACTCTCACATTCATACATGACTCATGGAAAAACCATAGCCTTGGCTAGACGGACCTTTGTTGGCAAAGTAATGTCTCTGTTTTTTAATATGCTGTATAGGTTGGTCATAGTTTTTCTTCTAAGGAGCTAGTATCTTTTAATTTCATGGCTACAGTTACCATCTGCAGTGATTTTGGAGCCCAAGAAAACAAAGTCTTTCACAATTTCCATTGCTTCCTCATGTATTTGCCATGAGGTGATGAGGCTGGATGCCATGATCTTAGTGTTCTGAATGTTGAGTTTTAAGCCAATTTTTTCACTTTCCTCTTTCACTTTCATCAAGAGGCTCTTAAGTTTTTCTTTCTGCCATAAGTGTGGTGTTATCTGCATATCTGAGGTCACTGATAATTTTCCTGGTAATCTTGATTTCAGTTTGTGCTTCATCCAACCAAGCATTTCACATGAGAAGTTAAATAAGCAGGGTGACAAAATACAACCTTGACACACTCCTTTTCCAGTTTTGAACCAGTGCATTTTTCCATGTCTGGTTTTAATTGCTGCTTCTTTTTCTACCTACAGGTTTCTCAGGAGGCAGATAAGGTGGTCTGATATTCCCATCTCTTGAAGAATTTTCCGCAGTTTGTTGTGATCCACACACAGAGTCAAAGGCTTTAGTGTAGTCAGTGAAGCAGAAGGCTATGTCTAGTTAACATTCATCACCATGCATAAGTATAATTTTTATTACAACAGTCAAGACATGGCAGCAACCTAAATGTCCATTGTTGGATGAATAGATAAAATAAATATGGTATGAATATTTATATATCATATTTGTTTCATACATATGGAATATTTTTCAGCCATAAAAATAAATCTTGCTATTTGCAACAATATAGAGAGATCTTGAGGGCATTATATGTGAAGTGAAATAAGTCAGAGAGAGACAAATACCATATGATCTCATTTATATGTGGAATCTACCCACACCCTCACTATTATAGTGAATAGTGAATAGTGAAGTCGCTCAGTCGTGTCCGACTCTTTGCGACCCCATGGATTGTAGCCTACCAGGCTTCTCTGTCCATGGGATTTTCCAGGCAATAGTCCTAGAGTATGAAAAGTGATAAAACATAAAAACAGAACTCAAAGACATAGAGATTAGATTGGCAGTTGTAAGAGATAGGGGGAGGAAGTGTGGATGAAATAGGAGATCATCAAAAAGTAGAAATTTCCAGTCATAAATTATTTAAGTGCTTTTTCTCCCCATTCTGTCTTGCTAGCCTGCCCTTCTGAGACATATCACAAACTTTACTAATGTCCCCCATTTTCTATATTTCTTGTATTTTAAATTTTTTTGCTTCTATGATACAGTCTAGATATTTTATTTGACAGTCCATTACATTACTGAAGACTGCAACTTCTGTCTTACTAACAGACTCTCTCTACTGCCTTAGTTTGCAAGCTTGGATGAAGCAAACTGTCAGGTTGGAGAAGCTTGAGTGGCAAGGAACTGAGGGTGGTCTGCAGCTGACAACCAATGAATAATTTCAGCTTTCAGCTCTTCAGCTTATGAAGAACTTCAGTCTTATAGCCCATGAGCAAATGAAGGCTACCTAAAATCATGTAAGTTTGGAAGCAGATCCTTTCGCATCCAGATTTTTAGATGAAACCCCAATTCTGAGCAACACCTTAAATTTTAGGCCTATGAGAAACCCTTAAGCAGATGATTAAGTTTTCACATCAATTTTCCTGATCCACAGAAACTATGTTGTTTTAAGCCACTGTTTATGTTAATTTGTTACACAGAAGTAGATAGGTGGCTCAGAGGTTAAAGCGTCTGCCTGCAATGCAGGAGACCTGGGTTCGATCCCTGAGTCGGGAAGANAATTTTCCTGATCCACAGAAACTATGTTGTTTTAAGCCACTGTTTATGTTAATTTGTTACACAGAAGTAGATAGGTGGCTCAGAGGTTAAAGCGTCTGCCTGCAATGCAGGAGACCTGGGTTCGATCCCTGAGTCGGGAAGATCCCCTGGAGAAGAAAATGGCAACCCACTCCAGTGTTCTTGCCTGGAGAATCCTATGGGCAGAGGAACCTGGTGGACTACAGTCCACGGGGTGGCAAAGAGTCGGACACGACTGAGCAATTTCACTTTCACTTTCATTTCACATTGCCTATACATATCAGGGTCTACTTTATTTTCTGTGGGTAGGTTCTTCTCTGGATATAAGGCTTGGGGTATAGGGTCTTCCTTCCTCTTGCCTGTTCTTTCTGTGTATGAGAAAAAAAAAATTTTCCATCTAGTAGTTTAGGTTTCGGAAACCTCTTGACAAGCTACCAAGATGGTAACTTTTGCCTATTTTCTGGACCTTTGAATTTTTCCTTTAGATTTGTCAAAAGTCTGTACCATTTAAAACATCTTGATTAAATCATTTTCAGAGATGCTTTGATAGAGTGGAAAGTTATGGATTTTGAAACCAAATAAGCCAAGTTCTGGGTCTTTCTTCTATCATTTACCTTCTCCTCCTATTTCTTCATTGACACATTAGTATAGCAATGATGTGAATTCATAGTACAGACAATTATGTAAATTAAAACATGTGCTCAGTTGTGTCCAACTCTTTGTGGCCCTGTGGACTGTAGCCTGCCAGCCTTCTCTGTCCATGGAATTTTCCAGGCAAAAATCCTAGCGTGGTTGTCATCCCCTGCTCCAGGGGGTCTCCCCAACCCTGGGATAGAACCTGTGTTTCTTGCATCCCCTGCATTAGTAAGTGGGTTTTTTAACACTAGCACCACCTGGGAAACCCAGGTGCTGTAGAGTGGAGCCTCAATTAATATTAACAGTTATTAGTTTCATGTTTATTATGAAATATCCTTAAGATCATACTTAAATTGATTTTAAGTATATATAGGGATACATATAAATTTATATATATATATATAATTTTAAATATATATAGGAATACTCCACAGGCATCTCATTTTTGCCTTCCTGGCTGAAATTTTAGCCAGAGATTACCATTGGGTAATATATTCATCTACTCTTTTAAGCTTATACTGTAGTCAGAGATTTTCTCAATTTTTGTTTTTAAACTTGTCATTAAGAGCCCATGGTACTAAGATATTGCTATTGTTAATAAATTCATTCTTAGAGGGAAAGCTTGGGAGCTTAGATTCTCAATAGTATGGCAAGGATTAAAATCCAGCAAGGTTCAGCAAGATGATGGGATATCACGCTGGTGATTATTATATTACTGAAGACTGCTTTTTCCGTCTTACTAACAGACTCTTAAGTATTTAGAACATTCCCTTGACAAGTTCACATTTCATCTTTTTACCATTACCTTTAGACCTTTAAGAGATATATACCAAAAAAAAAAAAAAAAGCATTGTGGTAAGCAGGGTTCTAAATGGATCCCAAAATTTTCACTGGTATTATAGCTTTGAATACTCCCTTGAGTTGGGAAAAAACTTATGAATTTGATGCATATTGTCTTGTGATTAAGTTACTTTACATGGCAAAAGTAAAGATGTTTTAAAGTCTACAGGACAGAGGGGATGTTATCCTATAAAGGAGAATCAGGTCAGAGAAAGATAAAGAGAGACTTAAAACAAGGTACATGTTCTCTTGTAGGTTGTAGCAAAGAAGGTCATATTGTGGAGAAAGACTTATAGCAGGGAATGGCAACAGGCTTTTTAAGCTAAGGTCCTCAGTCATACATTTGAAAGGAACTGAATCTTGCCAATACCCAGTGAATCCAGAAGAACCCCGGCAAGATACTCATTTCATCTTGGTGAGACTCTGAGCAGAAGACCCAGCTAATAGGCACCCAGAAACTTGACTATGGAAACTGAGAAAAACTGTGTTGTTTTAAGCAGTAAAGTTCATGGAAATTGCTAGGGAGAAACAATAACAGAGAATAATGCTTAGTTTTCCTAAAATAATACCTTATGTGATAAATATTTCTTTCTTTAATAACTTGAGTCATTAAACTTGTGTCACTATCCAGCTAAAAATGTTTCTTGTCATCTAACCCCAATTCTGTCAAGTCCATCGGAACCAGAACAAGTAACAAGCATTTGTTCCATCCAGTTCAATTTATGTCCTTATTTGGGACTGACCCAGTTTAAAACTGGTCAGCAATTAATGGGTAATTTGCCTGAGTCATCATTCTTGAGTGTTCATTTCTGAAAGGAGGCTTTGTCAAAATGTCAATCTTTGTTTCTGCTGTGCCTATAATCTAGTGGCTTTCCAGTTCTTGCTGAATAAGGTGCTAAATATGCATTTCTATTTTTGCTACTAATTAAATGTGCATGACATATTGGAGTTGGGAAGAGCAGAGCTTACCAGTGTTCTGTTCCTTTGGTGGTACATGCTGTAAACCAGAAGTAGAGTGAGACTAGCTTCATTATACCCCAGCTGTTCATTTTACACATTAACAATATATTCTGTGAACCAAGGAAGGTTACACTCTCATAACTGGATTTTCTTACACATGTGATCTTCATGGTCAAGAGAGAAACAACAGACAACGTGGGGGAAAGACCCTGTAGCTATGGGGGTAAGAAAGCTTAAGGGAAATAAGTTATAATTATTATATGACATTTGACCTTGAAAAAAACACATTTTAACCCATCTGAGCTTCGATTTCCTCATCTGTACTGAATAAATCCCTTTGCTCTTTCTCCTCATATCAGAAATCACTTGAATAAATGAATGCCTCTATTATTCTCCACAGTGCCTCCTTAAAGCTATCCTATTCTCTTTATCACCACTTCTTTTTAATATCTTCTGTTCAAAATAATTTCAGCTGAAGTATTTAAGCAGCCTCACTTCTTCCATTTTTTATTTTTCCAATTTTTCTTTTATACTGGTACCAGAATTATCTCTCCCACTTACATTGGTATAGGTGAATCTCTCTTCCTCAAACCAAATCCCCATTGTTCTCTAGTTCCTCATTTTCTATGGGGTTGATGAATTAGTACAATCCCTTAATATCCCACACAAGGTGAAAGATGACATGATATCTTTGCCAGATTTAAAATCTACTGCACCCTATGTTCAAGTAACAGACGTCCACTGATAATTTCTTTTTAATTTTTATTTTATATTGGAGTAGAGTTGATTAACAATCTTGTGTTAATTTCAAAGTTCCATTGTTGACTAATGATGCTATGTAAGTTAGCAAAAGTGGTTCAGTTATACTTATACATGTATCTATTATTTTTCAAAATTTTATCCCATTTAGGTTATTACAGAGTACTGAGCAGAATTCCCTGCCTATATAGTAGGTCCTTTTTGTTTGTCTCTTTCAACTATAGCAGTGTATACAGGTTAATCCCAAACTCCCAGTTGGTCCCTCCCCCTCCCTCTCCCACCTTGGTAACAATAAGTTCCTTCTCTAAGTCGGTGAGTCTTTTTGTAAATATGCTTGTTTACATCGTCTTTTTAGATTCAATATATAAGGAATATCACATGATATTTGTCTTTCTCCGTCTGACTTACTGCATATATGTACTACATCTTCTTTAACTGTTCATCTGTTGATGGACACTTAGATTGCTTCCATGTCTTGGTTATCGCAAACAACACTGCAATGAATGTTAGGGTGCATATATCCTTTCAAACCATATTTATCCCCAGATATATACACAGGAGTGGGATTGCTGGATCACATGATAATTTCAAAATAGCTCACCTCTCCATGTCTGTTTTCAAGCTGTATTCCTCCACTCATCTCTCAAAGACCTAGTTGAAATGTGTGTCCTTAGAAAAGCCTTCCTGATCACATATTAGAGGAAATAAATGTTTTTTCCTCTGTGCCCCCATGGCACTTGCTACCATGACACCAGTACAGGTGGTTTTAAGCACAGCTGTCCGTTAGGCTGAATTGGGAGCCTAGGAAAAAAAATTGTTCATTTTGCTACTCTTTCATATTTTCACTGAAACTTGCATGCTCACTGTAAGTCCAGGAGGTGTGCATTAAGGAGTCATCGCTGAATGAATGTGTCAATGAAGTAATAATAGGAATACATGTGTGCTATGACAAACCTAGAGTGTATGCATGCTGAATACTTCAGTCATGTCTGATTCTTTGCAACCCTTTAGACTAGCCCACCAGGCTCCTCTGTCCATGGGTCTCCAGGCAAGAATACTGGAGTGGGTTGTCATGCCCTCCTCCAGGGAATCTTTCCGATCCAGGGACTGACCCAAGCCTCCTGCATCTCCTGCATGGGCAGGTGGATTCTTTACCACTAGTGCTACCTGAGAAACCCCAATAATAATAGTAATAAATAACCATTGTTGGCTCTTTACTAATTGTTGGTTGCTGTGCTGTGAGTTTTACATAGATTCTTATAAATTTGATTCTTATCCTTGTTCTTCATGGAATAAATCATTATATTTTCCATGCTGTAGATAGCTGCACATAAGTTTACTGATGTGTAACTATCTACGGCATGGAAACCTAAGTTTACTAAGGGTTTCTCAGGTAGCTCAGCTGATAAAGAATCTGCCTGCAATGTGGGAGACCTGAGTTTGATCCCTGGATTGGGAAGATCCCCTGGAGAAGGAAATCACTACCCCCCCCAGTATTCTTGCCTCATGGACAGAGGAGCCTGGCAAACTATAGTCCATGGGTCACAAAGAGTTGGTCATGAGTGAGTGACTTTCTCTTTCAAGTTTACTGAGGTGTTTCCTCTAAGGGCAAACATCTAAAGAGAGGAGTGAGTTAAGTGGATGCCACGGGGCTTGTTACATATTTTTAATGTCTTTTTTTTTCCCTTTCATTTTCAGATGGTAGATTATACCAACAAGTATTGTTGTATTTGTGCATTCTGGTGCATTCTAGTTTTCAAAGGAGATCATACTAAATAGTAATTTTCATTGTTGAACATCTTGAGTGTCAGAAAGGTAGGATATTTGCATGATAAAAATTCATGTTCTTATATTGTAAGATTTGACGGCTATAATATAGGGGCTTCTAAAATTAGAGGATTTCAAGGCTTTCATTCTAACCTTACTGCATTTATTATAAACTCTTTCAACATAAAATGCAGTAATATTTAATGAACTCATGCACATTATTTTCTTGAAAAACTTGATGATTTAGGAGAGTTGAAAGATAGGTATAAATTATACCATCTAGGGTTTCAGACAGGTAATGTCTTTGTAAAAGACTGTCTAAAAATTAAAAATTTCAAATGAAACATATTATGTGTGCAGTTATCAAAGATCCTGGATGTTCTTTAATCATATTGTGTCATCCTATATGTTTTATTAAATCACTACCCACCCCAGTATTCTTGCCTCATGGACAGAGGAGCCTGGCAAACTATAGTCCATGGGTCACAAAGAGTTGGTCATGAGTGAGTGACTTTCTCTTTCAAGTTTACTGAGGTGTTTCCTCTAAGGGCAAACATCTAAAGAGAGGAGTGAGTTAAGTGGATGCCACGGGGCTTGTTACATATTTTTAATGTCTTTTTTTTTCCCTTTCATTTTCAGATGGTAGATTATACCAACAAGTATTGTTGTATTTGTGCATTCTGGTGCATTCTAGTTTTCAAAGGAGATCATACTAAATAGTAATTTTCATTGTTGAACATCTTGAGTGTCAGAAAGGTAGGATATTTGCATGATAAAAATTCATGTTCTTATATTGTAAGATTTGACGGCTATAATATAGGGGCTTCTAAAATTAGAGGATTTCAAGGCTTTCATTCTAACCTTACTGCATTTATTATAAACTCTTTCAACATAAAATGCAGTAATATTTAATGAACTCATGCACATTATTTTCTTGAAAAACTTGATGATTTAGGAGAGTTGAAAGATAGGTATAAATTATACCATCTAGGGTTTCAGACAGGTAATGTCTTTGTAAAAGACTGTCTAAAAATTAAAAATTTCAAATGAAACATATTATGTGTGCAGTTATCAAAGATCCTGGATGTTCTTTAATCATATTGTGTCATCCTATATGTTTTATATCATTGAGTTTCTCGATATTAGTCAATAGGCCTTGCACAGTTGAATTTTTTTTACAGCTCAATTAGTCTGCCACACCTTGCCCTTTTGGACTCCTTATATTCAAGAGATAACAGAATTCAGACCATTAAAGTGAAAGGAAGAAAGCCAAACAGATGTATTCATGAACTATATCTACTCTCTTGCCTTCCAAGCACCGTAGTTTTAACTAGATGAGCTAAGTGGTTGCAAATGTCCCTTATTCTCAGCAATCTTTGAGAAAACTGGTATCTGAATTTGCTTCCCTGAGAGCATCTATTTTTAAAAATTATGTTCTTTCTTTTGTGTTTCTTTGGGAAAAAAAACCCACAAAAATACAAAAGGTAGAAAGAAATAAAGTTGATAGTAGAAAAGTTGCTGGTCAAAGAAATTGCTTTTAAAAATATTATTTTACTTTAACAGAGAAAAATGTTGAGATTGAGTGAAAATTCTATTAAAACTAGGACAATCTTTTTCTACATACTGGACTATAGCTTACAAAGACAAAGCTAAATCTGTTTAACTCTGTTAAACTGTTAAAGTGCTGAAGTTGTTTAGCTCTGTGTATTGGTTCATGAGCTAGCAGGATAAGTCTTGGTTCACACAATGAATTTCTCCAAGACTCATACACGTCATGAATACTATTTGTGCCTGAATCATTCAAGCTTCTCAGAGATGTTGGAGCCTCAATAAGATTAGAAGGCAAGCTACGTGAATTTCCTCTTCCTGTGGCATTAAATCTCTACCAAAATGACTAATGCCATTATGCATATTTCCTCAAATAGTAAAAGGGTGGTGGCCCACAAATAATCCCTAGAGATGAACCATGATAGGAGCCTATAATTCTAGCATCAAAAGGGGAGATGACTCAGGCTAGAGAAAGGCAAGCAGTGGGACAAAGACACATCATGATGTTTCAAAATGAATCAGAGAAACAGGTTGAGAAAGATCCACCAGCTGAGGGAGCAATGTGGGCAAAGGTCAGGTGGAGGATGATTGTTGTTGTTCAGCCTATAAATTGAGTTGAACTGGAGCCCACCAGTCTCCTCTCTGTCTGTGGGATTTCCCAGGCAAGAATACTGACATGGGTTGCTATTTCCTTCTCCAAGAGACCTTCTCGAGCCAGGGATCAAACCTGTCTTGCATTGGTAGGCAAATTCTTTACTGCTGAGCCACCTGGGAAGCCCAAATGGGGAACAGCATAAGTTTATTCAGAAGAGGAAGAGGAAGAAAATACTGCTGAAGAGATATAAGGGCCAGATTATGAGACCCATAGAATAACAAGACTTGAATAAACACTGATTGGGCAAAACCAGTAACAGACTAAAAGTTACTAAATCCTCACTATATATTTCACACAAAGATTTATAGAAGTGTTCCTAACAAAAAGGAGGGATAAGAAAATTTTCTCCAGTTACCTTGACATGAATAAATAACCATTCCCTCCTTGAAGATAGAATTCATCACAGGCACAAGGGGTACAGAATTCAACAACTTGTCTTTGAATCACCAAAGCCAGTTTCTTTTGGAGCCTATACAAGCTTCTCCCCAGGAATTTGTGATGATTTTTAAGGTTTTAACTTTGGTAGAAAAGGAGAACAATTTATAATGCTAACCTAGCCTCGCCACCACAAACACTTGATTTTTCCAAATGTTTACCCCTAAGAAGCATGATGTGTAAACAGTTTTCTAAAAACGTTTGGTGGAGCTAAATAATGCTTTGAGAACAAATAAAAATGGTGATATATACTTTGATTTTTTTGTATATAATTTTTTTAATGTGGACCTTTTTAAAAGTCATCATTGAATTTAGTAGTTACAGTATTCCACTTTCTCACGTGTTGAGTTTTTAGACACTAGTACTGTGAGATTTTAGTTCCCTGACTAGAGATGAACCTGCATCTCCTGCATCAAAGAGCAGAAGTTATAACCACTGGACCCCCAGGGAAATCCTAGCAGTGATGTATGTTTACATAGAAAACCGAAATGTATGAGGAGTTCAAAGAGGTCAGTTAACCCAAACTAACATATGATACTGAAACTGCATTAACCCTTAAATGACACTGAGTCGTCAAGGACATTGTGTTTGAATACTCTACTTCGAGTAAGTTATGTTTTTTTTCCAGTCTATTCTTTCCATTTTTGTGGAATATGCAATATTGATTTAAAAAATATACTAAACAAAGTTGATGTGCTTTCCCCAACTCCATCTCAAATATCTATCCCTTGGGTAAATAATATTTCTTTCCCATATAACAATTATTCTGATAGATTGGGAGTTATTTTTATTTATCTCCACTTAACAGACTCACTTTCATGCATTGGAGAAGGAAATGGCAACCCACTCCAGTGTTCTTGCCTGGAGAATTCCAGGGATGGCAGAGCCTGGTGGGCTGCCGTTTATGGGATCGCACAGAATCAGACACAATAGAAGCGACTTAGCAGCAGCAGCAACAGATGCACTGGATTAGCTAATGATCTTCCCTCCTGAAACTTACTGGCTGCTGGAATTTACATGCTCACTGCATACTGACTGCTCCTTGCATTTTGCCCATGTACTTCTAATGCCATCATTCGAGTTTTGATCCTATCAAGATCCAAGAGCTTTTATTTTGTAACTTGTTGACACTAGGTTTATTTCTTGTTGTAATTATGTAATTATAAGCTAGTATGCAAAAACAGGTAGAAATAGAGTTGAATTGTTTGGAAAGATTAATCGAAGATGAGTTACTACCAAGAAATGGTAAACTATGCATGTGTGAGATAGCTTTAAAAGAGAGGCATTTCTCTAAGCTCTTGTTCTTCTTAAGGGAAATAAATCAGCAGTCAAGAGTGGTGTAGCTATATAAAAGACATGGAGCCAAGCCCCTTGGTGCCATACCCAGAGTCCCTGGACACTTGCTGTCTCTATATCAGACAAATTTTCTGGTGCAACACTTGCACATCTTGGTATAAAGCTTTTAGCTCCCAGAGCCCTTCCTGTCCACCAGTTTAAGAGGCAGAAACTGCTTAGAATCAACATCACCAGGAACAATCTTAAATAAATAATTGATAGACATAGGTATATAAATATTCCAGTCCACAGTCCCATGGGAGGAACATCTCTGAAAGACTTGTTCTATCAGTTCAGTTCAGTCACTCAGTCGTGTCCAACTCTTTGCGACCCCATGAAGCACAGCACACCAGGACTCCCTGTCCATCACCAACTCCTGGAGTTCACTCAGACTCACGTCCATTGAGTCCGTGATGCCATCCAGCCATTTCATCCTCGGTCGTCCCCTTCTCCTCCTACCCCTAATCCCTCCCAGCATCAGAATCTTTTCCAAACAGTCAACTCTTCACATGAGGTGGCCAAAGTACTGGAGTTTCAGCTTCAGCATCATTCCCTCCAAAGAACACCCAGGACTGGTCTCCGTTAGTATGGACTTGTTGGATCTCCTTGCAGTCCAAGGGACTCTCAAGAGTCTTCTCCAACACCACAGTTCAAAAGCATCAATTCTTCGGTGCTCAGCTTTCTTCACAGTCCAACTCTCACATCCATACATGACCACAGGAAAAACCATAGCCTTGACTAGACGAACCTTTGTTGGCAAAGTAATGTCTCTGCTTTTCAATATGCTATCTAGGTTTGTTATAACTTTTTTTCCAAGGAGTAAGTGTCTTTTAATTTCATGGCTGCAGTCACCATCTGCAGTGATTTTGGATCCCCCCAAAATAAAATCCTACACTGTTTCCACTCTTTCCCCATCGTGGCAAGACCAGATGCCATGATCTTAGTTTTCTGAATGTTGAGCTTTAAGCCAACTCTTTCACTCTCCTTTTCCACTTTAATCAAGAAGCTTTTTAGTTCCTCTTCCCTTTCTGCCATAGGGTGGTGTCATCTGCTATACTGAAGCCTAAATTTCCCTAAGTTCGTCAAATTCCACAGTTCTGACATGTCCCTTTGCTAACCCTTTTCTGGTTGCCTTCTCTTACTGTCTCTTGCCTTTATTCCTGCCACTATTTCCTGAAATCACTTCCCAACAAATGACATATATTCAAACTGTTTTCTCTACCTTGGCTCCTTATGGTGTCTTTGCCAGCTCAACTGCCATAACAAAATGCTACAGGTTTAGAGGCTTAAACAGCAAACAGCAGAATTTATTTTCTTTTTTTTTTTTTTCTCTCCTTTAAAAAAATTTATTTTTTTAATATAAATTTATTTATTTTAATTGGATGCTAATTACTTTACAATATTGTATTGGTTTTGCCATACTTTGACATGAATCTGCCATGGGTGCACACATGTTCCCCATCCTGAACCCCCCTCCCACCTCCCTCCCTCCCCATACCATCCCTCTGGGTCATCCCAGTGCACCAGCCCCAAGCATCCTGTATCATGCATTGAACCTGGACTGGCGATTCATTTCATGTATGATATTATACATGTTTCAGTGCCGTTCTCCCCCACAAATTCATCAAAAGAAGGTAGGAAAAAATATAGAAGATAAAAAGAGGTAGGGATGGAGATCAATCCTGGGAATTTGTGGGGGGGGAAGTGGTCTCCCTGTCCTATTCCTCTGCCATTTTAGGACCGCCTTTTCAACTGTACCCAGAATTTATTTTCTTATAGTTCTGAAGGCTTATTTTCTTATAGTTCTGAAGCCTGAGCTCAGGGCGCCAGTGGTGTTGGTTTCTGAGAAGGACTCTCTTTCTGTCTTGCAGATGGCCACCTTCTCTCTTTGTTCTTACAAGGCAGAGAGTTCTGATATTTTTTCCCTCTTATAAAGCCACAAAGCTTATCATCATGGTTCAGACCTCATGACCACTTTTACCCTAATTACCCGTCAGACTCCACCCCCAAATACCATCACACTGGGGGTATCAGAGCTTCAGGAATGAATTTGGGTGGGTGTGGGGGTGTGGGGCACAATTCATTCTAAAGCACAATATTATATGGAATTACAATATGTAGGGGCTTCTCACATGGCTCAGTGAGAAAGAATCAGCCTGTAATGCAGGAGACACAGGAGATGTGGATTCAAACCCTGGGTTGTTGAAGATCCTCTGGAGGAGGAAATGGCAACCCACTCCAGTATTCTTGCTGGGAAAGTACCATGGATAGGGGAACTCAGCAGGCTACAGTCCATGGATGGCAAAGAGTCCAAAATGACTCAGCACACACACACAATCTGTAGACATGTACTCAAAGTAAAAGCCATTTCCTTAATAAAAAGATTGATAAATAACTAGATATTTGTCTTTTTTATTTAAAAAATGTTTACTACGTATGTAACCTTAATGACTTATAATCTCAACTGTAATTTGAAAAGTCATCACTCTATGACCAAAGTTTCCAACACCTTATTTAAATATAGACATTTTTCTATATTTTAGGCACTGTTTTGGGGGCCACTTTTTGAGAGTCATTTTGTCACTTCTATAAATCGTCCTAAGTCAATCTTCAGGCCTCCTTGATGGCTCAGATGGTAAAAAATCTTCCAGTGCAGGAGACCTGAGTTTGATCCCTGGGTCAGAAATATCCTCTGGAGAAGGGAATGCCTACCCAATTCAATATACTTTCCTGAAGAATTGCATGGATGGAAGAGCCTGGCAGGCTACAGTCCATGAGTTCACAATGGACTCAGTATCGACTGAGCGAATTACATGGACACAGGCAAGGCAATCTTTCCCATACAGTGCTCCATCTTAAAGATGGAGCTTCCAGAAAACTCAATTCAAATAAATCATAACTTTATTTATTGTTTTGTGTGATTTAAAATTTACATAAATGGAATCATACTGTGTTATGAACTTTTATATTTTGAGATATACCCATATTTGAACATATAAATATAATCAATTTTAACTGATGTACAGAATATGATTCTAAGAATAAACCATGATTTATTAATTTATCTCCCTACAAAGAAACAGTTTACTCCACTGTGGTCATTAAAATCACTGTTTCAAAGAAGCATACTTTTCTTTTGCATATATGTGAGTGTTTTTCCATAACAGACATCACTGATAGTTTATATGATGCTACAAGTTACTAGCGAGTTTCCAATTGTTCTTTAAGTGCTTTTAACAATTTTCATTCCCATCAACAATATGACTTCTCATTTCTCTACATCCTTGCCAAAACATCTTACTGAAAATATTAACACATTAATTTTTTGCAAAGCTACTACTGTGAGATGGTAGCTTATTTATTTAAAACTTGAATTTTTCTGACTGCAAGTGAAAATAAGCATCATTTTATTTTCTAAAATTTTCATTCCTCCTCTATAAATTGCCTACCCCTGACAGTTTTCTAATAAGATATTTATTTCTTATTTTTATATGCATGTTTATCTTTTGTGGGTTACATTTGACATCTAGGGTGTGACTTTCCTTTGTATTTATTGTGTCTTTTGTTATATAAAATTTAAAAAATTTGATGTCACTTCAGTTCAGTTGCCCAGTCTGTCCAACTCTTTGCAACCCCAGGCTTCCCTGGGGTAATGGACTGCAGCACACCAGGCTTCCCTGTCCATTACCAGTTCCTGGAGCTTGCTTAAACTCACAGCCATTGAGTCTCTTATGCTGTTCAACTGTCTCATTCTCTGTTGCCCCCTTCTCCTCCTGCCTTCAATTTTTCTGAGCATCAGGGTCCTTTTTAATTAATCAGCCCTTCACATCAGGTGGCCAAAGTATTGGAACTTGAGCTTCATCAGTCCTTCCAATGAATCAGTCCTTTCAATGAATATTCACAATTGATTTCCTTTAGAATTGGCTGGTTTGATCTCCTTGTAGTCCAATTTCTTCTCAAGAGTCTTTTCCAACACCACAGTTTAATAGCAGCAATTCTTGGCACTCAGCTTTCTTCATGGTCCAGCTCTCACATCCATACATGACTACTGGAAAAACCATAGCAGTGTATTTAATGTATTAATACTGGCTATGCATTTTGCTTTTCATGTTCTGTTTAAGAAATTATTCCCTACGCACAGGTTAAAAAATATGTTTTATGCTAAATTGTTTATAGTTTTCTTTTCACATTTATGTTTTTAATCAAGCTGAGATTAACTCGTGTATAGAATAATGAGAGATCTAATTACAATTCTTTCCTTAGGGAGAATCTGTTATTCTAGTGCCATTTATGTAATGGTGCATGTTTCCTGGATAATTCATTTTGTCATTTCTGTCATTTTGTAGCTCCTCTCATAGATGTGATTCCATTTGTTTTTATTTATTATTTATTCTGCCTTGGTCTGTTGTTGGGCTTATCACTTTATTCCATAGATCTGTTTCTTGATTTTGACATGAAAATTTCTTCAATATTTATCTGTGTTAAAGTACATTTACTTTTAAACTTGATTTTGATTTGATTTTGTTTTGATGAATAACTATTTATTTACTGATATTAGCTTATAATGTCGGGGAAGGCAATGGCACCCCACCCCAGTACTCTTGCCTGAAAAATCCAATGGACGGAGTAGCCTGGTGGGCTGCAGTCCATGGGGTCGCTAACAGTCGGACAGACTGAGCGACTTCACTTTCACTTTTCTCTTTTATGCATTGGAGAAGGAAATGGCAACCCACTCCAGTATTCTTGCCTGGAGAATCCCAGGGATGGGGGAGCCTGGTGGGCTGCCGTCAATGGGGTCACACAGAGTCGGACACGACTGAAGTGACTTAGCAGCAGCAGCAGCAGCAGCAGCAGCAGCAGCAGCTTATAATGTATACCAGTCTGGAATGTCTGAGTTTTCTTATTTTGAGTCAAGTTTGATGAGATGCTTTTCTAGGTGCTTAAGATCTAAATTCTCCAAACCACCATACAATTATTCATAACTTAATAAATATTTTGTAATATCTCAACTTTGTGTTTATGTGTATTATTGATGACTTTTCATTTTGGATTATTAAACCTGCTATGGAATGAGTTTATTATAATGTCTTGTTAATTCTTTCTTATTATTTAAGCATTTTATCCACTAAATTTTGCTTATATATATTATTTCTTTCCTTAAAATATCCATCTTTGTTTCAATTGTTATGCTAATATTTCAAGTGGACTTCTTAAGTCATTAATTTTCAACATTTTCTCTTTTCTAGAATTTGCTTTGGGACTACAAATTTCCCACTAAGTAATATTTTTATTGCATCCCACAAATTACACATGCAGTGTGTTCACTGCTTCTTAGTTCTAAACAGTCTAATTTTTATGGCCATGTATTATTTCACATGTAATTCTTTTAAAGTTATGTTCTTCTAATATTTGTTTTAAATTTCTAAACTTACCAATTTGTGAATTTATTTTGAGTGAACTCATTCTATTTGGCAGGACTACCCTCAAGGAAGTAAATACATTTTTTTTTTCAAGTTTGTTCAGTTTAGTCTAGTTTAGAATAACATCATAATTATCAGTTTCTCTGTTCTCCATGTCACAAAATCTTTTTAGATGTTTCAATCATCAATATAATTTATTCCTGTTACTTTTCTAATCTATAAGCTAGGTTAAATTTTATTGCAGTTAAGCCTTCCTTGTTAAGTCCTTTCTGTAAAGTATGTTAAGTACTTTCTGTAAAATACTTTTCTCCCATTTTTCCTTCGTCATAGTTACTTCAAAATCATTTGAATGTTTAGTTAAATTCAGGAAGTTGAAAGAATGATACTAAAAATTCAAATTCTATATTTGAAACTTGGGCATCTCTGAAAATTCCTACTGCCCTCACTCTTTGACAGTTACCAATGAATTAAGTTGAATATTTAACATAAAAATAACTTTGATATTTAATTTGAAGAGTATTAGAGTGTAAACACTCCCTTGGATGGAGGAGCCTCGTGGGCTAAAGTCAATGGGGTCACAAAGAGTCAGACATGACTGAACAACTAACATCTTCACTTTCACTTAGGAGCGGTAAAACAATCTAATTTAGGGTTGTAAGATTTTAAAAAAGAATTGAAAAAAAAATAAGTAGACTAGAATCTTTTAAAAATAAGCTTTTTTTTTTTTTTTTGAGGCAGTTATCCCACTGCATAATTTAAAACACGAACTCATATACATAAATGATGTGATCCTTGTTGGATATTCAGTGAAAATCCTTATTGATACACACACATTTCAATCAAAAATTAAACAAAATGATTTAGTTAGCTGCACGATGATGTTGGTAAGTAGAGTTATGGCTCAATAGAATTATGATTCTGAGTTATTTAATGTTTGCAATATTCCTAATTCAGGTATTGTAATTACAAGAATTACAATGGTCTTCCCAGTGGTCACATATGGTTGTGAGAGCTGAACTATGAAGGCAGAATGCTAAAACCTGATGTCTTCAAAGTGTGGTACTGGAGAAGACTTCTGAAAGTTCCTTGGACAGCAAGATCTCACCAGTCGATCTTCAGGGAAATCAACCCTGAGAACTCATTGGAAGGACTGATGCTAAAGCGGAAGCTCTGGTATTTTGGTCATCTGATCTGAACAGGCGACTCATTGGGAAGGTCCTTTATGCTGGGAAAGGTTGAAGGCAGAAGGAGAAGGGAGTGTCAGATGACGAGATGGCTGGATGGCATCACTGATGCAATGTATGTGAGCTTGGGCAAACTTTGGGAGATGGTGAAGGACAGAGAGGCCTGGCATGCTGCAGTTCACGGCATCACAAATCACAAAGAGTCAGACACGACTGGGAGACTGAACAGCAACAACAAATTACCAAAATGTAAAGATAAGTCAAACATGACTCCTTTACTTCATGAAAGATGTTCATGCTAGTGGGGAAGAAAGAAAAACAAACCAGTAAATGATGTTTATCATTCAGGTGAGCCATGAAAATACTGAAGAGTCAACTGACTTTCAAGTTCCTCTGAGGTGGGAGTAGAGAAAAAGGGGAGGGCTTTTTTTGGAGAAGTTATTAAACACATAGCTTTAAAAAATGTAGTATTTTTCTAGTGAAAATAGAGATGGCTTGTGCTCAGGCAGGTCCTCTGAGAAGCCAACTGTGAGGGCATTTTCCTGGAGGAGGTCTGTTACTGAGTCCTCCCGGGATCTACACCTGTCAGGCAGGGAAGCAGAATTGGGCAGAGAAAGGAATTGGGCAGAGAAAGTTTACCAGAGAACTTGGCTGATTCCACAAGGCCTCTGAAGCTAGCAGTTCCAGTTTTGCAGCCTAGGAAAGTCTTCCTCAGAGATATGGGATCCATCCCTTTAAAATATAATCATTAAGAAACACAGCACCCCTCTCTCCCAGACTCTGTGAGAGGATAGGAACCTATCTCTGGTGAGGGACAGTCAGTAAACACAGATGGCCCAAACACAGTGACCAGCCTAACATTCTCCAGTGCTTTTGCATCATATCAGCATCACGGACTCGATGGACGTGAGTCTGAGTGAACTCCAGGAGTTGGTGATGGACAGGGAGGCCTGGCGTGCTGCGATTCATAGGGTCGCAAAGAGTCGGACACGACTGAGCGACTGAACTGAACTGAAATGATCCAGAGATTAAACAATCTCCTATTGTTTGTTTCGGGGGGGGCTGAGTTTAATTTCTCTCCCCTATTGAAATAGTTTTCAATAGAGTCTTTTATATTATAGTAGTGATTAAAATACTGAACACATTCTTGAATAAGTGTCAGTCACTCACTCATATCTGACTCTTTGTGACCCTATGGACTGTAGCCTGCCAGACTCCTCTGTCCATGGGATTCTCCAGGCAAGAATACTGAAGTGGGTTGCCATTCTCTTCTCTAGGGGATCTTCCCAATCCAGGAATTGAACCCTGGTCTCCCACTTGAAGGCCAATTCTTTACCATGTGAGCCACCAAGGAAGCCAAAGCCTGGTCAGTTTGTCTGGTGTGATATATTTTGACACCCATTATTGAGGACAGGCCACATCATGGGGAGGAATCTAGGCAAAAGCAAAGCAGTTTCCTTGTGCAGTGGATAATTTCCAGGACCGACTCAGCTGCGATCTGTTAGCAGCCCACACTCCCAGTAGGTGGGGAGAGAGTGCCACTGTCCTGAAGGGTGAGGTTCCAGGAAACACAACATGGCCTCCATGATATGGATATTGAAAGAAGATTTTTAAATCAAAGTCAAATGCCCTGAGTTTTACAGAGTGCTGTACATTGACAGAAAGAGGTCCAATGACATTTTCCTGTGTAACACTTTATATTTTAAAAATCATGAAGATATGTGTCATCTTACAGAGCACTAAGTGTCCTCCATAACATCACTGTTCATCTGTGCAATATATTTCATCTTCATGTGTTCAGACACAGTCATAGCTGTGCTCCCCAGGTTATGGTCTTTCTATACCAGCCAAAAAGTAACTTGCTACATCTCTCAAATTCTAGATAAAATTCTTACTTGCTAGCTGTTCAATTAAAGTTAAGGCTCAAACATACATATGTGTAGTCAATAGTATTCTTGAGGACCAAGTAGGTTTGTTGTTGTTGACAGCTGCTGAGTTGTTTTGAACTCTTTGTGACCCCATTGACTGCAGCACACCAGGTGCCCCTGTTTTTCATTATCTCTTGAAGTTTGCTCAAATTCATGTCCATTGAAGTATATTTAGAATGCTGCTATTCCAGTGTTTAATATCATCTCATCCTTTGCCATCATATAACAAAGTCACTGAAAGCCAAGATAATACTACTAATTTAATAATTCTTCCTTAACTGAAAAGTCCATGGACAAGATTTTGATTGGGGTTAAGCTGTGTGAATTTAACATAAATCCCCAGTTTACTGATGTTTGCATGAGCCGTAATACATATACTACCACCTTGAACCATAGTACACGTAATACCACCAAGAATCGTAATACCACCTTGAGAGTGAGGGTTGGCAGAGCAAGTTTTCAGGTAGCCTAGAAAATAATGGCGAATGATGAAACAGGAATACGTAATGAGTGGCTTTCTTTTTGTGTTAATTTTAATATTAAAACTTTTTAAACCTTTTGAATTTTTTTTTTTTAAGAATAGCTTACTTTGAGAAACAGTCACAAATCAGAGACAGAACAATTCCATAAATTATCAAGAAAGGAACACATGCATAAAACATTATACAAGTCAAAAAATAGTATGCTATTAGCACCTCTGGAAAATTCCTTTTGCTCACTCCCAATTACTAACTCTATTCTCTTCCCAGATATAACTATTATTCTGATTTTTCACTACATAGATTGCTTTTTCCATTTTTAAATTTATATGATTAGAATCATACAGTGCAATATAAATTCTGGCTTCTTTTAGTCCAAATTATGTTTATGGGATTAAATCATACAGTTGTGTTTATTTGTAATTAATTTACCTTCAGTAATGTTCAGTATCCTATTCTATGAATAACCATGAATTTTCTTATCCATTCAACTGTTGATGGGATCCTAGGCTGTTTCCAGAATTTGGTTATTATGAATATTATAGACCACGTTCTATTTTTTGGCACACAAGTATAAACACGCACCTCCTGGATATATATCTCAGAATGCCATTACTGTATTGTACAGTATATATTGTACTATATGCTGATATATAGGTTTAGCTTTAGGAAATTCTTCCAGTTTTCAAAAATACTCATATCTATATCTTCTTGCAGAGTTTGAGAATTCTATTTCATCCATATCTTTGTCAGTATTTACTAATCAAATTTAAATTTGGTAATTCAGGTATTGTGAGGTGATATTGAATTTCATTATCGTTTTTTGGTTTTAACTTGCATTTTACTTACAGTTAACAAAGTTGAATGTTTTTCAAGAGTTTTATTTAGATATCCGCTTCGGTGAAGAGCCTGATCAAATATTATGTCCATCTTGTCTCTTGTGTCCACCTTGTTTTCCCTTTGCAAGTCATTGATAGAAATCTTTATATAATCTGCTATTAAGAACTCTGCCAGTAACTGTTGCTGGAAATTAATTTCCCCTCTCTGAGGCTTTTTAAAATAGTCTTCTTACAGTGTATTTTAAAAATCAAAACTTCCTTATTTCATCAATTTTCTAAGCTTACTTTGTTCCTCTTTTTATTGTCACTGTTGTTCTTTAAATTTTGTTTTCTAAGTGTTTATTGCTAGTATCTGTTGAGCAGTCACTAAGTCTCTCCCAGCTTGACTTTTTGTGTTGCCATGGACTGCAGCATGCCAGGCGTCCCTGTCCTACACTATCTCCCAGAATTTACTCAAAATCGTGTCCACTGAGTCAGTGATACTATCTTACCATCACGTCCTCTGCCACCCCCCTTCCTCTCTTTTCACCTTTAAACTTTCCCAGTATCAGGGCTTTTTCCAATGAGTCAGCTCTTCGAATCAGGTGGCCAAAGTACTGGATTTCCATCTTCAGAATCAGTCCTTTCAATGAATATTCACGGTTGATTTCCTTTAGGATTGATGGATTTGATCTCTTTGCTCTCTGAGGTACTGTTAGTAGTCTTCTCCAACACCACAGTTCAAAAGCATCAGTACTTCAGTGTTCAGTCTTCTTTATGGCCCAACTCACATCCGTACCTGACTACTGGAAAAACCACAGCTTTGACTAAACAGAGCTTTGTTGGCAAAATGATGTCTCTGTTTTTTAGTACATTGTCTAAGATTGCTAATATATAGGAATAAAATTGATTATAGTATTTTGACTTTAGTAAACTTAGTAAGGTCCATTTATTGTTTATAATTCTTTATCAGTTGTCTCAATTTCTATTAATCAGTTTAGTCAGTTTAGTATATAAATCATTGGCATTTAAATTTTTTTTTTTTTCTGTGTGGAGATTCCTTAAAAAATTGCAAATAGAACTGCCTTATGACCCAGCAATCCCACTGCTGGGCATACATACCAAGGAAACCAAAACTGAAAGAGACACGTGTACCCTAGTGTTCATCGCAGCACTGTTTATAATAGCCAGGACATGGAAACAACCTAGATGTCCATCAGCAGATGAATGGATAAGAAAGCTGTGGTACATATACACAATGGAGTATTACTCAGCCATTAAAAATAATACATTTGAATCAGTTCTAATGAGGTGGATGAAACTGGAGCCGATTATACAGTGAAGTAAGCCAGAAAGAAAAACACCAATACAATATACTAACACATATATATGGCATTTAAAATTGATACCTGAAAACAGATCCTTTGTTCTTATTATTGCCTACTTTCTGTATTAGTTTTCAGTTACATCATTCATCTTGTAATCCCACTTATTTTGATAACCTTTGCATGATACTCTCTTCCTCTAGAAACATTTTAGCTTCTGAAAGTAAGAGAGGAAAGTGAATAGACAGTTTTGAGCATATTAATCATGTCATAAACTGAGGCCATTCATATTGGGCTTTTATTTCTGTGAGGGCTGATGCATTTCTGACCCTTCTTCCCCTTTGAGGCTAGCTCTACTGAGTTGCAACCCAGATCTGATATTTTACTAAGACTCTCCTCTACGGTGAACCCTGAATTCTACTTCCTTTCCTTCCAGTTTTGTGAGACCTCTCAAAACCTGTGCTTACTTTCCTTTAGGAATCAGCAATAACTCTGGAAAAGCAAAGCTAAATATGCTTTCTTCCTTCCCAGACTCTGGTTCCACACTTCCTCATGGTAGTGATAGTTCTCCAGTTCTTCCAAACTAATCTTAGCACAAATTCTGTGAAAATGTTCTTGTTCTTCATTGTAAGAGAGTGGCTGTGAACCACATCATTAGCAGTTGTTGAAACGTAAACTCTTAAGGTCTCAAAGTTCTTGCTGGGATTTGAAAGAATCTATTCAATAATATTAATATCCTTTGACCTAAAAATTGAAAGCAACTGAGTGACAGAGGAGTCAAGAAATTGGAGACCATGAATCAGGTTTTTTTTTTTTTTTAACTGAATAAAAGCCAGGATTGAATGTCAATAATGAACTACCAAATAACAACCTAGAATTCTGTCTATTTGACACTCAGTGATAGGAAGATAAAGAAACAGAGTGACCTCAGAAAATCTCTCTCTTAACTGCCTCCACCTTTGCAGTAGCAAAAATTATCCACTTAAGGTTATTTCATGTTGGAAACCAGAAAAAAAAATCACAGTTGTGTGTTTGTTTAGCAGGAGGCTTCCTCCATCTCTTCCTCACAAAGTGGAGTTGAATTAGATGTATACAAGTATCTAGCACAAATACAACAATCAAATAACTTTCTTTCCCTCCTCCAAAGAATATCAACAGCAGATAAAATCATGTCTACCACTAATAAAGCATACCATTTGTCCCAAGAATATAATTTTTTATCTTAAATGAAGAAGAGATCCAGAAGATTTGCTATTTATAGGTATTCAGGAGTGGCGGCTGTCCAAGGTAAAGAGAAGCAGCTGCACTTTGCTGGAGCAACCCTGAAGAGATACCCCATGTTCAAGGTAAGAGAAACCCAAGTAAGGTGGTAGGTGTGAGAGGGCATCAGAGGGCAGACACACTGAAACCATAATCACAGAAAACTAGTAAATCAACTCACACAGACCACAGCCTTGTCTAACTTAATGAAACTAAGCCATGCCCTGTGGAGCCACCCAAGACAAGCGGGTCATGGTGGAGAGGTCTGACAGAATGTGGTCCACTGGAGAAGGGAATGGCAAACCACTTCAGTATTCTTGCCTTGAGAACCCCATGAACAGTATGAAAAGGCAAAATGATAGGATACTGAAAGAGTAACTCCCCAGGTCAGTAGGTGCCCAATATGTGACTGGAGATCAGTGGAGAAATAACTCCAGAAAGAATGAAGGGATGGAGCCAAAGCAAAAACAATACCCAGTTGTGGATGTGACTGGTGACAGAAGCAAGGTCCAATGCTAATAAGAGCAATATTGCTTAGGAACCTGGAATGTCAGGTCCATGAATCAAGGCAAATTAGAAGCAGTCAAACAGGAGATGGCAAGAGTGAACATCAACATTCCAGAAATCAGCAAACTAAAATGGACTGGAATGGGTAAATTTAACTCAGATGACCATTATATCTACTACTGTGGGCAGGAATCCCTTAGAAGAAATGGAGTAGCCATCATGGTCAACAAAAGAGTCCGAAATGCAGTACTTGGATGCAATCTCAAAAATGACAGAATGATCTCTGTTCGTTTCCAAG
>SJYX01002874.1:234720-279295 GCA_006410675.1 Oreotragus oreotragus | reverse complement strand
GGAATGAAGCAGGGCAAAGGCTAATAGAGTTTTGCCAAGAGAACACACTGGTCATATCAAACACCCTCTTCCAACAACACAAGAGAAGACTCTACACATGGACATCACCAGATGGTCAACACTGAAATCAGATTGATTATATTCTTTGCAGCCAAAGGTGGAGAAGCTCTATACAGTCAGCAAAAACAAGACCGGGAGCTGACTGTGGCTCAGATCATGAACTCTTTATTGCCAGATTCAGATTTAAATTGAAGAAAGTAGAGAAAACCACTAGACCATTCAGATATGACCTAAATCAAATCCCTTATGATAATACAGTGGAAGTGAGAAATAGATTTAAGGGACTAGATCTGATAGATAGAGTGCCTGAAGAACTATGGATGAAGGTTGGTGATACAGTACAGAAGACAGAGATCAAGACCATCCCCAAGAAAAAGAAATGCAAAAAAGCAAAATGGCTGCCTGAGGAGGCCTTACAAATAGCTGTGAAAAGAAGAGAAGCCAAAAGCAAAAGAGAAAAGGAAAGATATACCCATTTGAATGCAGAGTTCCAGAGATTAGCAAGGAGAGATAAGAAAGTCTTTCACAGTGATCAGTGCAAAGAAATAGAAGAAAACAATAGAGTGGGAAAGACTAGAGATCTCTTCAAGAAAATCAGAGATAACAAGGGAACATTTCATGCAAAGATGGGCTCAATAAAGGACAGAAATGATAGGGACCTAACAGAAGCAGAAGATATTAAGAAGAGGTGGAAAGAATACACAGAAGAATTATACAAAAAAGGTTTTCATGACCCAGATAATCATAATAGTATGATCACTCACCTAGAGCCAGACATCCTGGAATGCGAAGTCAAGTGGGCCTTAGGAAGCATCACTATGAACAAAGCTAGTGGAGGTGATGGAAATTCTAGTTGAGCTATTTCAAACTCTAAAAGTTGATGCTGTGTAAGTGCTGCACTCAATATGTCAGCAAATTTGGAAAACTCTGAAGTGGCCACAGGACTAGAAAAGGTCGGTTTTCATTCTAATCCCAAAGTAAGGCAATGCCAAAGAAAGCTCAAACTACTGCACAGTTTCTGTCATCTCACACGCTAGTACAGTAATGCTCAAAATTCTCCAAGTCAGGCTTCAGCAATACATGAACCATGAACTTCCAGATGTTCAAGCTGATTTTAGGAAAGGCAGAGGAACCAGAGATCAAATTGCCAACATCCGCTGGATCATGGAAAAAGCAAGAGAGTTCCAGAAAAACATCTACTTCTGCTTTATTGATTATGCCAAAGCCTTTGACTGTGTGGATCACAATAAACTGTAGAAAATTCTTCAAGAGAGGGAAATACCAGACCACCTGACCTGCCTCTTGAGAAATCTGTATGCAGTTCAGGAAGCAACAGTTAGAACTGGACATGGAACAGATTGGTTCCAAATAGGGAAAGGAGTACATCAAGGCTGTATATTGTCACCCTGCTTATTTAACTTCTATGCAGAGTACAACATGAGAAATGCTGGACTGGATGAAGCACAAACTGGAATCAAGATTGCTTGGAGAAATATCAATAACCTCATATATGCAAATGACACCACCCATATGGCAGAAAGTGAAGAAGAATTAAGGAGCCTCTTGATGAAAGTGAAAGAGGAGAGTGAAAAAGTTGGCTTAAAGCTCAACATTCAGAAAACTAAGATCATGGCATCCAGTCCCATCCCTTCGTGGCAAATAGATGGGGAAACAATGGAAACAGTGGCAGACTTTATTTTGGGGGGCTCCAAAATCGCTGCAGATGGTGAATGCAGCCATGAAATTAAAAGGTGCTTACTCCTTGGAAGGAAAGTTATGACCAACCTAGATAGCATATTAAAAAGCAGGGAGTTCATGTTCATCCATGGCAGATTCATGTCAATGTATGCCAAAACCAATAGAGTGCTGTAAAGTAAAATAAAGTAATAAATGAATAAATAAATAAATAAAAAGCAGAGACATTACTTTGCCAAAGCTATGGTTTTTCCAGTGGTCATGTATGGACGTGAGAGTTGGACTACAGAGAAAGCTGAGCGCCCAAGAATTGATGTTTTTGCACTGTGGTGTTGGAGAAGACTCTTGAGAGTCCACTGGTCAGCAAGGAGATCCAACCAGTCCATCCTAAAGGGAACCAGTCCTGAATATTCATTGGAAGGACTGATGCTGAAGCTGAAACTCCAATCCTTTGGCCACCTGATGTAAAGAACTGACTCTTTGGAAAACACCCTGTTGCTGGGCAAGATTGAAGGTCATGGCATCACCGACTCAATGGACATGAGTTTGAGTAAACTCTGGGAGTTGGTGATGGACAGGGAGGCCTGGCGTGCTGCAGTCTGTGGAGCCAGCCAAGAGTGAGACACAAATGAGCGACTGAACTGAACTGAGACCTTTGTTTTGTATTACTCCAGGTTAGAATTCGCCAACGTGAGTTATTTGTATGAGATTTGGAAGGGAGCAGGAGAAGCCATTATTTTATGGAGGTGATTACATTCTGACTGGTGGTAATTAGGTTTTCATGATCAAATATTCATTCTTTACCAGGAGCAAGCCAGGAGCTGTTTTCCACAAGAAGAATAGTATGGATAGGCTGAAACGTTCACTCAGTTTTCCCATAGTGGATGGAAAAACCCAGATGAACTTTTTGGCCAACTCAAGAGTTGGTTTGCCAAAGAAGACATAGCTATTCATCTAATAGGTCTGCAGAGTGAGTCTCCTATCCAGGCTTTTAGATTTCTAATCTGGCACCTCAGATTCCTTTCACCATCTGATCTGCTAGGTCAAAACACCCAAGTTCTAGAGCAGCTTACGCATTAATAGTTGTTTGGATGTGTAACAGACCCTTCTCTTGTTTTCAACCCCTGGCCAAACTGTCTGCCTTAATAAAACTCACTAAATCGATTAGAACCGCACACTTAAGTGTGACATGTGCGACCTGCTGCATCGAGCTATTTCTACCAGACCTTGCGCCCCTCAGTGGTAGGAGGCATGTGTGTGTGTGTGTGTGCATGTGTGAGCATGTGTGTGTGTTAGTCGCTCAGCCGTGTTTGACTCTTTGGTAGAAGGCGTAAGACGATGCAACTTCAGTCGCATCTCCACGGAGCACCTCAACATCCCCTAGCCTGCCGGTCCCCTAGAAATTTCCCCATAGATTTGGGTTTCTGCTCTCAGCCATGAGAAGAGCATATCCCAGGTAGGGGATGGTCCTTTAGCCTAGTTCCCAGAAGAAGATACCTGAAGCAGCACCAAACATAGCTACAGACAAGCGGAAGATCTGTGAGCAAGACAAAACTTGTGGTTATAAACTTCTGAGACGTGGGGCTTATTTGTTATCATAGTAAAATCTAACCGATGTACCTCTCTTATCCCAGCCAGATGTATTTTGTAACCTCTTGCAGGCCCCTTTCTTTCCCACTGCTGTTTTCTTGACTGGCGAGTCAAAATGATGTCTTTCATTCTCTTGTTCCTGATTCCAGTCTTCAATTCAGAAGTCTTTTCTTTCTTAATCCCCAGATGGGAAATAAGTTCTCCAGGTTTAACACCAAAACGCTTTAGTCACATCGCTTTAACGGTCAGCACTTTCTATCTTGCACTTTACGATTTGTTTACCTGCCTGCTGTATCTCTTCTGGTTGGTTTCTCAATATCTACCCCTTGTGAAATGATTAGTCTAAGCCAAACATTTCGGCCCCATTCTTTCATTACTGCTAGTTTCAGCAATGCTCCTGGGATCACAGCTTGGCTAGAGGAAAAATAGGGGAAAGCTCTGCTGGATTTCTAGGGAAAGTTTCCTTGTTCCCTCATGTTTTAAAAAAAGGTACTGAAGAAAGAGGAAGCCCTTCCTACCTACCCCCCAGGCCCCTCCCCACCACCTTTCTTTCTCTGCTCACAATGTGAAGATCAAGCAAACAAGAGACGAACTCCAAGCTGAAAGCGCTGAGGAGCGTCCTGCCTGCATAGCTCCAGGCCGTGCGCCACTACCCCAGAGACCATCCCCAGAGATTTCTCCAGGGCACCAGGGTGGGCCTCGCCATCAAGAGTTAGACACTTGAATAATTTACTGCATGAGTTAATAAAAAGAAAGCCTTTCAGGTTCTATATGTTTGGGATATAAGATCTTTGAGTAAATCATAATTCGATAATGATGATGGGGTGGATGGCAGCCTGGGAAGTTGGTGGAGAAGCTGCTTAATCAAGATACTCATGTACGTTTGCTAGAAAGCAAAAAAAAAAAAAATTTTTTTTAAGGAAATAAGAATCACTGAAAAGGAGAAAAAAAATAGATAAGTAACTTTCTGGAACAAAACTTGTATAATCTCCCTTTCTGAGGTCTTTGTGAGCCAGATGAAAGATTGTACAGATATTCATCTGTGCAGGAAGTCCAGGTTTAATTCTACCCATAGGATTTCAGTAAGTGTGGCCAAACTAAACAAGGGTGTGAACCAATTTCCTGGTGTCACTGACGAAAAGCTACACTTTAAATCCGGTCATTTATCAATATTATGTGAATAAAACTGACAGATTTCTTTTCAGTTTTCCTATTTCTGTGTGTAGTAGCTCTCTATCATGTCCTTTAAAGAATACAGTTTAACATCTAATCGTCACAATCCAGAGTGGCCATTTTCAAACTCGCTGCGGAAGGTTGTGCGTAGCGACCTGATTTCTATCAGTAAGCTGTATTTTGATGATTTCTGTATTGAACAAACTCGTAGGTGATACATCTTAGGGACCTTCCTAGCATGGAGGACCCTGAGGCTCCAAAATAGGGATGGTCTTTTGAAGAGCTGAGAAAATGGTTTTAACTCCTCTGAATTGTTCAACTTCTAAACATGGAATAATTAAAACTAAAGAAACACTTTCAGTAAGGTAAGTGAGGCTTATTTTGGTTTTATCTGGAGAAATAGATGCTGGTGTCAGGGCTAAGCTTTCAATTCTTAGATAAAAAAGGAAAATTACAAAATCCATGATATAACCATTAACTCCTAAATTCCTTCACCCATGAAAACAAGAAAAACCCGGTTTTTCTAGATTTGTAATCCTTTTACCTCCCGCCTTAAATCCTAAATGCATAGATATTCCTGGGGAGAATGAGAAAAGCAGGGCCTAACACGGTTACTGGGAAATTACAAATGGAAGTTCTAATTTAAGTCATTGCTTGCTTGCTTGCTCAGTCGTGTTTGACTCTTTGCAACCCTATGGACTGAGGAATACTTGAGTGGGTTGTCATTTCCTCCTCCAGGGGATCTTCCTGACCCAGGGATTGAACCTGCGTCTCCTACATCTCCTACACTGCAGGCGGATTCTCTACCTGCTGAGCTATCAGCAGGGAAATCCATCTTGTACCAGTATTTTCCCTCTTGCAGCACTGAAAAAAAAATTGCTTCATTCAAATGAAATGGTGTGTCTAACATGACAGATCTCTGAAGAATCAATATTCAGTTTCAAAAGTGTGAGGTTTTGTCCTCTTGTGCACAGTGTGTGATTCTCAGTATTGCACTCAGCCTGTAGAGGCAGTGCCATCTCAGGGCAGTGATGGAGGTCGGGCAGGAGCGGACTTGGATGTCGACTGACAAGAAAATGTGAAAGTAAAATCATTCTTTGTCCCACGATTCAGTTTGCTTCTTTGGAAAATGACTACATTATATTACAAAATCTTAACACACAGTGCTGAGGAAAGCAGGTCAGATATTCTCTTTCAGACTTTTCTTTATTTGAAAAAAATCATTAACTTTTAATTCATCAATTCCAATCTGACAAGGAATAAGTTCTTAGCATACGGTTGTTGAATCACGTCTTATAATAGCACTAAGGTGCATTTGTGGGCGGAAGGTTTCGTTCACAACATGGGTTCAGAACAGTGGGCTTTGTTTGACTTTCTGGGACAGATGTTGAGCAGCCATCCAAGGGGTAACCTTGACAGGGACTTCTTAGTGGGGAGAGGGCTTGAAAGCAAGAGGAGGCAAGCTGGGGTCTTGCGCTAAGTCAAGGCTGGTAATGAACAAGATGAGTGGGAAGCAGAAGAGAGGGCATGTTCTTTCTTCGTTTTTTCACTTACCTTGTTGGTAGTGTTAGTAGCTCAGCCATGCCCGACTCTTTGGGACCCCATGGACCGTAACTCACCAGGCTTCTCTGCCCATGGAATTCTCCAGGCAAGAACGCTGGAGCGGGAAGTCGTTTCCTTCTCCAAGTGATCTTTCCAACTCAGAGACTGAATCTGGATCTCTCATGGTGTGGGCAGATTCTTTACCATCTGAGCCACTAGCAATCCCAGTGGCTTCTATTTACCTTGTCTTCTATAAAAGATAGGACCTACCTGGTGGCTCAGATGGTAAAGCGTCTGTCTACAATGCAGGAGACCTGGGTTCGAGCCCTGGGTTGGGAAGATCCTCTGGAGAAGGAAATGGCAATCCACTCCAGTACTATTGCCTGGAAAATCCCATGGACAGAGGAGCCTTGTAGGCTACAGTCTATGGGGCCGCAAAGAGTCGGACACGACTGAGCGACTTCACTTTGCTACTTTGCTATAAAAGATACAAAATCAGTACTTAATGAGATAGTGATAATATTTTAGACATTTATGACCAAAGATTAATTGTATACCAATTCTAAGTTGCCTAAATAGGGGTTTGTTGTCATTACTTGACATATTTAACACAATAATATTGTGGTAGTTGACTAGAGACTCTGAAAAAGACAATTTTTTTTTTCCAATTTCCTTTGGAGTTTTATTGGTTCTTTGCTATAAAAGATACAAAATCAGTACTTAATGAGATAGTGATAATATTTTAGACATTTATGACCAAAGATTAATTGTATACCAATTCTAAGTTGCCTAAATAGGGGTTTGTTGTCATTACTTGACATATTTAACACAATAATATTGTGGTAGTTGACTAGAGACTCTGAAAAAGACAATTTTTTTTTTCCAATTTCCTTTGGAGTTTTATTGGTATTCACTCATTGTTATAAAATATTAAGTAGGAGGCTAAAAATAAACATGACATATGAAGTGGCTGTGAAAACTGCCGCTCAGGTCTTGGCTACAGGGGGTGTAAGTGACCAACAGCCCCACTACTGCATCCAGAAATGCCTCACCACCAGTTTGGCTCCAAGACCTTGCTTCCCATGGGCTGCTCCCGGGCAGTGAGTGAGTGAGGCAGGCTTATTACTCTGACCCTTTCCTGGAAGACGGGGACTCTTCAGATGGATACTGGTGGCCCGTGCATGCATGCATGCTGAGTCATTTCAGTCGTGTCTTCCTGACCCAGGGGTTGAACCCCGAGTCTCCTGTGCCTCCTGCACTGGCAGGCAGGTTCTCTGGGGCTTGAGGAAGCCCTTGTGGCTCAAGGCCTCTCCAGTAAGTTCGCCAATATTTCCTGAAAACTGCACTGCAGTCTGAGATCCTTCTTCTCCATCATCCTTCCTTCACCATTCATCTCCATCATCATCCTTCACCATTCATCTCCATCATCGTCCTTCATCATTCATCTCCATCATCGTCCTTCATCATTCATCTCCATCATCGTCCTTCACCATTCATCTCCATCATCGTCCTTCACCATTCTTCTCCATCATCGTCCTTCATCATTCATCTCCATCATCGTCCTTCATCATTCTTCTCCATCATCGTCCTTCACCGTTCTTCTCCATCATCGTCCTTCACCATTCATCTCCATCATCGTCCTTCACCGTTCTTCTCCATCATCGTCCTTCATCATTCATCTCCATCATCGTCCTTCACCGTTCTTCTCCATCATCGTCCTTCACCATTCATCTCCATCATCGTCCTTCACCGTTCTTCTCCATCATCGTCCTTCACCGTTCTTCTCCATCATCGTCCTTCACCGTTCTTCTCCATCATCGTCCTTCACCGTTCTTCTCCATCATCGTCCTTCACCGTTCTTCTCCATCATCGTCCTTCACCGTTCTTCTCCATCATCGTCCTTCACCGTTCTTCTCCATCATCGTCCTTCACCGTTCTTCTCCATCATCGTCCTTCACCGTTCTTCTCCATCATCGTCCTTCACCGTTCTTCTCCATCATCGTCCTTCACCGTTCTTCTCCATCATCGTCCTTCACCGTTCTTCTCCATCATCGTCCTTCACCGTTCTTCTCCATCATCGTCCTTCACCGTTCTTCTCCATCATCGTCCTTCACCGTTCTTCTCCATCATCGTCCTTCACCGTTCTTCTCCATCATCGTCCTTCACCGTTCTTCTCCATCATCGTCCTTCACCGTTCTTCTCCATCATCGTCCTTCACCGTTCTTCTCCATCATCGTCCTTCACCGTTCTTCTCCATCATCGTCCTTCACCGTTCTTCTCCATCATCGTCCTTCACCGTTCTTCTCCATCATCGTCCTTCACCGTTCTTCTCCATCATCGTCCTTCACCGTTCTTCTCCATCATCGTCCTTCACCGTTCTTCTCCATCATCGTCCTTCACCGTTCTTCTCCATCATCGTCCTTCACCGTTCTTCTCCATCATCGTCCTTCACCGTTCTTCTCCATCATCGTCCTTCACCGTTCTTCTCCATCATCGTCCTTCACCGTTCTTCTCCATCATCGTCCTTCACCGTTCTTCTCCATCATCGTCCTTCACCGTTCTTCTCCATCATCGTCCTTCACCGTTCTTCTCCATCATCGTCCTTCACCGTTCTTCTCCATCATCGTCCTTCACCGTTCTTCTCCATCATCGTCCTTCACCGTTCTTCTCCATCATCGTCCTTCACCGTTCTTCTCCATCATCGTCCTTCACCGTTCTTCTCCATCATCGTCCTTCACCGTTCTTCTCCATCATCGTCCTTCACCGTTCTTCTCCATCATCGTCCTTCACCGTTCTTCTCCATCATCGTCCTTCACCGTTCTTCTCCATCATCGTCCTTCACCGTTCTTCTCCATCATCGTCCTTCACCGTTCTTCTCCATCATCGTCCTTCACCGTTCTTCTCCATCATCGTCCTTCACCGTTCTTCTCCATCATCGTCCTTCACCGTTCTTCTCCATCATCGTCCTTCACCGTTCTTCTCCATCATCGTCCTTCACCGTTCTTCTCCATCATCGTCCTTCACCGTTCTTCTCCATCATCGTCCTTCACCGTTCTTCTCCATCATCGTCCTTCACCGTTCTTCTCCATCATCGTCCTTCACCGTTCTTCTCCATCATCGTCCTTCACCGTTCTTCTCCATCATCGTCCTTCACCGTTCATCTCCATCATCGTCCTTCACCGTTCATCTCCATCATCGTCCTTCACCGTTCTTCTCCATCATCGTCCTTCACCGTTCATCTCCATCATCGTCCTTCACCGTTCTTCTCCATCATCGTCCTTCATCATTCATCTCCATCATCGTCCTTCATCATTCTGCTCCAAGGTCTTGGCTCTTCCAACCTCCTCTGCTTCGTTCCCTATCCTTCTCCCAGAGACATGTCCCTTTGGGAGATCTCATCTTGAGTCTCTCATTGGGGTTCAGATTAGCACAAGGTAAGGGAAGGAAACTAGTCACTTGCTGACTGACACCTATGTAAACAACAGCATTCCTTTTTTAAACCATTCATTTGATATTTACTGGCTGTCTAACACGTGGTAGCATTTCATGACAACAGAAACAAATATTTGAGGTCTGAAGAGATTTCAGAGACCTGAAAAGACCAAGTGTTGACTCAGTATCCAATCTCATCACCGAGACGTAGAAAAATTGTGGTTTGATTTTGGAAAGAGGCAGCAGATTACTGAAGAAGCAGCTGTACACGCAGGGGGGCCATGAGGGTTACATTTTCCTTGGCACTATCCTCTCTACAGTTTGATCCACAAACTCAACTTTCCAGCGCTCCAGATTTAACTAAGCTCTTATGCACTGACTCACACCAAGCAGACAAATATTCAGAGTCACTATTGACCTCCACACCGCTGGATCTAGTGCTCAGGTCTCAGTCCTCATCTTCCTGGACTGTCCATAGCATTTGGCAGTCACTCTCTCTGCTCTGGGAACTATGGCATCACCTGGCTTCCAGGCACTGCAGGCTTCTGGGTTTCCTCTTCCCTCCCTGGTCATCCCGGCCTCGTCTCCTGCTTGCTCTCCCTCATGCATTTGGCCTCTTATCATTGTTGTGCTCTGGAGCTCAACCCTTGGACTTTTTTTCTATCCTTCCGCTCAGCCGTTTCATACAGCTTCTTAAAAAAATGTTATCTTATAATAAGATATGTTTATATAATAGTGACTCCAGAATTTATGTCTCTAGTCCACACCTCTGCTGCAAATTCCATACTCATGTTCAAATGCCTACTTGACATCTCTATTTAGATGTCTAATTAACAT
Source organism: Oreotragus oreotragus (assembly GCA_006410675.1). Classification (NCBI taxonomy): domain Eukaryota; kingdom Metazoa; phylum Chordata; class Mammalia; order Artiodactyla; family Bovidae; genus Oreotragus; species Oreotragus oreotragus. The sequence goes on along the minus strand of SJYX01002874.1, from coordinate 268,966 downwards.
CTCACACTTAATATGTCCTAAACAGAATTCCTATCCTCTCACCCTAATCCGCTTTTTCCATAATCTGCCCATTTCTGGTAATGGCAACTCCTTTCTTTCAGCTACTCAGGCCAAAAGCCCTGGAGTTATTCTTGAACTTTTTTCTTATGTAGCCTGTACTCAATTCAAGAGCAACTTCTTTCAGCTCAGCTTTAAAAATATTTCCCAGTTGCAAACCTATATTACCACCTCAACGGTACTGTCACCTTGGTCTGAGCCACCTCCATAGCTCTCCCCTCCTGTACTCTTGGGCTTCCCAGGTGGCACAGTGGTAAAGAATCTGCTTGCAACGTAGGAGACACAAAAGACTCAGGTTCAATCCCTAGGTCCGGACGATCTCCTGGAGTAGGAAATGGCAACCCACTCCAGTACTTTTGCCTGGAAAACCCCGTGGACAGAGGAGCCTGGTGGGCTACAGTCCATGAGACTGCAAAGAGTCAGACATGACTGAGCGGCTGAGCATACACACACTTGCACTCTTGCATCCATGCAGCATTATAATCTATTCTCAGCACAGCACCCAGTAATCATGCTAAAAATTCCGTGTTAATAATTCCATGATGTTAAAAATTCCAGGTGAAGTGTTATGAACTAAACTCTGTCCCCTCGAAATTCATATGGTGAAGCCCTAATCCTCAGTACATCAGAAAATTCATGTGTTTGGACACAGCGTCCTTATAGAGGTAATTTGGCTAAAAAGCAGTCACGAGAGTTGGCCGTAATCCAGTATGACTGGGGTCCTTCTAAGAAGACCAGATTAGGACACAGATGATACTCAGACTGGGGGACGACCATGTGATGACACCGCAGGAAGCCTGCCTCCAGGAAGAGAGGTCTCAGGAGTAGACAACCCAACTGGCACCTTGACTTTGGATGTCCAGCCTCCAAAACTACGAGAAAATAAAGTTCTGTTGTTTATGCCATCCAGCCTTGTGGCAGCCTTAGAAAGCTTTGATAAAATTCCTCTTCTTAAAATCCTCCAGTTGTTTCCCATCCTCCTGAGAGTTCTTACAGGTGTCTACAAGGTCCACAGGCTGGTCCCCAGATCCCAGGCAGGGGGTGCATGGTGGAATGACCTTAATCGCCAGCAGCCTGAAGCCTCCCACACCTTTCCCCGAGATCTGGTCGCTCTCTCCAAGCCAGGAGCACCACTGACCTGTATCCTCTCCTCTGGAGAGCAGAATAAAAGTGAGCTCAGTTTTTACCTTTCTAACCTCTCATTTTGTGTTTTCATTTAGGACATCTTCCTTTGGCTGTGTCTATATTATTGATTAGACTTTAGGGCCACATAAACCTTGAATAAGTTATTGAAACTATGTGAGTCTTAATTTTCTCATATATAAATGGGGAATAACTTGGGAATAATAATATCTATTTTGTAGAGTCTTTTTTTATTGAGTCAGAAAAAGTGTATTGAACGTGGTAGGTGGCAGGCACTGTGCTACAAAGATAAAACCATGTCCATGTCCATTGAGTCAGTGATGCCATCCAACCATCTCATCCTCTGTCGTCCCCTTCTCCTCCTGACCTNGGGAATAATAATATCTATTTTGTAGAGTCTTTTTTTATTGAGTCAGAAAAAGTGTATTGAACGTGGTAGGTGGCAGGCACTGTGCTACAAAGATAAAACCATGTCCATGTCCATTGAGTCAGTGATGCCATCCAACCATCTCATCCTCTGTCGTCCCCTTCTCCTCCTGACCTCAATCTTTCCCAGCATCACGGTCTTTTCAAACGAGTCAGCTTTTTGCATCAGATGGCCAAAGTATGTAAAGCATGACCCTCATAACTTGGCTTATATGAGTTGCTTGATAAGTGATACTATTATTGGTATATCACTATTTTTTATTATTTATTATTGCTGTTATGACTGTTTTTTAATCCTGATCTTTATTCTGAGAGCTGGTTTGTCTTTTTAATGTGGCTTTTGCATAGATGATCTCATCCATTATTTGCTACTTTTCAAGTTTAATCCTAATAATCCTGAAACCCCACATTTCTGCAGTTGATCATCCTGTCTCTGTTTTTTTCCTTCACATTCAGATTTCTTAAGAGGGTTAACTTTGCTCCCTGTCTCTCTTTACTCATCTCCCACTTCTTTCTCAACATGCTCCAATCTACTTTTTCATCTCCATCTCTTCCCATAACAACTTTATCGTCAGTAATCTAAGACCCCTGTTGCTTGTATGAGTTGGCCAGGACTGCCATAATGAAACAGCTAAGCAGTTTAAACAACAGAATTTGTTTTCTTACGGTTTTGGAGGATGGAAGTCCCAGATCAAGGTGCCAGCAGTTTTGTTTGCTCACAAGGCCTTTCTCCTTGACTTAGAGACGGTCGCCTTCTCCCTGTGTCCCCACACGGATTTTCCTCTGTGTACATGCGTCTCTGGACTCTCCTTTTCTTCTTATAAGGACAACAAGAGTATTGAATGAGGTCCCAACCTCAATACCTCATTTAACATTAATTACCTCTTTAAAGGTCCTGTCTCAAAAAACAGTTAATGGGGCAGTAGTGCTTCCACATTTGAATTTGGAAAGGTAAAACTCAGTCCAGTTCAATTCAGTTCAGTTCAGGTCAGTTGCTCAGTTGTGTCCGACTCTTTGTGACCCCAAGAACTGCAGCACCCCAGGCCTCCCTGTCCATCACCAATTCCCGGAGTTCACACAAACCCATGTCCATTGAGTCAGCGATGCCATCCAACCATCTCATCCTCTGTCGTCCCCTTCTCCTCCTGCCCTCAATCTTTCCCAGCATCACGGTCTTTTCAAACGAGTCAGCTTTTTGCATCAGGTGGCCAAAGTATNGTTTCTCAAGAGGCAGGTCAGGTGGTCTGGTATTCCCATCTCTTTCAGAATTTTCCACAGTTTATTGTGATCCACACAGTCAAAGGCTTTGGCATAGTCAATAAAGCAGAAATAGATGTTTTTCCAGAACTCTCTTGCTTTTTGCATGATCCAGCGGATGTTGGCAATTTGTTCTCTAGTTCCTCTGTCTTTTCTAAAACCAACTTGAACATCTGGAAATTCATGGTTGTATTGCTAAAACCTGGCTTGGAGAATTTTGAGCATTGCTTTACTAGCATGTGAGATGAGCGCAATTGTGCAGTAGTTTGAGCTTTCTTTGACATTACCTTTCTTTGGGATTGGAATTCAGTCCATAATATACTAAATAATTTTTTTCTTTTGCTTATTTTATTTGACCTTACATAGAATTCAGGAGTGTTGTCCACTCTAACCTTCTTGAAACCCTTTCTTCTCTAGGTTTCTAGACCCCCCCCCGCCCATGTGCTCCTAAATTTTCTCCTACTCTTCTGACCACTTCTGGGAGACCATTTTCAACTTTATCTTTCATGCTCCAACAATTAAATGTTGGAGTTCCTGGACCTTAATTTCTTTCTTTCTCACTCTGGCTTCTCTTTCTTCACGAGCTCAAGCACCCACATGGGATCCCACTAATACAGAGGAAACTCTTCATCTTTTAAAATCAGTAAATGAGAAGTGTTGACCTGCTTGAAATATAAGAAGCCTTAAGAAAAACAGTGTTAATGTTATTTTTGCCTTTTTTTTAAGTGCTATTTTTTGGTCCTGTATAGAATGTTTGTTATATTGAAAGACATTTACACCCTAAAATCACCTGTCATTCCACTGTACCACCACACCCATGGGAGGGAATTTCCAGGGTAATCTCATATTTACTTGTGTGGCCCTTTACAGAGCTGACCCACAAGTGTAGCTCCTCTTGACATCAAGGTGGTGGGAGAGTGGGGAATTCCAAGCTGCAGAGTGCATAAAGAAACCTTTGACATGTTGACTGATAACCATCTCCGTTGCAAGCATTCTGTGACTCTGTCATTTTCTGGTTAAGGACTCTGATGTTATTACCACACACCCCCAGTGTGAAAGAGGGGAATTTTCTTTTAGTCTAAGCTGAGTTGTTACTTTGCTAGGTATGGTGACCAGTTTCAAGATACTACAGCTCTCCAGATTTTAGATGTAGTTACACAGTTCTTGAGATAATATGTTACTAATTATTATTAACTATAAATGAAAGAGGTAAAATCAAGTCATTGGCAAAGAACGCATACATTGAGCATCTATATTAGGTATTGAGCGTTGTACTTCTAAAGGAGAGAGAAAGCAAGAGATGATAAGATGGGAAGTTCCCAAGACAAGCTCATGGACCTCACTAGTGATGTGTGACTGTTCCATCTACTCAGAACCATCTGCTGCTGCTGCTGCTGTTAAGTCGCTTCAGTTGCGTCTGACTCTGTGGGACCCCATAGACGGCAGCCCACCAGGCTCCCCCGTCCCTGGGATTTTCCAGGCAANCTAGTGATGTGTGACTGTTCCATCTACTCAGAACCATCTGCTGCTGCTGCTGCTGTTAAGTCGCTTCAGTTGCGTCTGACTCTGTGGGACCCCATAGACGGCAGCCCACCAGGCTCCCCCGTCCCTGGGATTTTCCAGGCAAGAACACTGGAGTGGGTTGCCATTTCCTTCTCCTCAGAACCATCTACATTGGATCATCTGTTCTATCTACTAACACACACATATCTTAGCTGGCCACCCTCTGCACAGACACTCTGTACGTTTGCCCCAAGGCAGCCTAACTCTACTTTCGACTTAAATATGCAGTTCTAACCATCCAAACTTCTTTCACCAGGAACTATTTAATTACACACAGTCCATGTTTGTTCTGAGCTGAATTAGCCTAAGTGATAATTTGATCAAAACCTCCAACTGAATTTTGCTCAAAGGCATCTAACTTGTCAAATGTCACATAATTACCATTCTTATATTTATATATTTATATTCTTTCAAAGACTCTAACACAAGATAGTTCAGCAAACTTTGAGTGGCTGTTTCTTGGATTTGGGGGTTTCTCTCTTTGCTTAACAAGTTTGATTGTATTTAAGAAAACATACACACTTAAAAATCTTCCTTTCTCTGGAAAATGTAGAGTTCCATGTGTCAATTCTGTGCACTGTGAGTGACGTAACCTCTTTCAACCTTATCTAAAACTTGAGGATGGATGGGATTTCCCCATGAGTGCCCAAACCAGTGGGGGCAGGGGTGGGGGCACATTAGAAATAATGGAGAAACAGATACCTTAGGTTAGGGGTCCTCAACCTCTGGGATCTAATGCCTGATAATGTAAAGTGAAGATGATGAAATCAAGATATAAATAAAGTGCACAATGCATGTAATATGCTTGAATCATCCTGAAACCATCCCCCCCGCCCCCCGTCTCCTTGGTCCGTGGAAAAAATTATCTTCCACAAAACTGGTCCGTGGTGCCAAAAAAGTTGGGGACTGCTGCTTAGGTAACTTAACTTTGAAGAAAAAAATAAAAGGAATGACTTCACCCTATTTCAAGTGGAGTTAAGTGGGTTTCAGTAAAACGGAGATTAAGTGTGCTAGAATGATTTGCTCTTCCCAGGCCCGTTCCCTTCCCATCAACGCCTCTGAGTTTTTCCTATATATGGGGCTCTTGCTGAATTCTAAAGGAACTCGGGGAAGTGAAGAGGAAATGAGAGCAGGATGAGAAAAGACCTCTTGATTTCAGCTGAGTTTACCTAGATGGTAAAAAGGGGGGGAAAGTGAGTTTCAACCTTAGAAAGCAGTATGGTAGTAAGAAAAGTCTGCTTGAGCTCAACTTCAATTTCCTCTTTGATGGCTAAATAAATGTTAAATTACTTTGTAAATATTTTTAAATGAGTGGTTTTGGAGTGGGAGCGGTGAAGAAAGAAAGGGGGAGAAAAGGTTAACTACCACACATAAAACAACCAGCTCACAGAGCCGCCGGCCAACTTTTACAGCTGGATTCTTATAAACTCCTTGAAGAGTTGGGTGAGGGACAGGTTTATGAGGTTACCATGGTAGTTCCACGGGGTTTTTTTTTGACAAAATATTGTGACCCTGAAGCAGATGTATGATGAGGAGGTAGGCATAGGGGCCGGGACAAGTATGAAGGAATTTAAGACCCTCACTAAATATTTCAGCAGAGAGTGTCTCAACGAAATGTTACTGGATTTAATTAGCCATAGAGTGAAAGGTGAAGGGTTAATCCAAGGTCAGCATGGGGGAAAATGAAGCCTGCGACACAAGCAGCTCTGATATTTGCTGAACGCACACTCTCGGCCAGTAGAACAGTAAATCAGCCCAGTGTGCGGAAGAACAGGCTCTAAGTCAGTTTGATGTCATGGTGTTCGCTTATTTCATTTCCATATGCGTTTCTCCCAGGTTCTGTCCATGCAGTCACTTCTTCTGACGTGTTGAAAGTGTCTGCCAAGTGAGAAAGAAGTGTTTTCCAATTTTTAAAGTGAGAAACAATTTGATTGAACTCAATTAGAAACTATTAAATTTTGTTTCACTGTGTTTGATGTCTGTATTTGCCTATTTGCACTACAAAAAAAAAAATTGTTTCTCCTTATTCTGATGGAAAAAAATTTTTTGGAGCTGACATTATTTTCCTTCCCGCAGTATCCATAACAAACTTAGTTGAGTAGAACACACTCTGTGTGGAATAAGGTAAGATTTGTCCGGCATCTTGAGCACCTCCAGTGTTCATTGACTGATTCCACAGATGTTTCTTGAACATCGAGCCATGTTCCCACTAATCAAGTCAGAAGCGTTCTGTCTTCATAGAGCCCCGATGGACTGGGATGCAGAGCACTGGGTCCTCTTCAGGGCAGAGCTCTCAGGTGGTGATAGGATAGTTTCAGTATACTAACCAAGAGTGCTTAAATGGTTAGCCACCTTTGCAGTCACCAAACGGTGTTGGTGGTAAAGAACCTGTCTCCTGATGCAGGAGACATGAGAGACACGGGTTCAGGTCCTGGGTCCGGTAGATCCCCTGGAGGAGAGCATGGCAACCTGCTCCAATAATCTTGCCTGGAGAATCCTATGGCTAGAGGATCCTGGCGGGTTACAGTCCATGGGGTCGCACAGAGTTGGACACAACTGAATGACTGAAGCACGAACACATGCACATTTGTAAACTGATTGGCCAAAGCTCACCAACTATTCTAGTGTGTATAGACACACTGAATAGTTCTCTGACTTAACCAGATGCTTCATAGTATTTTTTTTTGTTTTGATTGTGCAAGTTTGACTTAATGTTTAAAATTCAATCAATATAACTAGCTATATTTATACAATAAGCAAGAAAAACTATACTATCATCTCAAGAGATATAGAAAGATCATTTGGTAACACTCAAGTGTTTCTTATATAAATTCCTCATATATACTTTTATGTAATATTAAAGACGTATTTTAGCTTAAAAAATTTTTTTTCTGGATCGGCACAAATATAAGTTTAATATGCAACTCAAAAGGAGTATTTACAGGGAAGCCTGATGTGCTGCCTGAGTCCATGGGGTCTCAGAGAGTCGGACAAGACTGAGTGCCTGACCAGCAGCATCTCTGGTCGGAGGAATGTGAATGAGAACGTTTCCCCTATTCACCACTAGGAAAAGAGGAAAATCAGCGGGCTTTTACAAAATCGTAAAATGGTGAACTCCCAAAAGGCTACTGAAAAATGTGAAGATGAAAAGAGATCGTGAGCCGACGTTTAACCATGTTATCACATTAGGCATAGACATCAATCCAGTCCAATCACAGCAGTGTTAGCCAAGGAACGCTAGCTTCAGCAGAAAGCAGTGGGCAGTTCTAAGCACCCTGGCTTCAGTGGAAGATTTTAGAAGGTGCTCCAATCAGGGATGGGCTTAGGGGGAATGGCCAAAGATTAAGTATAAGCCAGGGTGAAGGCTGCGGGCCCCCACCAGCTGCCCTTCCAGGGCTGACCTTGGAGCTTAAGGGCCTGACAGCTGTGAACTTTAGCAGCTGTGGAAATAAGATACCGCAGCTTCTTTCCTCCTACCCCAACAGCTCGTGCAAGCCATCCAGTTGAAATCTGTTTACTAAAAGCCTCTCTGGGCAGACGCTGAACTGGGTGCTGAAGCACAGTCCTGGGCGAGAATACACTGTCCTTGCCCAGATCAGCTGAGTTGGTGGTGCAGGAGTGGGAGCTGGTGATTTGGATATTTCTATAAGCTGATGCTTTCATTGCACTGTGTTGAGTCCCTCTTGCTCTGGTGCTGCTGGTGATCTCTGCTGTCCAGGTACACAGAAGCACAAGGACCTTTACTCTGGGAGGCTCGTGGGTAGCCGCCATGAAAGGGGGAATCCCCTGGAGGTCTCTGCAGGTGGCAGGAGACGTCACCAGTGCCTCGTCAGTACTTGGAGGGTCTGTACTGTACTACTCTCTTTGCAGCTGCTCAGAACTGTTAGAGTGGTGCACACTGGCAGTTCGCATTCTACCTCCTTTCATTGCTAAAAACCCCACACTCCGTGGGAACCAGCCTGTTCTACAAGTGGCGTGTATTAATAAGAAGCCCATTAACATAAGTGTCTGTGTCTGGAAGAGTAATTGGGAAAACAAAAACAGGGGATATGATACTCCTAGTTTAACGACATAAATTTTCATGGGATTCTTAGCTGATTGCCTCATAAATGCTCAAACTAAACTGACACTAATCACTCTTACTCATCCACAGATTTTCATCTTCCACTCAAGAAGTGTGTGCATGCATGCTGAGTCATTTTAGTCATGTCTGACTATGCAGTCCTATGGACTGTAGCTCACCACCCTCCTCTGTCCATGGGATTCTCCAGGCAAGAACGCTGGAGTGGGTTGCCATGCCCTCCTCCAGGGGATCCTCCCTACCCAGGAATCAAACCCATGTCTCTTATGTCTCCCGCACTGGCAGGCGGCTTCTTGACCACTAGCGCCACCTGAGAAGGCCCTGCTGAAGGAATTCGTTGAGTCATGTCCAGCTCTTTGCAACACCATGGACTGCAGCATGCCAGGCCTCCCTGTCCCGCATCACCTCCCGGAGTTTGCCCAGGTTCGTGTTCATTGCACTGGTGGTGCTGCCCAGTCATCCATCCTCCGACGCCCTCTGCTCCTTCTGCCCTCAATCATTCCCAGCATCAGGGACTTTTCTGAGTCCTCTGTTCACATCAGATGACCAGAATACTGGAGCTTTAGCTTCGGCATAAGTCCTTCCAGTGAATATTCAGGGTTGATCTCCCTTAAGATGGACTGGTTTTTTCTCCTTGCCATCCAAGGGACTTTCAGGAGCCTTCTCCAGCACCACAGTTCAAAGGCATCAATCCTTTGGCATTCTACCTTGCTTGTGGTCTAGCTCTTACAGCCATATGTGACCGCTGGGGAGGCCACAGCCTTGACTATATGCAAGACTAATGTTGCTGGGAAGACCATAGCACACTGTCGAAGTTTGTCCTTGTTTTCCTGCCAAGAAACAATAGTCTTCTGATCTCATGGCTGCAGTCAGCATCCACAGTGATTCTGGAGCCCAAGAAGAGGCATCTGTCACTATTTCCACCGTTTCTCCTTCTATTTGAAGGGAGAACAGACACCCTTACTTTGAACTAAATGAAAGCCAAACAGCATCAAAAATTCTGCCTAAGAGTAATGGCTGTCACTGTTAAATACTACTTAAAGCCAGTTTTGGAAAGTAGTTGTTACTCTTAGAAAGAAAGGATGTAGGATCTCAGTTCAGAAGTATGCACATTTCTACGACGTCAGGAGTCAATGGCACAGTTACTGTTTCACTGATCCTCGGTTAACCAGACGGTTATCAGAAAATTCTCCCTTGCACTTTGTTAACAGGAAAAACCCCTCCATGATTGTTGCTCTCTTCTTATAAATTCAAGTAGAATGGTTGTATGAATATGCTTAGTATCTCTTAAAGCTGTAAATGTGTGCTTAGTGTAAAAGAAAAACAATTTCAAAAAAGGCTNGGGAAGCCTGATGTGCTGCCTGAGTCCATGGGGTCTCAGAGAGTCGGACAAGACTGAGTGCCTGACCAGCAGCATCTCTGGTCGGAGGAATGTGAATGAGAACGTTTCCCCTATTCACCACTAGGAAAAGAGGAAAATCAGCGGGCTTTTACAAAATCGTAAAATGGTGAACTCCCAAAAGGCTACTGAAAAATGTGAAGATGAAAAGAGATCGTGAGCCGACGTTTAACCATGTTATCACATTAGGCATAGACATCAATCCAGTCCAATCACAGCAGTGTTAGCCAAGGAACGCTAGCTTCAGCAGAAAGCAGTGGGCAGTTCTAAGCACCCTGGCTTCAGTGGAAGATTTTAGAAGGTGCTCCAATCAGGGATGGGCTTAGGGGGAATGGCCAAAGATTAAGTATAAGCCAGGGTGAAGGCTGCGGGCCCCCACCAGCTGCCCTTCCAGGGCTGACCTTGGAGCTTAAGGGCCTGACAGCTGTGAACTTTAGCAGCTGTGGAAATAAGATACCGCAGCTTCTTTCCTCCTACCCCAACAGCTCGTGCAAGCCATCCAGTTGAAATCTGTTTACTAAAAGCCTCTCTGGGCAGACGCTGAACTGGGTGCTGAAGCACAGTCCTGGGCGAGAATACACTGTCCTTGCCCAGATCAGCTGAGTTGGTGGTGCAGGAGTGGGAGCTGGTGATTTGGATATTTCTATAAGCTGATGCTTTCATTGCACTGTGTTGAGTCCCTCTTGCTCTGGTGCTGCTGGTGATCTCTGCTGTCCAGGTACACAGAAGCACAAGGACCTTTACTCTGGGAGGCTCGTGGGTAGCCGCCATGAAAGGGGGAATCCCCTGGAGGTCTCTGCAGGTGGCAGGAGACGTCACCAGTGCCTCGTCAGTACTTGGAGGGTCTGTACTGTACTACTCTCTTTGCAGCTGCTCAGAACTGTTAGAGTGGTGCACACTGGCAGTTCGCATTCTACCTCCTTTCATTGCTAAAAACCCCACACTCCGTGGGAACCAGCCTGTTCTACAAGTGGCGTGTATTAATAAGAAGCCCATTAACATAAGTGTCTGTGTCTGGAAGAGTAATTGGGAAAACAAAAACAGGGGATATGATACTCCTAGTTTAACGACATAAATTTTCATGGGATTCTTAGCTGATTGCCTCATAAATGCTCAAACTAAACTGACACTAATCACTCTTACTCATCCACAGATTTTCATCTTCCACTCAAGAAGTGTGTGCATGCATGCTGAGTCATTTTAGTCATGTCTGACTATGCAGTCCTATGGACTGTAGCTCACCACCCTCCTCTGTCCATGGGATTCTCCAGGCAAGAACGCTGGAGTGGGTTGCCATGCCCTCCTCCAGGGGATCCTCCCTACCCAGGAATCAAACCCATGTCTCTTATGTCTCCCGCACTGGCAGGCGGCTTCTTGACCACTAGCGCCACCTGAGAAGGCCCTGCTGAAGGAATTCGTTGAGTCATGTCCAGCTCTTTGCAACACCATGGACTGCAGCATGCCAGGCCTCCCTGTCCCGCATCACCTCCCGGAGTTTGCCCAGGTTCGTGTTCATTGCACTGGTGGTGCTGCCCAGTCATCCATCCTCCGACGCCCTCTGCTCCTTCTGCCCTCAATCATTCCCAGCATCAGGGACTTTTCTGAGTCCTCTGTTCACATCAGATGACCAGAATACTGGAGCTTTAGCTTCGGCATAAGTCCTTCCAGTGAATATTCAGGGTTGATCTCCCTTAAGATGGACTGGTTTTTTCTCCTTGCCATCCAAGGGACTTTCAGGAGCCTTCTCCAGCACCACAGTTCAAAGGCATCAATCCTTTGGCATTCTACCTTGCTTGTGGTCTAGCTCTTACAGCCATATGTGACCGCTGGGGAGGCCACAGCCTTGACTATATGCAAGACTAATGTTGCTGGGAAGACCATAGCACACTGTCGAAGTTTGTCCTTGTTTTCCTGCCAAGAAACAATAGTCTTCTGATCTCATGGCTGCAGTCAGCATCCACAGTGATTCTGGAGCCCAAGAAGAGGCATCTGTCACTATTTCCACCGTTTCTCCTTCTATTTGAAGGGAGAACAGACACCCTTACTTTGAACTAAATGAAAGCCAAACAGCATCAAAAATTCTGCCTAAGAGTAATGGCTGTCACTGTTAAATACTACTTAAAGCCAGTTTTGGAAAGTAGTTGTTACTCTTAGAAAGAAAGGATGTAGGATCTCAGTTCAGAAGTATGCACATTTCTACGACGTCAGGAGTCAATGGCACAGTTACTGTTTCACTGATCCTCGGTTAACCAGACGGTTATCAGAAAATTCTCCCTTGCACTTTGTTAACAGGAAAAACCCCTCCATGATTGTTGCTCTCTTCTTATAAATTCAAGTAGAATGGTTGTATGAATATGCTTAGTATCTCTTAAAGCTGTAAATGTGTGCTTAGTGTAAAAGAAAAACAATTTCAAAAAAGGCTGACCCTGAAACTCCAAACCCATTAAGATCTTCTTGAAATCTATGGAAGAAGAAAGCCAAGGTGAGGTTGAATTTGTTTTTCCTATTGGGAAATCAAATAACAAGTAAGGGTTCCCACTCAGGTCTGCTATGCTTGTTGATAACCACTTAAATTTCCTGTGAGCTAAATCCTCCGTGACCACTTCGATAAACATTTATGAAGTACCTTCTTAAGGACAAGACTCTGTACCAGATTTACAGGTAATTTAAAGATGATATGAATCTTACTGAAGATTTGGTATCTGGTGATTAAATCTTATTCACGGAAGTGGGGTGTAAGTGGTGCCTGAGCTTATATATAAAGGCATTCTCTCGGTGGTTTGGTTTTCTTATCTGCAGATGTCCATGTTGGGAAAAGCAATGCTAATCGAAGCCTCCAAATTGTTGTACACTGACACACTTTTTTTTTTTTCTTCTGAAAATGGTTCTAGCAACAAAATTTCCCAGCTCTGAGAGTGAACAACATAGAGGGCATTACGCTAAGTGAAATAAATCAGCCTGAGGGAGACAAATACTGTATGATCTCACTTATATGTGGAGTCTAAAAAAAAAAAAATCACACAAACAAAAAATGAACTCAGATACGGAGAATAGATGGGTGCTTGACAGAGGTGGAGGGGCGTGCATTGGGATGGGCAAAATGGTTGACTGTTACCAAAGGTGCAATCTTCCAGTTATAATGCAAGTCAGTCGCGGGGATGAAATGTACAGCATGAAGACTCGGTTATTAATACTCGTCTGCTTCCCTGGTGGCTCAGATGGTAAAGCGTCTGTCTACAATGCAGGAGACCCGGGTTCGAGCCCTGGGTTGGGAAGATCCCCTAGAGAAGGAAATTGCAATCCACTCCAGGACTATTGCCTGGAAAATCCCATGGACAGAAGAGCCTAGTAGGCTATAGTCCATGGGGTCGCAAAGAGTCGGACACGACTGAGCGACTTCACTTCAAGATAGTGGATCTTCAAAGTTCTCATCACAAGAGAAAGATTCGCATCTGTGTATAGAGGTGGATGCTCATCGGACTTGTGGCGATAATTCTAGAATACATTTCCCTCCTCAGTTTTGAATACTTACAAATATCAAATCATTATGTTAGATACCTGAAGCTAATGTAATATGTTGATTATATCTCAAAGAAAGTGATAAATGAAAGATACTTGAGCCTTCTTCTGAAAAACCCTCACTTTGCTGACTTTTGGAAGACCCCTTAGGGCAGCAACTGAAGCTCTCCCTTGGATATGGGTGTTTCTTTGCGCTGCTGTTTGAATGACAGGGCCCATTCATTCATGTCATGGTTTTGAATGATGAATTTTCTTTAGCTCTGGGCAGGTGAGCCTACCTACAAATGGCCATGGCATAGAAAACACACACATACATGCACACACCTAACATATGGGTGTGTAAAGCCCCTCCAGGTTAAGTATGCAAGACAGGGAGGCCTTTGGGGAAGGAAGGTGCTGCTGAGCTCGCCTCAGTAGTAGGAAAGCCATTGGCCGGTGGAGCAAGAGTCAGATACTGATACCATCAGGAGGAGCCAACGCAGCCCAGGAGACAGAGGGTGTGACCCGGGGAAGGCCAGGAAATGTGGTGGAGCTTCAGATACCGGGATTAGGATTTTTGAGGTTAAAATGAATGGTCATGAGGAGCTGTCGGAAGATTTTTGAAGTGTGGATGTCTTTAATCATTTAATGGAGGTGCTATAAAACTCGATGGTCACCAATAGCCTCAACGGTCACAGTGATTACTCTCAGGCAGCTGCTGTTCTGCCGGCCTTCCAACAGCAGAAAGTCCTTGGAAGCCAAGAGCCAGCTTGCAAGGGGCCAGGGCTGATGGGATGAAAGTGATGGCGACCACTCAGCAGCCTCTGTCATTTTCTGCAGCTCCAGAAGGATTGGTCACCTGAGGCATCTCCAAAATCCAGGTCTCTTAGAAAGATGTGACAAGCAGGGCTCGGTGCTAGAACATCGGGGTGCATGTTATTTATGGCAGATCCCCAGCTGCCGCCAGAATCCCCCTTCCTAAAATAGCCAACAGGTGGGTGACCTGGCCTTCGGAAACACTGTGTCAGAGCATGCACAGAATTCATGACTGCTTGCTTTCTCTTCCTGCGTAGACAGCACCACATTTTTCTTTCTACTCATAAATCCACCTCGATTAGGGAGTTCAGTTAGCACAAAAACTACTAGCGCAGTGCCATTCAATAGGGATTTAAGAAACGTCTGCGCACTGATTTGTTAGAAACTCCTGAAAGCGTGTTTTTGGGGCGGGGGTTGAAGCAGTCTTTGTTCTACTGGGATCGATATTGATCATCCATTTATCTTCTTCGTGTTGCGGTCTATTGACTTCTTCTTCTCTAATGTATGTACCAAGTGTTTGCTGCTTCATCTGAGAAAGAAAAAACAAGGCCACATTTCCTCTCTCTCAGAAAATGAGGGTGACTTTCCAGAGCTCATTTGAATTAAAATCTCTGCCCCTTGTCCATGGAAAAGAAAGGTGGAACAGCCTTCATTTTCCTCTTGTGGGTGGACTGTCAGGGGAGGAGGCTGGTGCTGCAGCTCATGCTGTGGGCTGGTCTCCTCCCACGCCTGCCTCTGCCCTCTCCAGAGCAGAGAGACATTTACAGGGTGGGGCTGGGCCCCACTGAGACCAAAGGCTTTACCGCCTCGGCCCAGGGGACTGCCTCTGGCTTCAGGTCTCCACTGATGGACCTGACATTTGTTCCACTGGGATGGCATCTGAATCTGGAGATGCCTGAAAACACAGAAAATAACGTATGGTGAGGAAACATCTCCCTAACTGGCTCTTCAGCGCTTGTGCTTGATGTTGGACTTGGATGCATTAGGTTGAAAGCAAGGATGCTGTTAAGCCACAGGGTGGGGTTAAAAAAAAAAAAAAAGACAGTGAAAGAAATGGGATTTCCAGAGAGCAGGAACAGAGGTCCTCCAGTGAGGGAGGCACCCACAGGGTGAGGGCTGACTGCCCTGAAGGTGTGGTGGTGAAAGTGGGGACGAGGAAGGAAATCCTTCTTTCTCTCCAGAAGTGAGGCGCCAGGACAGACGGTGAGAGGAACTAAGGTCACTTGGGAATATGTACAACTTACAGGCAAATGGTGCGACCTGGGGTGAGTGACACAGAGATGAGGGCAGAGAACCGCAGAGCCTGGGAATCAGAGGATCTGAAATCGGCTCTTGGCGTGCTTCCAACCAGCTGCAGGCTCTTGGCCACAACATTTTATCCTATCTGAGCCTCCATTTCCTCATCTCCAAAGTATAAGCATTGCGTTAAGTAACATCTAAAGTGCCTTTCATTTTTCACAGCGCTGGCCTGAGAGAAGCTGTCATTTTGATTTGGTTCTACTAGGATCATGTTTTGTTGTTGTTGTTGTTTTTAAGCTGGATAACAAGAAGAGTTTGCATGGCTAAGGTGTGCTTATCTGTTTTCAAATTATTATTCCCTTTAATGTTTCGCCTTACCCTCCTTAAGGAGGGTAACGTGAAACATTAAATTTGCCACGTGTGATGGACCCAGGCATTCTGATCCTCACATGCTAAGATGCCTGGCAGGAAGAGCTTGGCTTGGTTAAGCTTCCCAAGTTGGTTATCAGCCTCTTCTTCAGCACCTCTGGGATTGCAGCAGAGAAAACGGGGTTATCACTCACTGGCCCTTACACCAGATCTGCAGGAAAGTTACAAGTACAGCAATGATCAGTGACAGAGAAATAAATCCACTGGAAAACCAGGCAGCCAGTGAACTTTTCCCTTTAGAAATACTCAAGGAAAGCTGCATTTTGGACTTTAGACTTGAAAGGGTTCATGTGGGTATTGGAGAAATACCGGCTTGGCCAGAGAGCTTGTTTGGGCTTTTGGTGGTGTAGTGGTAAAGAACCTGGCTGCCAATGTAGGAAACATAAGAGATGCAGGCTTGATCCCTGGGTTGAGAAGATCCCCTGGAGGAGGTCACAGCAACAAAATCCAGTATTCTTGTCTGGAGAATCCCATGGACAGAGGAGTCTGGTGGGCAACCGTCCACAGAGTCACAAAGAGTTGGACGCAACTGAAGTGACTTAGCACGCATGCACCCACCTACTATGTTAGGGTGATATGCAGAAAAACCCAAATGAAATGTTGGGACAACCCAACCGTTCTTTTTGTTCAGTCACTAAGTTGTGGCTGACTCTTTGCGACTTCCATGAACTGCAGCATGCCAGGCTCCCCTGTCCTTCACTATCTCCCGGAGTTTGCCCAAATTCATGTCCAGTGAGGTGGTGATGCTATCTAACCATCTCATCCACTGCCATCTGGAGGAGGGAATGGCAAGCCACCCTGGTATTCTTGCCGTGAGAACCCCGTGAGCAGTATGAAAAGGCCACCCCAATACTTGGCTGTAAAAATATGAAACTGGTAAAGACCACAAAAGTCACCTAACCTATCCTTGTTTTTTTTGTGTGTGGAGGAAGAAGCTGAGGCTCATAAAAGTTGAGTGAATTCTCCAGAGACACAGTCAAGTAAAACTGGCGTCCGCTTAGGGCCTTTGACTCTCAATCGAATGCTCCCTTCTCAATTAGTTTCTTCTGAGCAGAGCTGAACCTACTTAGAGATGAAGACATCACTCTCCTAGGTAGCAGGCATCAAACCTACACATCAAGAGTCTCCCAAACAGCCTGTCCCAAGACATAGAAGCTTTTGGGGAAATGGCTTCGAGTTTTCTTAATACCGACATTGACTATAATGTCCTTGCAAACCCAGCTTGCAGCCTAATCTATCTCTCCACTATGCGTAACTGTCAATCTGGCTGCCAGGGTTCCTCCTGAAATTTCCCAGAGAGGCTGAAAAGAGGAGGGAAGCAGGGAGATTCACAGAGTAATTTCTGAAAGAATTCCATTATGACAGCACTACTCCTGATCCCTACACAATTTATATTTTCTACCTGCATGAGAACCGCAGAGCCTGGGAATCAGAGGATCTGAAATCGGCTCTTGGCGTGCTTCCAACCAGCTGCAGGCTCTTGGCCACAACATTTTATCCTATCTGAGCCTCCATTTCCTCATCTCCAAAGTATAAGCATTGCGTTAAGTAACATCTAAAGTGCCTTTCATTTTTCACAGCGCTGGCCTGAGAGAAGCTGTCATTTTGATTTGGTTCTACTAGGATCATGTTTTGTTGTTGTTGTTGTTTTTAAGCTGGATAACAAGAAGAGTTTGCATGGCTAAGGTGTGCTTATCTGTTTTCAAATTATTATTCCCTTTAATGTTTCGCCTTACCCTCCTTAAGGAGGGTAACGTGAAACATTAAATTTGCCACGTGTGATGGACCCAGGCATTCTGATCCTCACATGCTAAGATGCCTGGCAGGAAGAGCTTGGCTTGGTTAAGCTTCCCAAGTTGGTTATCAGCCTCTTCTTCAGCACCTCTGGGATTGCAGCAGAGAAAACGGGGTTATCACTCACTGGCCCTTACACCAGATCTGCAGGAAAGTTACAAGTACAGCAATGATCAGTGACAGAGAAATAAATCCACTGGAAAACCAGGCAGCCAGTGAACTTTTCCCTTTAGAAATACTCAAGGAAAGCTGCATTTTGGACTTTAGACTTGAAAGGGTTCATGTGGGTATTGGAGAAATACCGGCTTGGCCAGAGAGCTTGTTTGGGCTTTTGGTGGTGTAGTGGTAAAGAACCTGGCTGCCAATGTAGGAAACATAAGAGATGCAGGCTTGATCCCTGGGTTGAGAAGATCCCCTGGAGGAGGTCACAGCAACAAAATCCAGTATTCTTGTCTGGAGAATCCCATGGACAGAGGAGTCTGGTGGGCAACCGTCCACAGAGTCACAAAGAGTTGGACGCAACTGAAGTGACTTAGCACGCATGCACCCACCTACTATGTTAGGGTGATATGCAGAAAAACCCAAATGAAATGTTGGGACAACCCAACCGTTCTTTTTGTTCAGTCACTAAGTTGTGGCTGACTCTTTGCGACTTCCATGAACTGCAGCATGCCAGGCTCCCCTGTCCTTCACTATCTCCCGGAGTTTGCCCAAATTCATGTCCAGTGAGGTGGTGATGCTATCTAACCATCTCATCCACTGCCATCTGGAGGAGGGAATGGCAAGCCACCCTGGTATTCTTGCCGTGAGAACCCCGTGAGCAGTATGAAAAGGCCACCCCAATACTTGGCTGTAAAAATATGAAACTGGTAAAGACCACAAAAGTCACCTAACCTATCCTTGTTTTTTTTGTGTGTGGAGGAAGAAGCTGAGGCTCATAAAAGTTGAGTGAATTCTCCAGAGACACAGTCAAGTAAAACTGGCGTCCGCTTAGGGCCTTTGACTCTCAATCGAATGCTCCCTTCTCAATTAGTTTCTTCTGAGCAGAGCTGAACCTACTTAGAGATGAAGACATCACTCTCCTAGGTAGCAGGCATCAAACCTACACATCAAGAGTCTCCCAAACAGCCTGTCCCAAGACATAGAAGCTTTTGGGGAAATGGCTTCGAGTTTTCTTAATACCGACATTGACTATAATGTCCTTGCAAACCCAGCTTGCAGCCTAATCTATCTCTCCACTATGCGTAACTGTCAATCTGGCTGCCAGGGTTCCTCCTGAAATTTCCCAGAGAGGCTGAAAAGAGGAGGGAAGCAGGGAGATTCACAGAGTAATTTCTGAAAGAATTCCATTATGACAGCACTACTCCTGATCCCTACACAATTTATATTTTCTACCTGCAATGAAACATTAAATCATTACAAGAAAGATAAAAAGCAAAAGAGTAATATTAGAATAATAATGATAAATTCGTTTCTGCTGTTTTGTTATACTTCTGTAAATTATATTTCTTGCTCTTTGCACTGACCTAGATATTTGTGACAGGTTTGTGGAACTGCCATTATTTTATATAAACAAGCTTGTTATTTTTAAATATTAAGTCTAATGATTGCTTCATTACCATCAACTCCCTCTTCCCTCCAAATCGCTCAGTAGATGAAAGACATTATAGAACATTATGAGATGGATCGTGTTGGAGACAGCTTTTCCTCGAAAACTTTTTTTTTCTCAAGATCAAAATCAGATCCCATGCTTTTAAGGAATAGACCTGACTTTAACTCCCTTTCTTTTGTTCTTGGTTTTAACTTCTCCCCAAACTACAGTTGGCCTTCTGATGTTCTTCTTTCCCATTTAATGCCAATAATTTGCACTTCTGTTCGCTCTTTGATCTGATATATCACAAAGCCGTTTGAAACAGTCTCTGCTGGACTTCAGAGGGGCACTCTAACCGGTAGATCTTTTGATGACCTTCTTTTCAAAATGTATAGCAAAAGCAAACTTTGCAATCACAGAAATCACTTCTGTAGTCTAGGCTTAGGGGATGTTAAGTAGTAGCTGGACTTGAGTGACGCGGGTGGTCACGTGAGATGTGGAGAGCGTGGACGCACAGTGGAAGAACTTGTGAAGCTGGGTGTGCCTGCATGACACAACCCTCTTCGAAATACAAATTGCCCTAGGGACCTCCCTAGCAGTCCAGTGGTTAGGACTTTGCTTTCCAACACAGGAGGCTTGGGTTTGATCCTTAGCTGGGGGCTCACATCCCACAATCTTTGTGGCCAAAAAACTGAAACATAAAACAGAAGCAATATTGTAACAAATTCAATAAACAATGGTTCAATAAAGAACCATTCAAAATGGTTCACCTAAGAAAAGGGAAAAAAAAAAAAATGGCCCTAAATCGTTTGTCCTGTCTCAGTGGTTCTGACTTAACACAGAATCCTTGGCCTGGGAAATAAAATCAGTTACATCTGTTCTCTGGATAAGTTGATTAGACTTGGATGAGAACTGGTGTCCTGCCAAAGTCACTAATCTTGAGAGATATCTGCCACTTTATACGTAGGTGGTTGGCATCAACTAGCCAATAGAAGTTTCTGTTTGTTTGCTTTTATCTTTTGTTCATGCCACATGGCATGTGGGTCTTACTTCCCTGACCAAGGATCAAACCCATATTCCTTACGTTGGTAGCAGAGTTTTAACCATGAGCCACCAGGGAAGTCTCCGGAAATATTTGACACTGAAATCATCTGATCTGATTAGTTCTGGGGAAAGCTCAAGTGCAAGGCGAACAAAGAAAGGTCTGGCCACTTGAGCTCCAGTTTATTTCCCTAGCAACCCTGAGATATTATCTTGGAAGAATCTAAAATATACTGCAGAGCCCAGGATGAGAAGAATGAAAACCTAAGGTGACAAGGGATGGAAAGTTATCCTTCTACTTCTTGTTTCCATGGCTGTGCTAAACCAATGTTCTCTTTACAGTTACATTTACTCTTTGCAGGAGGGTGCATTGTCCTTACAGCCTCAAAGAGCTTGACTAGCAGGACCAGCTCTATCGAGCAGAAACGAAAGGAAACAGTACTTTCACAGCTTCAGATAATGTGGACATACCCTGGGCAAGCCTACTGGTAAACCTGAGGTGCTCAGTAGCTCCTTAGAGACGAAAACAAACTTGAAGAGACAGATTTACAGTGTGTTTGGTAATGTCATATCTTGTCTTTTAAAGGAACTAAAACGCTACAGGGAAGTAGGAGGACGAGTAACATAAACATTTACCTCTCTTCAGAATTAAAAAGTGAGGTACTCACCTTAAAAAGGACCAATATTGTATTGCAACCTTTTATCAATGGGGCTTCCTTGGTGGCTCAGATGGTAAAGAATCTGCCTGCAGTGAAAGAGACCTGGGTTCGATCCCTGGGTTGGGAAGATCCCCTGGAGAAAGGAGTGGCAACTCACTCTGGTATTCTTGCCTGGAAAATTCCGTGGACACAGGAGCCTGGATGGCTGCAGTCCAAGGGGATGCAAAGAGTCAAACAGGACTGTCTGCTTCGCAGAGGGCATATGGAAATGCCAGAGTGTTTCCTGGTTTAGCAAGAAGACCCCAATGTCCTCCAGGGAAAGAGTTCCCACAGAGGGCGATCTGTATGACCCTTGGCCTTGCTGTCTGGTGCTGGATCCTCACGTTATTTCCTGGCCTTCTAGGGACCAAGCTTTCCAGTGGCATGGCCAACTCATAGCTCTCCCCTCAGAGTCAGTTACAGGTGGGCTTATAGCTTCTAGATGGGGTTCTTTCTCCTCGAGAACAGTGGTTGGGAGCCACCCTTGAGTCTAGTTGGTTGTGAGAACTCATTTGGGAGTATGCATAGTGAAGTAGGAAATGGCAACCCACTCCAATATTCCTGCCCGGAAAATTCCATGGACAGAGGAGCCTGGCAGGCTGCAGTCCATGGGGTCCCAAAGAGTCAGACACGACTGAGCAAGCATGCACACATTCACACCCATAGTGCAACAAGGGGCAGGCCACAGCATGGCACATGGATCATCTTTTGGGTCACCCCCACCTGCTGTAGCCTCAACGGCTTCTACACTGAGCCTTGCCAGGCACAGGCTCTGCGTGACTCCTCTCTTTGTTGGAAATAGTTTTCTTTCTTTCTTTCTTTTTTTGCCAGATATGGTTGGTACCCTGCCTCCAGGGAGCACTTGAACATGGGGACTTTCTGGAACTGCCTTGAAACAGACCTGACCACAAAATACTCGTTCAGGTTTAGATATGAACAAGAGTACAAACTGGGGCTCGGTTAAATGTCACTTTCTTTTGGTTTACTACTGAACTAGATAAAGCAGTGCCAAGGGTAACATACATGATTGATGACGTGGTGAGTGGACCCAGCCCTCAATTCTGCCCTGGGATTTCACAGAGTTCTCTCCAGCGGTCAGTGCAGCCCCTGAGGAGTATGAAAGTTGTTGGGTCAAAGAGCTGTGGGCCCCTTTGGCTGGAATATCTAGCTGACTACATCAGTACCTAAGAATCTACGTGCTACTATATAAGGACATCTTCACAGCGTTGCACAATCATATACTTCTATGTTATATTCTTAGTGTATCATTGGGCCGCTGCCATCCTGGATGTAGAATACCCTAAATTCCTTACTTAAGTCCTAGTGTCTGACTTCGTGCCAAGGGAAAAACATAATACATATTTTGGCTAAATGTCAGGAGACATATGTTCTAGCCCTGGCTATGCCCCTAACTACCCGGTTGTGCAGACTTACACAAATCACATAATCTCCCAGGACTTTGGTTTACTTGACTATAAAGGGAGCAGTAGGTGGGATCTCCAGTCCTCTCTAGGCCTAAAGTTCTACAAGTCTGATCAGTGTCTCCCTCAGGTATAAAAGTGATAGAATTGTAACTCATAGGCTTCTGGGCCTGGTGTAGGGGAGGGATAATGTGCTTTTGCAATAAATCATAAAACTGACCTAAAAGCAAGAAACACAAGTGAGTGATGATGGACTTTAAGCATCAAGGCAGCTCTAAATCTCATTCAGCCAAAAGGCACAGCATCTGAGAAATTCCAGATGGGCTGTTGATCACTTCATGTCCTAGGGAGTTAGGAGGAAGATAATCTAGATCTTCTTTAGATTTAGAGAAATTTGCTGGTAAAATGAATGTGGTGGGAACTTGAAGAGAAAGTGAATTCTTGGTAACCAGGGTGAAGATGGTCAAGTGAAAGAAATACTTTAAAATTTCTAGGAAAACTGTTAAGCTGTATCAACCAAGTGAGATACTGAAGAGGCAAAGAATTCAGGAGTTTTAGAATAGTCTAGAATATTTTTGCCTGATTATACAATCATAAGAGATGCTAAGCAATGAGAGAAAAAGAGACATAGGAAATTTAGTTCTCAAAATAATTCAAATTTAATAAAATATGTGTAGTCCTGGAATAGTAACATAGAATCAATAACCTCTTCCCTTTCTTAGTAAATGTCCAACTATCCATCCAAATAATTCAGCCAGAAACTAAGGAAAGTTACCCTAGGACCTTGCTTCTCACTCTTATTCACCCAGTTGCCAAAGTCTTTCCATTCTTAAATGAATTCATGTTTCATTTTGGTCTCCATTGCCACTGTTTTAATCCAGCCTTCACCGTATGTCTCAGTTTACAACAAGAGTCTCCTAGCTTGTACCCTTATAGTATCCTCTAAACTCATCCTAGAGAGATCTATTTAACCTACAGATTTGATTATATCACTTTCCTACTTGAAGCTAGTCATCAGATCTCCACTGTGTATAGAATTCCGAATGCCAATGCATGGCATAAAATGCAATTTGGGGCTTTGTTTCTAGGCGTGCTCATTCACAAATGGCCCTCTGGGTAAAGGCTCCATTGCCTCAGAGAGAGTAGGTGTTTAATAAATGCAACTTGGATGGAGGAATGAATTTGCATGTGCATTTTAATATCTGAGCTAAGCAAAGGGCACATATTGTTGCCTAATGAGCAAAAATGTGTGTTAGCCTAGGGAAATAATAATATATTTCCCAGGGGATGGGGAGAGAGCTTACTGAATAGCCATCTGAACCTGTTGTCAGTGTTATTTGGGAAAGAAACTGTGGAGCACAGAAAAAGTACAAGGAAATCAGATAAGTATCATGGTTTTTAATATAGACTGGTAAAATTAACATCACTCTCAGAAACAATTGTAATTAGGAATATCTTATGCAGATTTGGGGAAAAGTTGTTTTCTCCAGGAATCACACTAACCTTGTGGGGCCAGGTAACTGGTCTGGTGATTGAGAAGAGTGAGATAGATACCATGTAACTAGATTTTAGTGATGAATTTGACAAAGTTCCCACTATGCCACGCTGCGGTGAGGTAGACACATGAAAGGGAGACAGTTCCTAGTGGCCTTCACTGGAAGTCTGTCCTTCTTCCTGTTCTGTTCAGTAGCTTATCCCAGTGCTTGAATTAAGATGTAGAAATCACATTGACTGGATTCATGGATTCCACCTGTGTCATCAAATGTTTTGCAAAGATCTCAAAAGCACTTGGAGGCAGGAGGAGAAGGGGACGACCGAAGATGAGATGACTGGATGGCATCACGACTCGATAGACATGAGTTTGGGTAAACTCCGGGAGTTGGTGATGGACAGGGAGGCCTGGCCAGCTGCGATTCATGGGGTCACAAAGAGTCGGACATGACTGAGCAACTGAACTGAACTAAAAAAAGGACTCTGCAATAAAAAAGGGGGGGGGTCCAATATCGTAAAATGAAATTTGACAAGAATATAAGGACCTGTATCTTTTTCGACAACAGTATCTGTGTACAGGTTGGGGAGACTTGCGGCTGCCCATACAGTCTGAGTTGACAGAGTGATGCAAGTCTTCCTGGAAGTAAAGAATGGGGGTTGAGGAAAAGGATAGTCCCCTTTTCTGCGCACTGGTGCATCACACCTGGCCTTTGGCTTTGGGCGTAGGTTGGCATCGAGTTGGAGCAAAGGTAGAAGAGAGCAAGTAGAATGCTTAAGGTGCTGCAAACCAGGTTAGTGGTATAGAAGCCACCTGCCAATCAGGAGACGCAAGAGACCCAGCTTTCAATCCCTGGGTCAGGAAGATATTCTGGAGTAGGAAATGGCACCCTACTCCAGTATGCATGCCTGGGAAATCCCATGGACAGAGGAGCCTGGTAGGCTATAGTTCAGGGGGGTCACATAGAGTCGGACATGACTGGGCAACTGAGCACCACACAACAGCAGCCACACCCAGAGGAAAACAGTGGAAGGATCCGAGATGAGCAGCCTGTAAAAGGGAAGGCCCACTGGTCTTACACATCAGAAGGGATGTCATATGAAAGTAGGACCTTGCTTGGTCTGTGGTCTGGTCTCATAGTAGAGCTGAGACAAATAGATGGACATTACAAGGATGTAATCACATTTTAAGTAAGGGATTTATGATAATCACAGCAATGATTGGAAATCCACATAGGATATGCTATTGATTCCATCTTTTGATGGGAGATTGGCCTGAAAGAACTTCTAATGTGCCTTCTAACCTCCATTTAAAAACATACACAGTAGCCATATATAATAAATTGCAGAAAATGGCCAAAAAACTTTCCCCATTCCTTTGTGTGCATACTTCTGCAATATGACTTGGCATCATCTCCCATGAAGAGTTTGTTTCCCAACCTCTTGAATCTGAACTTGGCTACAGAACTGCCTTTGATCCAAGGAGAGGCTTGAAAAGTACTTGCCTGTCAGGACTTTCTCTGTTGCAGCCCTGGGAATCCTGAAATTGCCACGAGCCCAGGCTATCTTTTGGAGACACTCAACCCGGTGAGCTACTCACCAATAAGCAACACAAGAGCAGACCATTCTAGACCAAGCTGCCCCTCGACCACCGGCCCACTGACCAAAGGAAAAAGAGCCCAGATAAGACCAGTGAGCCCAGTTCGTGTTGCTGTGTCAACATCATCAGCTAATAAATTACTGCTGTTTTAAACCTCTAAGTTTTGGGAGGATTTATTACACAGTAAAGAAACTGAGATGATAGGCTATACATGACTCTACCTGAAATGTTTGTTTCACAAAGTCTTTTCAAGAGGGAATCTGAGCATTGTTCTTTTTTCAGTCGAGGATGGAATCTCCTCGTCACCCGTCGTATGGAGAAGGGGTGGGCTGAGATGGGGTAGGAGTGGTGGGAGATATGGGAAGACCGGCAAGAATTCTGCTGACCTAAAAACTCTTTTTAAAGTTATTTACAGACACGAATAATCACTTATATGGTTGAATATCTATGCCTGCATGACTAAAAACAATCACTGAAGGCATGAACACACAGAAAATGTGCTGTGTCTTTGGGTGTCTTTCAGCAGCGTGGCCCATGAAGAATGAGAGACAGATTTAAACTCTCATTTACCAGGTTTTTAGGCAGGTTATTCCTGATATTAATAACTCCACTTTGCAAAGCATATTCTAGTTTAAAAAGCACTTTGTATCCATTATATATTTATAGTTAGTGTTTCACACCTAGAATGTGAGAGGTGTGTAAAGCAGATGCATTTTAGCTGGGGTTTCCAGGGACAGTCAAGGTCCTGCTCTTTCGCTGCAGCAGTGCTGAGTGGGTGTGAAGGGCAAGAGGGAGCAGGGTTAAACGATGAAGGTGAATCCCCCTCCCACCTCCCCCGCCTCCCTGGGTGGGAAGTAAGGTGCTCTCCGCTTGTGGCTTGAAGAAGACAGCTTGAAGGCTTCTCACATAGCTCGGGCTTGAAAGACCAATATCAAGCACTCTCTTTCCTTTGTCTGCTTTCCTTGGTGTGGTAACGTCTCCAGGAATGTTATTTATTTATTTTTAGGAACATTTCTAGATTTTCTTCACAAAGCTTCATTTGAAGCTACTATGCTATGAAAGAAGAAATATGACCTTTGGTGCTGCTTCATTTCATGTTTCCTTTTGAATTTTCTATCTTCTGAGCCAGAAGCCCTTTCCCTTTCTAACAGGTTAGGCAGGGCAGAGGCCTGAAAATGGGCTTTTCAGAGTTTATCAAAGCCATGGGCTTCTTCTGCCAGGCACCCCTGGCCCTTTCTTTTTGCACTCGCTTTTTTCCTAACTTTGCTTCTCATCTTCTTTGTCCTGCTATTAGAAAGATGCTTTCAGTGCTTCTCCACTGTCTTAGGGAACATACACATTCTTTGCTTATCCCTCCTCTAATAAGAGTCTCTAAATACTCATAAATGCTGACCAAAGAAGAGACTTTGAATCCTGATTCCTGGGTTGGTGGGGTTTTTTTTTTCCAAATAAGCTTTGGACACATATTCCTTCAGAAAGTTCAGGAGGCTTATCCTTCTGCAGACCCACAGGCCCTTTGAGGGTGCTTGGCTAATGGATGAATTGATTGACTCACTGACTTAGCAGATAGCATTGTGGAAGTGTTACTGAAATATTAATTAACAGATAAAGCAGTTCTACTCACAATCCCCTCACCCCACTAACTAAACAATGTCCATCATCCATGGTGCTCTGCAAGGGTGGTTTCTCAGGGCTAGTTATTGTGAAAGTGGTCCAATACATACATACACATGCGTGTGTGCTCAGGCACCACAGTCATTCCGACTCTGCAGCTCGATGGACTGTAACCCACCAGGCTCTTCTGTCCCTGGGATTCTCCAGGCAAGACCACTGGAGTGAGTTGCCAAGCCCCCTCCAGGGGATCTTCCTGACCCGGGACTGAACCCGTGTCTCTTATGCCTTCAGCATTGGCAGGTGGGTTTTACCACTAGTGCTACCTGGGAAGCCCATGCATACACATGTGCATACGTATGCTCACTGTGTGTATCTTCTTATGTGCACCCACTTAATTCTATGTAAGGACCTCGTGCTCTTAGAAAGCTTAATGTAGAATAATACTTTGAACTTACAAATAGCCATTTTCACTTAAAGATTCCCTTTATTTCACTAGAAACTTTTAACGTGTTATTATTTCCTCACCACCCCCACACTCTCATCTAGAAAGACAGATTGGGTCAACGTTAAAATAACAGAAAATTCTTTTTATAGGCATCGTAGGCAACATTCCATCGTCAATACAGTAAACAGAAGTAAGAAATATCAATATTATTAGGGAACAGTCAAAAATTCAAATTCTTCTCTGGAGATTATCTATTTTAGCCTCCTGGTTAGACTGAGTAATTCCTTCATTCACTTTCCAAACATTTGGCACAAGATTATCATACAGGGCATAAGTTATGACCATTAGCAAATTTATCCAAGCAAAAATGGGCAGCAAAAGGGGTGTAACACTTTCTAAAGTTCAGTGTCTCTTTTTTAAGGCAATCACTCCTCTCAACAAAAATAGAATTTAGGGAGTGCCAGTCAGAGCATCCTGCTGACTGAATCATCTTTACAAAATAGTTGTTCTATTTTCAAAGTACTAATATTTTTTTTTCAAATCATGTTTAGACATTATGTAGCAAAAAGGCTTGAACAGAAAGATTAACCACCATGTTTGTGTTATTAATAACACTGGCTGAGATTGATAATCTGCTTAAAAATTTATTTCTCCTGCCACACACAGAATTTTATTTTGTGTATTTCAGTATTGCTATCTGATGGTCCCAGTGGTTCACTGTATTTATATAAAGAGTCTTTGCCTCTTTTCAGAGCCTGAAATGTTTAGTTTGTAATACATATTCTTCGAAGACTTCCATGTGAAAGTAGAATGTATTTTGGAAAACTTTTTTATATACTTTCCAGAGTTATTTACTAAAATATGTTGCCTTGAATCTCTGTTTATGAGTGGTCCTCAATCAGAGGCAGTTTTCTCCACCTGGGTGATATTTGGCAACATCTAAAAGACATTTGTCATTCTCACAACGGGCATTTAGTGAGTAGATGCCAGAGGTGTTGCAAAACATTCCACAATGGCCAGGACAGCCTCCCACAGAACAGAGTCACCTAGTCCCAAATCTCAATGGTACCAAAGCCCTAAGACCCTGGTTGTGCGTCATGATACCATGTTTTATTCTGTTCAGTAGAGAATTCCACCCATAATAAACCAGCACAACTACCAATGGTCTTTGGGCTTATGATCCTTTCATGCTGAGGATACAACCCCTCCCCTTTCTGCGTGTGTCTAGTCAGGGAGCTGACCACCAGTTGGAGCGGGAGACTCTAGCTTCTTTTACATATGGCTCAGAAAGCTCAGTGTGGTGAAAGGGGATTTGCTGCTTCCCCTGTTAGTCACGGCAATTCTCCTGACTGCCTGTGGAGAAGTGAGGTAAGGAAATGTCTTCAGTTGATATGATGGGAAAGGAATTTGATATTTTAAAAAATACTTATTATTTATTCTACCACTGGTTTGCAACATGACCTTGGGGAACTACCTGGCTGAAAACCATTGTGACTCATAAATTCTTGGTGTCTGTCACATGCTGAGAGCACATGGTCCTGTCTCCATCACTTTATTCTTCTAACTCATTTTATAAAAATCTGCTATCAATTCTTTATATATATATATATATATATATATATAAGTATAGTAGAAAGCAAATTCTACCATTGCTTTCCCCAGTAAATCTTATTTCTACTATTTCTACTGCTGCTGCTGCTGCTGCTACTAAGTTGCTTCAGTCGTGTCTGACTGTGCGACCCCAAGATGGCAGCCCACCAGGCTCCCCCATCCCTGGGATTCTCCAGGCAAGAACACTGGAGTGGGTTGCCACTTCCTTCTCCAATGGATGAAAGTGAAAAGTGAAAGTGAAGCCGCTCAGTTGTGTCCGACTCTTCACGACCCCATGAACTGCAGCCTACCAGGCTTTTCCGTCCACGGATTTTCCAGGCAAGAGTACTGGAGTGGGCTGCCATTGCTTTCTCCACTATTTCTACTTACTTCTTAACCTTAAGTCCCTACAAAAGAAGTGATTTTCTTGAGATATGATCAGGGAAGGGCCTCATAGGGATATAACTAATCAAATACTTCTTGTTTTTAAAAATTGTAAGTAGAACTTGCAAATATAAACTTATCAATTTATTAATTATTTGTTGTCATGAACACCAAAATTTCAAGGTAATAACTATTCAAGTTTCTAAATCTGAAACCTAAGTGTTTTATCCTTTGCACCAAAAGTAATCTCAAATATGGCCTTCAGGTATATTTTAAGTCACTATAAGTTTGACACAGTGGAGAAATAAGGCAGTGATCTAGAGCAGATTGGTTTATCTTTTAAATCTTATTTGTAAATTGAGAATAATAATCATACTTTACAACATTGTTGTGAGTTGACAAAAGTTAGAAGTCTTCATATTAAAATAATCTTTGGAGAGTTAAGCAGGTGGATGAACAGCAACAATGAAAAAAAAAAAAAAAAGAAGAAGAAACCCATCCCTGGATCCAAATTGATGTACAATGTCAGAATTCCAAAGAACTCATAGAAAAGTCTAAAAACTTCCCAAGAGAGGAAGAAAAACTGACCACAGGCCCAAGGATGAAAACCAAATCGGTATCAGACTTTCCATTAGCAACAGTAGACTCTAAAAGGCAAGGTGACAGAATCAAATTCTGATGGAAATTATTCTGTACACAGCTAAATAATCAGTAAAGTACACGAATAAAATAAAAACATTTCCTGTTATGCAATGAAACAAAACATACACTACTCATACATCCCACATGGAAATATTATCTGAGGGATTACTTCAGAAATTAAGAAATTTTCAAAAGAAAATAACATGATACACAGACTGAATCACAATGAAACGCCACCTAGAAGAGGTTGAGCAAGACTGGAAGCAAATTCAGAAAAAAATCAAATAGTTGTTAACTGGACATGCTCTTTGGAGCAGCAAAAATTAGTGGTACAGGATCATATTACTCTTATACTGATCCCTTCACGAATCGCATTTATATACTCATAACATTTGCTCTTTTAGAATAAATAGCCAATAAAGCATATAAGAGTTAATTAAAAGCTTAAGACTTAATCACTAACTGAATTGAAATGTTACAAACTTTGGCAATAAAAGACAACATTACTAATCAAAAGATAGTTAGG
This sequence comes from Oreotragus oreotragus, assembly GCA_006410675.1. Classification (NCBI taxonomy): domain Eukaryota; kingdom Metazoa; phylum Chordata; class Mammalia; order Artiodactyla; family Bovidae; genus Oreotragus; species Oreotragus oreotragus. Next base: position 238,224 of record SJYX01002874.1, on the reverse strand, counting down.
AAACAACACGTTTAAGCAAGATCGTGTGCTTAAGCAAAAGTCTTAACTTTTCATAATAGAAATCAATAGAAACCGTCTAAAACAGGTAGTTCAAGAGATACATAATTATAGAACTTGATATACATCCCTTTTAACTTTTATTGTTAATATCTTCCCAGAGGTATGCTGCTGCTGCTGCTAAGTCACTTCAGTCGTGTCCGACTCTGTGTGACCCCATAGACGGCAGCCCACCAGGCTCCCCCATCCCTGGGATTCTCCAGGCAAGAATACTGGGTTGCCATTTCCTTCTCCAATGCATGAAAGAGAAAAGTGAAAGTGAAGTCGCTCAGTCTGTCCGACTTGTAGCGACCCCATGGACTGCAGCCCACCAGGCTACTCTGTCCATTGGATTTTCCAGGCAAGAGTACTGGGGTGGGGTGCCATATAAAACAATATAATTTCATAAGACAAATATATTAGAGGTGTGAATTGGAAGGCAGGTGAAAGAACTATCACTATTTGTAGATTTCATGCTTATGTCATTGCAAAACCTTAGAGAATCTTCTAAAAAAAATCACCATGAAAAAATTAGCTCAGTAAGTTAGTAGAAAATATCAGAAATCAATAGCCTTAATAAAGTATAAAAATGACAATACTTTAAAAAAATAACCAAGAAGTCAAATTACCAAGAAACTCACCTAGATATATGTGTAATCTTTCACAATGAAATTTTAAAATAATTCCTGATGGATACAAAAGTGAAAATAAAGACTGAAGGTATTAAGTTAGGAGACTCAATATCATGAATATGTCAATTCTGCCAAAGTTAACTTACAGATATAAAATGATACCAAAAAAAAATACTATCTAGCCTGAAAAATTCTGAGAATTGTCATTGTTCATGCTAAGTTTTAAAATACAGTATAAAGCTTCAAAAATTAAAATGGTGTGGTGGTCTGGTATGAATCTGAAATGACAAAACGCAAAGAACAGAGATTCATACATCGTCCAAAATGCATCCTAATATTAGTATGTGACTTCAGATGAGTGAGTAACGGGAAACTTCTTCATGAATGTTTTGGGGACAACCAAGTAGCTATTTAAAATGAAAGAGAGAACCCGTATCTTTCACTGTATTCCAGAGAACTTCAAAACAGTCTGGAAATGAAGTGTTAAAAAGAAGAATCATCCATTAAAGGAGTAAAAGAAAATATAGATAGTATTCTTTATAACCTTGGAATTCAGAAGCCTTCTCTAACTATGACTCAAAATACAGGCACCAATAAAAAAGATAAATAATTTGGACTATAAAAAGTCAGTATTTTTCAGTGTAAAACATTGTAAGCAAAGTTGCAAGACACATGACAAACTGGGACAAATATTAATCATTTCACAGACAAACAGCTAATCTCCCAAGTACATAAGGAGTTCCTAGATGATTGTAAGAAAATAGCCAGTGATTAGTAGAAAAATGGCCAAAGGATATCTATCAGTAGAAAGTTTGCAGAAAAATAAAAAAAGTCTTTAAAAGTGAAACATTGCTTAGCCTCACTAGGAATAAGAGAAATGCAGATTATAACAGTTGTGAGTTATCAGGTTTCACCTAGCAGATTAGCAAAATCTGAAATTTCCATGGTAACGATGTGAAGAGATAGGAACCATTTCTATTGCTAGTGAGGAGTATACATTAAACATAAAATTACCATATGATCTAGCAATTCCGTTTCTGGGTGTATACCTTAAAAAATTAAAAGCAGGAATTCAAACAGATATTTGTACACCAATGTTCATAGCAACCTTATTCACAAGAGTCAAAGGGAGGAAACAAGCCGAATGTCCCCTGATAGATAATACGGGTAAATAAGACGTGTATACTCACAGTAGACTATCGTTCAGTCTTTGAAAGGAACGAAATTCTGACTCAGCTACAGCCTGAATGAATCTTGAGAGTTTTACACTAAGTGAAATAAGCCAGATGCAAAGGGAGGTGATACCATGCCCAATTTGGTGAGGTTCTTAGAACAGTCAGAAATTCACTGAGACAGAAAGCAGAATAGGGACTGAGAGAGAAAGTTGCTGGGAGCTGAGGTCGACTGGAAAATGAAGACTTGTTGTTTAATGAATAGCTTTCAGTTTGAGGTGATGAAAGAGTTCTAGAGATGGATGGTGGTGATAGATGCAAAGCTACGTGAATGTACTTAATTCCACAGACCCGCATACTTAGAAATGATAAATTTATGCTATGCGTATTTATCGCAGTAAAGAAAAATAGCTACCTATGGAGCCAGGGTAAAAGATGCAGGGGTAAGAGTGATACTGCTTTTGAACTATGTAAATATATTGTCTAGTTACCTAACAAGACCAGTAAACAAATTCATATGAAAGACCTGGGAATTTCCCCTTGGGTCACTTTCATAATTTGGGTTTTTTCTACATGCAAATATTACTTCATTCTGTTTCAATATTATAAAAGCACCTTCATTAATAGTAGATTGGTTAAAAGTCCACACACCAGAATACTAAGCAGCAATAGTTAAGAATATAGTAGATCTATATAGATCTATGGTAGGTCCTCATTTCAGTGTATAGACGTATGGGTTCTGGCCTCCAGAGAAGTGTCCTCAGTTCTGGTCTTTCTGGTTAGTTGCATGCTCTGCACCTGTTCTGCAGTCTCGGTCGTCTACCTGGAGAAAGGAAGGGGGAGCTGACGGCTTCACTTTATGTCTGCTTCATGCTCCAAGATCACTTGTCAAAGCAACTTCGTCTGTAGCAGGATGGGGTCCTTGCTCAGCCATTAATGAATTAACCCCTCCTTTTTCCTGGTTATTTTACCTTATGTGGTTAGCCCCCTGGCAGGGAAGCTGAGGGCCAGAGTCTCACAGTAGGCATAGGGTTCCAAATTTCACCTCTGCTCCCAACTCTATCTGCAGCTACCCAGCCCCCACCTGAACAATTCTGTGGTAGCCAGGCACGCCATTTTGGGGGTACCCATTCCACTGATCAACAGCGCCACTGACCAGAAAGGACTTCCTTACGAAGTCTGGAAACTCGCCTCAGTAATTTCCATCCATTGGTCCTGGTTTTATTTCCAGGAATCAGAAAACATTAAGTTCTCTTCCTTATGATATCATTCAGTTCAGTTCAGTTGCTCAGTCATGTCCGACTCTTTGCGACCCCATGAATCGCAGCACGCCAGGCCTCCCTGTCTATCACCAACTCCCGGAGTTCACTCAGACTCACGTCCATTGAGGCAGTGATGCCATCCAGCCATCTCATCCTTGGTCGTCCCCTTCTCCTCCTGCCCCCAATCCCTCCCAGCATCAGAGTCTTTTCCAATGAGTCAACTCTTCCCATGAGGTGGCCAAAGTACTGGAGTTTCAGCTTTACCATCATTCCTTCCAAAGAAATTCCAGGGCTGATCTCCTTCAGAATGGACTGGTTGGATCTCCTTGCAGTCCAAGGGACTCTCAAGAGTCTTCTCCAACACCACAGTTCAAACACATCAGTTCTTCGGTGCTCAGCCTT
>SJYX01002874.1:218643-234555 GCA_006410675.1 Oreotragus oreotragus | reverse complement strand
CTCACATCCATACATGATCACAGTAAAAACCGTAGCCTTGACTAGATGGATCTTAGTTGGCAAAGTAATGTCTCTGCTTTTGAATATTCTATCTAGGTTGGTCATAACTTTTCTTACTTGCAATTAAATAAAGGACGTATACTTTGACAGACAAAGTGGGAATTATCATTTCCCAGTGATTATTTATACCCTTTCTCAGAGTCTTAGCAGGCCACCTGCCCTGAAAGTCCATGAATAATTATAGAAAGTAAAGTGAAGTTCACATCTACTTCTGTTAAAGAATTTACACAGTCCAAAGATGGTCAGTGGTCCACTAGTTATACTGCAGGAAAAAACTAACATGTGTCAGATTAGTGCACGTGAAAAATAATGTCTCATATATATACAAGCAACACCCCCCCAACACACACACACGTATTGCTTCCTATAAACATATCTCAGCAAACTCAGAAAATGGAGCAAAGGGAACTCATAGAAGCAAAAAGACAGCAATCAATACTTGAGTTGCCCTGGCAACTGGTGAAGGGAAAAAAGCTACTGCCAAGTGATTCACATGATAGCAATAGTCTTCGAGAGAGTCCTGCGGTAGGACCATTAGCCATCTGGCTTTAGAAACAGGAGAGCAGAGCAGTGCCAGGGCATGACATTATTTTATTCATGCTTCTATCTCCCCAGTCCAGGCTTCTGACCCAAACTGATACAGATCCAGTTTGCTTTTAATACAAAAGTTACATAGGGTGTATTAAGATAGGGGAAACAGGAATTATTTTTCTTTTTCTATTATCTATAGTTTTACAATGAAGTTTGCATCAGCCAGCTCAGGCTGTTATAACAAATACCACAAGCTAGTATGGATTACGGAGAAGGCAATGGTAACTCACTCCAGTACTCTTGCCTGGAAAATCCCAAGGATGGAGGAGCCTGGTAGGCTGCAGTCCATGGGGTCATTAAGAGTTGGACACTACTAAGTGACTTCACTTTCACTTTTCACTTTCATGCATTGGAGAAGGAAATGGCAACCCACTCCAGTGTTCTTGCTTGGAGAATCCCAGGGATGGGGGAGCCTGGTGGGCTGCCATCTGTGGGGTCACACAGAGTCAGACACTACTGAAGCAATTTAGCAGCAGCAGTATGGACTAAATCACAGAAATTTATTTTCTTAGTTCTCGAGACTGGAAGTCCCAGATCAAGGTAGTGGTAGATGTGGTCCATTGTGAGAGCTCTCTTCCTGGCTTGCAGACAACCCCCTTCTTCCTGCATTCTCACGTGGACTTTCCTCTGTAGCATGTGGAGAGAGAGAGAGAGCTCTTCCTCTTATTATAAGACCAGAAATCATATCAGATTAGAGACTGACCCAAATGATTTTATTTAACCTTAGTTGTCTGGCGTGCTGCAGCCCATGGGATCAGAAAGAGTCAGACATGACTTAGCAACTGGACAACAGTAATCTCCTAAAGGTCTTACCTTTGATTACAGTCACAGTGGGAGCTAGAGCTTCAATATGTGATCTGCAGGAAGGCGTTGCATGATTCATTTCCTATCAAGATGGTACACAATAAACATCTTTTTCTATAACATGTGCATGTGTACTAAGTTGCTTCTGTTGTGTCCAACTCTTTGCAACCCTATGGACTGTAGCCCACCAGGCTCCTCTGTCTATGGAATTCTCCAGGCAAGAATATTGGAGTGGGTTGCCATGCCCTCCTCCAGGGGATCTTCTTGACCCAGGGATCAAACCCAAGTCTCTTGCATTGCTAGACAGATTCTTTAATGAGCCACTGGGGAAGCCTAAAACATAAACCTGACCAAAAAGAGACATATTTCTTGGGTTTAGTAAATAGGCATGATTGGACAGAAATAGCATGACTAAATTGCTATTCAGAGTATTCTGACTAGATAGCATTACTAACCACAATGAGGTACAAACCTACGGCTCCACTGGTAGCTTTAATAATTCTTTTTCTAACTGTAAAATAAGTATAATGTGAATTTCTTTGTAGAGTGAGAAAATTATAAACCGGGTAATGCAATTAAGATTCACCCTGAAATTACGGGTAATTACTTATAGTTTGGAGATGATTAAAACCTAACAACATGTGCTTTCTTACCTCCAGGGTTGTCCTTTTAGAATTATATTTCTGATTATACACTTTTGTTCTCCTGTAGATAAGGCTCTGAATTGGTTACATTATTTGCTTACTCATATGTACTGCAATTAATCTCTGCAGAGTAATGACACGAGTCTTGTGCTTGACTTTATAGAAAAAAATGGGTTTAACCATGTAGGGTCCAAGCGTTAGTATATCCACTGAACCTGAGTCTATGTTCTTGTTTGCTGCAAACACACTATGTACTAGTAGTTATCTTCTACCAAGTGTTCCTACATTTATAGCTTGTCTCCAACATGTTTGTCAGTGGCTTAAATTAAAAAATTATAAACAGGACTTCCTTGGTGGTCCAGTGGTTAAGAATCTGCCTGCCATTGCAGGGAACACTGGTTTGATCCCTGGTCCAAGAAGATTCCATGCGCTGCAAGGCAACTAAGCCTGTGTTCAACAACTACTGAAGCCAGCAAGCCCTAGAACCTGTGTTCCTCAATAAGAGAAGCCCAAACAGAAAACTAGAGAGGAGACCCTACTCGCCACAACTAGAGAAAACCAATGTGCAACAATGAAGATCCAACACAGCCATAAATAAGCAAATACCTTTTTTAAAATGATAAACAAACTGCTTAAAATATCCACATGAATCTGCATTGGCTGGACTGTACACTGCCTCTAACCACATCTCCAACCGTACATATCCTTGTGTTCTCTGATAATGGCATCATCATTACTGGACCCAAGTGGAAACAATATGACAACTTTTAAAACAAGAGAATTCAAAAGGTCTCAATAAGTGAACTATTTATAAATATATGATTAAAACCACACCCCCAAAGTGCTGCTGTCCTTAGGACCAAAGGCATTGTGAGACAAGAGTATTTATGAAAACTGGAAAGAGAGATCTCATTAGAAAAGACTTGAGAGAAACCAAGACCTTTTGTGAAAAGACATCACCTGAGGTGACCCCACAGAGAGGGAGTCAGAAAAACGAATATCTTGACTTCTTTATCCTCCCTTTAGTTTGTTTGTTTGTTTTTGGTTAGGGATCCCCACTGGCCAAAACCTAAGAAAGTATAAGGCAGAGATAAGGAAATCCACTGTTGTAGCCTATCAGATCATTTCCCCATGTGGCACTAGTGGTAAATAAGTTGCTTGCCAACGTAGGAGACTTAAGAGATGCAGATTTGATCTCTGGGTCAGGAAGATCCCCTGGAGGAGGGCATGGCAATCCACTCCAGTATTCTTGCCTGGAGAATCCCATGGACAGAGGAGCCTGGCAGGTTGCAGTCCATGGAGTCGCAAAGAGTCGGACACGACTGAAGTGATTTAGCATGGCATTCAGATCAACTCCTAAGGCAGAAAGCTGGATGGTGAAGAGTATTTTGGAGGAACAAGTAGAAATATCCAACAAATAGGGTATCTCTGGAAAAAGTCAATCCTCATCCCAATTCCCAAGAAGGGTAGTACCAAAGAATGTGATAACCATCGGACAATTGCACTCATATTCCATGCTAATAAGGCCATGCTTAAGATCTTACATGCTAGGCTTCAGCATTATGCTAACCAAGAGCTTCCAGATGTCCAAGCTGGGTTTAGAAAAAGCAGAAGAACCAGAAATCACATTGCCAACTTTCCCTGGATCATAGAGAAAGCAAGGGAATTCCAGGAAAACATCTACCTCTGTATCATCAACTATGGTAAAGCCTTTGAGTGTATGGATCATAACAAACAGGGGAAAGCTCTTAAAGAGATGAGAATACCAGTCCATCTTACCTGTCTCCTGAGAAACCTGTATGTGGGTCAAGAAGCACCAGCTAGAACCCTGTACAGAAAAAATGATTGGTTTAAGATTGAGAAAGGAGTATGACAGGGATGTCTGCTGTCACCCTGTTTGTTTAACTTATATGCCAAGCACATCATGAGAAATGCTGGGCTGGATGAGTTACAAGTTTGAATCGAGATAGGCAGGAGAAATATCAACAATCTCAGACATGCGGATGATACCACTGTAATGGCAGAGAGTGAAAAAGAACTAAAGAGCCTCTTTATGGGGATGAAGGAGGAGAGTGAAAGAGCCAGCTTATAACTAAATTTTAAAAATAAATAAATAAATAAGAAAATGGCAACTGGCCCCATTACTTTATGGCACATAGAAGGGGAAAGGTGGAAGTAATGACAAATTTCCTCTTCTTGGGCTCTAAAATCACTGCAGCCATGAAATCAGAAGACAATTGCTGCTAGAAAGTGTGTTGAAAAGCAGAGACGTTACTCTGCCAACAAAGGTCAGTATGGTCAAGGCTGTGGTCTTCCCAGTGGTCACATATGGTTGTGAGAGCTGGACCATAAAGAAGGCAGAATGCCGAAGAATTGGTGCCTTCAAACTTTGGTCCTGGAGAAGACTCCTGAGAGTCCCTTGGACAGTAGGGAGATCAAACCAGTCAATCTTAAGGGAAATCAAACCAGAATACTGCTTGGAAGGACTGATGCTGAAGTTGAGACTCCAGTATTTTGGTCATCCGATATGAACAGCTGACTCCATGGAGAAGTCCCCGATGTTGGGAAAGATTGAGGACAGAAGGAATCAAGGGCATCAGAGGATAAGATGGATGGATGGCATCACCAATGCAATGGGCATGAATTTGGGCAAACTTTGGGAGATGATGAGGGACAGAGAGGCCTGGCATGCTGCAGTCCATGGGTTTGCCGAGTTGGACATTACAGGCAACTGAACAACACCAACAGAGTATTTATATACTGTATTTGTCATGATCTCTCTTGAGAAATGGAATTGGCATATGTAATTTCTTCTCCTTGAGTATTCTCTTCTATTCACTTGGCTAATTCCTAATATCTTTAGATATCAGCTTAGGCAGTCACTTCTTCCGTTAAACCTTCTTCATTTCTTTATTAGTCAGGATATGTTCAGTTATGCTGTGATAATAAATTATACCCAAATCCTAATGCCTTAATATTACATGGGTTTATTTCCTGTTTAACAAGATCAACTTCATGGGCATGCAATATATACAGTCACAAAAGGCCCCATGCTCAAGAGGACCAATATTTTGTCTAAGACTCTGCTGTAATCATTTTAATATTATTGATAAGAATTTTTTAAATTGTAAATTATACATAACTTGAATTTTGTCTTTTTATTTTTTATTTTTTGGCCTTGTTGTACAGCTTTGCAGGATCCTAGTTCTCCTATCAGGGATTGAACTTTCACCTGGCAGTGAAAGCAGCAAGTCCTAACCACAGGACCACCAGGGAATTCCCTGAATTTTGCTTATTTATGTGCATAGTTCAATGGCAACCTGTTCCCGTATTCTTACCTAGAAAATTCCACAGATGGAGGGGCCAACCAGGCTACAGTCCATGGGGTCACTGAAGAGTCAGACATGACTGAGCCTAGTTCAGTGGCATTCAGTAATTCACATTTGCATTAGGCCCTACAAATTGTGCAGCTGGTCCTGCTCTCTAATGGCAGATGCCCATCATGGGAACATATTCTATCTTGTTGTTGTGTTTGTTTAGTCAGTAACTCATGCCCGACTTTTTTGTTACCCATGGACTCAAGCCCACCAGGCTCCTCTGTTCATGCGGTTTCCCCAGGCAAGAATATTGGAGTGGGTTGCCATTTCCTTCTCCGGAGTATCTTCCCAACCCAGGGATTGAACCTGAGTCTCCTGCTTGGCAGGCAGGTCCTTTGCCACTGAGCTACCAGGGAAGCCCGTTGCTATATTAGTCAGGGATTGCCAGAGAAACAGAAACAATACAATACATAGATGATATAGATACAGGTATGAGAGATTTATTAAAGGATTTGGCTCATGTTATTTTGGAAGCTAAGAAGTACCATAATTTGTCATCTGCTGCTGAAGAAACAGTAATGCTGGTGGTAAAATTCAATACAAATCAGAAGTCTTGACAACCTGGAGGTCACTAGTGTAGTTCAAGTCTAAGCCGGAAGTCTGAAAACCGGAAGTACCAATAAACAAGAAAAGGGGAAACAGTGCCTCACCTCAAGCAGAGAGAGTGAATTCACCTTCCGTCTACTTTTCTGTTCTAGTCAGGCCCTCAGTGGATTGGATGATACCCACTCATAGTGGTGGAGGCAATCTTCTTTACTCTGTCTACTGATTCAAGTGATAACTTCATCCAGAAATACCCTCAGAGACACACTTCATTCAAAATGGTCTTTTACTGGCTATTTGGGCATTGCTTAGCCCAGGCAGGGCTTCCCTGGTGGCTCAGATGATAAAGAATCTGTTTGCCATGCAAGAGACCCAGGTTCAGTCCCTGGGTCGGGAAGATTCCCTGAAGGGAAAGTCTATCCACTCCATGATTCTTGCCTGGAGAATTTCACAGACAGAGGAAGCTGGCAGGTTAGAGTCTATGGGAACACAAAGAGTCAGACAAGCCAGCCCACTCAAACTGACATATAAAATTGTCAGAGCAACACAACAAACATAATAAATTCCAAACTCATTCTATGAGGCCACCATCACCCTAATACCAAAACCTGACAAAGATGCCACAAAAAAAGAAAACTACAGGCCAATATCACTGATGAACATAGATGCAAAAATCCTCAACAAAATTCTAGCAATCAGAATCCAACAACACATTAAAAAGATCATACACCATGACCAAGTGGGCTTTATCCCAGGGATGCAAGGATTCTTCAATATCCGCAAATCAATCAATGTAATTCACCACATTAACAAATTGAAAAATAAATGCCATATGATTATCTCAATAGATGCAGAGAAGGCCTTTGATAAAATTCAACATCCATTTATGATAAAAACTCTCCAGAAAGCAGGAATAGAAGGAACATACCTCAACATAATAAAAGCTATATATGACAAACCCACAGCAAACATTATCCTCAATGGTGAAAAATTGAAAGCATTTCCCCTAAAGTCAGGAACAAGACAAGGGTGTCCACTTTCACCGCTACTATTCAACATAGTTCTGGAAGTTTTGGCCACAGCAATCAGAGCAGAAAAAGAAATAAAAGGAATCCAAATTGGAAAAGAAGAAGTAAAACTCTCACTGTTTGCAGATGACATGATCCTCTACATAGAAAACCCTAAAGACTCCACCAGAAAATTACTAGAGCTAATCAATGAATATAGTAAAGTTGCAGGATATAAAATCAACACACAGAAATCCCTTGCATTCCTATACACTAATAATGAGAAAGTAGAAAACGAAATTAAGGAAACAATTCCATTCACCATTGCAACGAAAAGAATAAAATACTTAGGAATATATCTACCTAAAGAAACTAAAGACCTATATATAGAAAACTATAAAACACTGATGAAAGAAATCAAAGAGGACACTAATAGATGGAGAAATATACCATGTTCATGGATTGGAAGAATCAATATAGTGAAAATGAATATATTACCCAAAGCAATCTACAGATTCAATGCAATCCCTATCAAGCTACCAGCGGTATTTTTCACAGAACTAGAACAAATAATTTCAAGATTTGTATGGAAATACAAAAAACCTCGAATAGCCAAAGCAATTTTGAGAAAGAAGAATGGAACTGGAGGAATCAACTTACCTGACTTCAGGCTCTACTACAAAGCCACAGTCATCAAGACAGTGTGGTACTGGCACAAAGACAGAAATATAGATCAATGGAACAAAATAGAAAGCCCAGAGATAAATCCACACACATATGGACACCTTATCTTTGACAAAGGAGGCAAGAATATACAATGGAGTAAAGACAATCTCTTTAACAAGTGGTGCTGGGAAAACTGGTCAACCACTTGTAAAAGAATGAAACTAGATCACTTTCTAACACCACACACAAAAATAAACTCAAAATGGATTAAAGATCTAAATGTAAGACCAGAAACTATAAAACTCCTAGAGGAGAACATAGGCAAAACACTCTCCGACATAAATCACAGCAGGATCCTCAATGATCCGCCTCCCAGAATACTGGAAATAAAAGCAAATATAAACAAATGGGATCTAATTAAAATTAAAAGCTTCTGCACAACAAAGGAAACTATAAGCAAGGTGAAAAGACAACCCTCTGAATGGGAGAAAATAATAGCAAATGAAGCAACTGACAAACAACTAATCTCAAAAATATACAAGCAACTTATACAGCTCAATTCCAGAAAAATAAACGACCCAATCAAAAAATGGGCCAAAGAACTAAATAGACATTTCTCCAAAGAAGACATACGGATGGCTAACAAACACATGAAAAGATGCTCAACGTCACTCATTATCAGAGAAATGCAAATCAAGACCACAATGAGATACCACTTCACACCAGTCAGAATGGCTGCGATCCAAAAGTCTGCAAGCAATAAATGCTGGAGAGGGTGTGGAGAAAAGGGAACCCTTTTACACTGTTGGTGGGAATGCAAACTAGTACAGCCACTATGGAGAACAGTGTGGAGATTCCTTAAGAAATTGCAAATAGAACTGCCTTATGACCCAGCAATCCCACTGCTGGGCATACACACCGAGGAAACCAGAATAGAAAGAGACACATGTACCCCAATGTTCATTGCAGCACTGTTTATAATAGCCAGGACATGGAAACAACCTAGATGTCCATCAGCGGATGAATGGATAAGAAAGCTGTGGTATATATACACAATGGAGTATTACTCAGCCATTAAAAAGAATACATTTGAATCAGTTCTAATAAGATGGATGAAACTGGAACCAATTATACAGAGTGAAGTAAGCCAGAAAGAAAAACACCAATACAGTATACTAACACATATATATGGAATTTAGAAAGATGGTAATGAGGACCCTGTATGCAAGACAGCAAAAGAGATACAGATGTGTAGAGCGGACTTATGGACTCTGAGGGAGAAGGAGAGGGAGAGGGAGAGGGAGGGATGATTTGGGAGAATAGCATTGAAATATGTATACTATCATGTAAGAAATGAATTGCCAGTCTATGTTCAATGCAGGATGCAGGATGCTTGGGGCTGGTGTATGGGGATGATCTGGAGGGAAGATGTGGGGTGGGAGGTGGGAGGGGGGTTCATGTTTGGGAGTTCGTGTAAAAAAATAAATAAATACAAAAAAAAAAAAAAAAGAATTAGAAACTCCCACAATGGTTTCTTCCAATGGTTCTCCATGTCACTAGTTTCAGGGTGCTTTATTCCTATACTAACCAGTAGTTGGCCACAAGCCACATCCACAATGTACATTGAAATTAAAAAATAAAAAATTAGTTTCTCAATCGCGCTAACACAATTCAAGAGGTCAAGAGCTACATATAACTATATTGGATACAACACATTGGACACAACAAATATCAGACATTTTCATCATTGCAGGTAGTCTTACTAGAAAGCTGTTTTACACCAAAAGTTGAGACAATTCAAAAAATTCTGTTTATGTGGGCTATAACTATGGATACTTACTGTGTTTGAAATTTAATTAATTGATAAAATATGTTAATATATTTAAAAATAACAATAGTAAGCACTTTACATAACAGTTTTGTTTATTGATAGAAACCTGTTAGATTTTCACATACACATCCATGTTTTTGTTGAGATATATTGTTTTTGTTGCCTGCCTTATACACATATGTAGTCAGAAAAGGAAAGAGTATTTTAATAGCCTTTTCAGATAATGATGATTATTCCTCTTTTGATTCTATGTAAAACTTGACAAGTGGAATTTTCTAAGATTAAGTCACAATGAGAAATTTGAAACTGTATTAATGAACTTTTAAAACTTTGTCATATTAAAATCCATTAGCCTATCATACACTTTGTATAAATCTTTTGTCTATACAAGATTTTAAATATCATGCATTGGCCAACTGGAAAATATTGACCCAGCAAGTTATGTAGATCTTTTAATTGTTTACTCACTTCACCATGTAATATTAAAAAAATGATATATATCAATATCATTACCAGTCTTACCAGAAAAGCCTTTATGTATTAGAAAGCTGTCAAAATCACTATGGCACATACACATATTGAAAAATTCTGATTTTTGTTTGAGAGCTCAGATTTTATCATTAATAATACACTTGTATTTTGCTTGAAGTGTCAGGCTCATTTGGTTTTCTTTTCTTTTTTTTTTTTTTCTTTAGTCTGTCAAGTACTCACATCTGAATAGCTATTATTTGTCTCTTAGTACTTATCTTACTTTCCCTCTCTTTTTTAATTGAAGTATAGTTGATTCACAACATTGTGTCAATCTTTGCTATACAGTAAAGTGACTCAATTTTACATATACATACATTCTTCTTTAATATTCTTTTCCATTTTGGAAGAAAATTAACATATCTTATCCCAGGAGATTAGATATTGCTGCCTATGCTATGTATTGGGACTTTGTAGTTTAGCCACTCTAAACTACCAACCTCCAGTTTCCAATCCATTCCCTTCTCTCCTCCACTCCTCTTGGCAACCACAAGTCTGATCTCCATCTCTGTGAGTCTCTTTCTGTTTTTTAGATATATCCATTTGTGCCATATTTTAGATTCCACATACAATTGATATCATGTTATTTGTCTTTCTGACTTACCTCACTTAGCATCATAACCTCTGTTGCATCCATGTTGCTGCAAATGGCATTATTTTGTAACTTTTTATGACTGAGCAGTATTCCATTGTACTGTTAGTATTTATTTTAAGCAAATATGTTCTGTTTATAAAAGTGGCTAGTTAAGTCCCACACGTGTTTTATCTGGGATTCAGGATTATACATTGGTGTGGAGCATAAGTCTTTTATAGGTACTTCCCATCTACTAATAGCACAGAATATTAAAAAGACATATACTCAGGGATTGAGATTTAATAAAATTAATACTTTTTACCTCTTCAGAAAATATTCTCATTTTTTAATTGGGTGTGATGGTGAATGTTATGGGCTGAATTCTGTCCCCTTCCAATTCATGAGTTGAATTGCTAACCTCCAGTATGTCAGAATGTGCCTGTATTGAAGATAGGGTTTTTAAAGAAGTAATTAATTTAATATGGGTGCTTTAGGAAGGACCCTAATTCAATATGACTGATGTCTGTATAAGAAGAGGATATACGACACAGAGGAAAGACCATGTAAAGACACAAGAAGAAGTCACTTGTCTATAAGCCAAGGAGAGCGGCCTGAGACGAAAGCAACCCTACCAACACTTTGATCTTGGTTGTCTCGTGTCCAGAATTGTAAGGAGATGAATTTCTATTTTGTAAGCCACTTAGTCTGTAATACCTTGTTAAGGTAGCCCTTGCAAACTAATACAATGTGTATAGTAAAAAACACAATGACCAATAGTACGATTTGGTGCTACTAACTTGATTTCTGCTGAAGGAACAGCAGTTTCATCTATCTCTATCTTTGCAACCTCAACCCAGTGAAAAATAAAATCTTACTATTATTATAAAAATAATGTTGTCGTCATAATCTTTCTGAGAGTGTCTTGAGATCACCCAGAGTATCAACATCTTTAAGATACCAGATACTTTGAGAACCAGTTGATTATCCATAATACAAAAAAAAAAGTGTAGTCACTCAGACATGTCCAGCTCTTTGTGACCCCATGAACTGTAATCCACCAGGCTCCTCTGTCCATTGGATTTCCCAGGCAAGAATACTGGAGTGGTTTTGTGACCCCATGAACTGTAATCCACCAGGCTTCTTTGTCCATTGGATTTCCCAGGCAAGACTACTGGAGTGGTTTGCCATTTTCTTCTCCAGGGGATCTTCCTGACCCAAGGATCAAACCTGCATCTCCTGCATTGCAGACAGATTCTTTACTGTCTAAACCACCAGGGAAGCATATTTTATTATTGTTATTCTTTTCCCATCTAGTGGTTTGCCATTTTCTTCTCCAGGGGATCTTCCTGACCCAAGGATCAAACCTGCATCTCCTGCATTGCAGACAGATTCTTTACTGTCTAAACCACCAGGGAAGCATATTTTATTATTGTTATTCTTTTCCCATCCCATCTGGGAGCCTAGTAACACCATCTTTTCTAAAATGTTGGATGATTCACCTAAAACTTAAAAGATACCTCTTTGCATTGGTCTTTTTCAGAATCTGTATAAAGCATGATTTGTTACAAAATAATTAACATCACAGGTAATTCTCCTTTGTTTAACCATATCCTTAAGTGAAAAAAGTCATTCTGAGCAAAGCTTTTAACTCCATGCCATTTTTCTCTTGAACAAATTTAATTAGAAACAGTGGGTAGGATTTGGGAAGATTATTCCAAAACTAATTACATTTATTTTGTTGCCAACTCATTCACTGCAACTACTCTGTAACTATTTACCCACTGGCAGCTTGTTAAGTTATATTAAGTCTATATTTTTAAACCATTTCCTTTGGGGAATATTNAAAACTAATTACATTTATTTTGTTGCCAACTCATTCACTGCAACTACTCTGTAACTATTTACCCACTGGCAGCTTGTTAAGTTATATTAAGTCTATATTTTTAAACCATTTCCTTTGGGGAATATTGTTTCTGGCATCCAAAAGCATTAACTAATACTCAGGGGGTATTCTACTGAAATTTTTAAAAATAAAACTATATTTTTCCTTTTAATTTACTCCTGTCTTTAACATGAACCTTAACATTTTTGATAAACAATTAGGAAAAAATTAATGCATAACATATTATCAGTGTAAATAAGAATTGAAATACTAATAAGCTTAAAACCTGTTGCCCAATTTGTCCTAACTTCCACTGAGCAGTCACTGTACTGAGAAATAAAATATTTCCTGCCATATCAGTAAACAAAAAATGTCATCAGCCATCACACGGAAGCTGCCACAGTGAAGAGCTTTGGGGGAACTCGGGAATGAAACAAAGAGTGCCCAGCATCTAGCAGTCAGCTGTCACAGCCACCCCAACCCTTCACCTCCCCTTACACCCAATGGTGCACCCTGGGAACACTCAGGATGAGAAAGTGTTACCAACCAGGGTTCTCAGCTTTCCTTAATCAACAGAAATTGATAAAAGGTCAGACAGGAAACTCAAGCAAGGCTTTGTTGGGGCTCCTACTGCAGCAGAAAAGAGAAAAAACAGTTGACAGTTTCCTTTGCTTCTAGAGGAGGGGGTCAGGCTGGTTACTTACATCCAGTGAGGATATGGATGTGTTCAGGAGTCAGGCCAGAGGGGTGGCTTAGGTGGTTTGCTCACCTCTTTGATAATGTTGAGTGTGGGTACATGCACAGGACCCTGCTTTTGCTCCCAACACACTGTTTTTTCTCCTATCCTCTTCAGAAGTGGCAGTTGGGTTTTTGGTCTTTTTGTATTGTCCCTAATTTGTCCCAACTGCTCATGTACACAGTTATTTTCAGTTTCTCACAGTTTCTTTGTTGTTGTTTTTTTGCTCAAGAAGACATTTGTCCAAGTGCAAGCACTGCAGCAAAGGGCCCCAGGTTCCAGCCTGTCTCAAAAGCACAGTAAGATACTGGCCCCCAATAGCTGAGGTGCCTCTCCAAGGTGTAATTTCAGTGAGCCCAGATCCTCACATCTTCCTATATGTAGAAAAGGGCTAAGCTCCTTAATTTGAGATACCTTGTCTTCTTTTATTAACAGCAATCTTTTGTTCCCACTACTTGGTGTTGTTGCAAAAACTACTATAGATTCTATTTCAACTACAAATTGGCACTTGCCATCTACCTATGTACTTCTGCTGCTGCTGCTAAGTCGCTTCAGTCGTGTCCGACTCTATGCGACCCCATAGACAGCAGCCCACTAGGCTCCTCTGTCCCTGGGATTCTCCAGGCAAGAACACTGGAGTGGGTTGCCATTTCCTTCTCCAATGCATGCGTGCATGCTAAGTCACTCCAGTCCTGTCTGACTCTGTGTGATCCCATGGACAGCAGCCCACCAGGCTCCTCTGTCCAAGGGATTCTCTAGGCAAGAACACTGGAGTGGGTTGCCATTTCCTTCTCCATATCTACCTCTACAAGGGTTAAATCATGTGCTGCTGCAGCTGTTGATGTTCAACACCCCCAGAAGGAGTCAGGGTGGAGAGCAGAAATGAGGCATTCTAAGCTCTGGGAATAACTGGCAGGACGAGGTCTTCAGATATTTAGACATTTTCAGGAGTCAATTTTATGAACCCAATTCTTGTATCACCCCGTATCTAGACAAATACTAAATCCTTCATGGTGACATTGTTCCTTGTGACTAGAAAAGAGACTAGTAGAAGCCTTCTGGGAAAATATGTGGTGTAGTCCCCCTTCACCCAAAATCACATATACTGATTTTTCCGTACTGCCTCTTTTGAGCAGTTTCTCAAAGCTATCTGAGGTGCTGTCTCCCAGGCTGCAGTCCTCATTCTGCCCCCCCCAAAAGTTAACTCACAATTCTCATGGTGTGCATTTTAAAAAATCTATATCTGTTTCCCCCACTTCCTCCTTGAGGCGGTTTTCTTAGGATTACCTGAGATGCTGCCTCCCGGGCTTGAAGTCCTAAGATGTCTGCCGAATAAAACATAACTCTCAACTTTTAGGTTGTGCATTATTTTGTCAGTAGACAGTATTAAAACCAGTTTGTATATCACACTCATCAACATCTGCATGGAGAACCTAAGATTCAGTGGTTTAACTGATGAGTTGCTTGTGATGGTCCATAAGTTTACTGGGTGACTTCTGGTGGGCTCAATGAATTGCAGTATGTGTTCCAAAGCATAGCTGAATTTCTTTATTACCTTTCATGCGAGCACATGCAGGAATCATTTTATGTTCAAGGACAATTTCTCCCACATAATGCAGCATTTGGGGATTTCCTAAATGCTGAAAATGATTCAAGAATCTTCTCACAGGAAAATTCTGACTCTACTTGCTCCCTAAGTATATGTTGCTTAAGTGGATTGACCTCTCCAGGTACAAAATGTTGGTCTACTGCCTACACTTTAACACCACCAATAAAATTGCTTTGGATAAGGTAATATTTACTGTGACTTCAATCCTCTGCTTTTATAAAGGGTTTATATTAAAAAATGATCTATTTGAGAAATAGTTCTCTGACTTTTCCAAAGCTGCAATTGAAGATAGTTCTACTTTCTTACCCACCATTTATATATATATATATATTAAAAATCTCCTAGTACATTTTTGCTTGCTTGAGATTTTAGCAGAATAAATATGCTTGTCTCTTCAGAGGAATTTCATGTTATTTACTTTGACATAAAGAGGTAAAATGAGGTGTTAAGTTTTGCTCCTCTGAAGTGGGTTTAAGCCCCAAACTTAACTACTCAACAGTCATGTGCCTAGTGGTTTCTAAATATATTTTTGCTGCCTTATATTTTGTTTCCACTACTAATTAGCTTATTTTTCAATATGTTTAGACTTTAATTTCTTAAGTAGTCAAATAAATAAGTAATCTTATTTAGTCAAATAAAATGAATGTTTTTACATGAAAAGTCGTAATACTATTTTACATAATGTGGTAAAATAATTCAGTGGGTTCTAGTATAGTCAAATCACTTTAGGCAGCCTTCCAATTTAGTGTTGTATCAGATCCCTGGTGGCTCAGATGGTAAAGAATCTGCCTGCTTTGATGCCCTGGTCAGGAAGATCCCCTGGAGAAGGAACTGGCAACCCACTCCAGTATTCTTACCTGGAGAATCCCATGGACAGAGGAGCCTGGCGGATCATGGGGTCACAAAGAGTCAGACACGCAACTAGATGACATGATGTGACAGCAACTAGAAGTTGCAAAAGGGGCATAAGATATGATGTTTCAGTGTCATACATTTTTAAATAACTCACAATATTTTATTTAGAAGTTCAGTTCAGTTCAGTTCAGTTCAGTCGCTCAGT
>SJYX01002874.1:0-213924 GCA_006410675.1 Oreotragus oreotragus | reverse complement strand
TTGATCTCTGGTTCCTCTGCCTGTTCTAAAACCAGCTTGAACATCAGGGAGTTCACGGTTCACATATTGCTGAAGCTTGGCTTGGAGAATTTTGAAACACTCTCTCAAATCTCAGATGGACTGGAAAATAAATCTCTATGTTTTTAAGGGAAAAATAATTTCTAATAGTACTAAATTTAAACATACAAAACTTGAAACCCCTGAGGCCAAGCTCTGACTAGAGAAAGAGAGCAAATAAAGGGTTGAGCAGGTATAGTTTATGTCTGGGGAGTTAATCTAGCAAACTCACAGTCAAGAGTATGTTAACTGTTTCCCCAAAATCTCGTAGCAACTTAATTTTGTCGGCAAATAGCTCTGTTTGCCATTTGTGTGTGTGTGTTCATGAATGTGTGTGGGTCTTACAAAATTAAAGTTCTTGTGCATTTAAATATTATGGAGTCACTTTAGAAGAGACATTTGCAGGGAATGGGTGATTAATTATATTTTGCCATTTCATAATTATCCATACTTAGTCTTATGCTCTAATTATTTTTCATGTTTTTGAGCTTTTCTGTTGGTCTTTAATAAGAGATAATCAACAACTCATTAGGATCCTGGGGGAAGGCTGAATGGGAGGATGGTGAAGCAGGAGGACCACGATTTGCTTTCAATTCCATTTTTCCCTACTAAAGTTTTATTGCACATAATTATCTTTGTTTTCATTCATCTATTCTTGCCAGGATATAGTTTGATTTGTTTGTGTTCCTTTTGTGGTTGGTCCTCAGGCAGATTATTGTATCAGATATTTCAGCATCGCGTATTGTTCTTAATTTTCCCTAATGAAGGTTCTATTTGAGCCCTGGGGTCTGGTTTGGCTCCGCTGCCTTCAATTGCACATGTGTGCAAAGTTGCTCTGCTCCATTTGGGACTGTGTTCCTCATAATTGGTCTCATTCTGTTTCTGTCTGGTATTTCCTGTTGTTGTTTACATGAAACTGCACAACTTTCTAAGTGGGAATATTTCACACTCTGTTATAATTATGGTATTGATTTAGTTTATAGATTTAGGCTTATATAATATTCTTTATTTGGAAACTTATTACATGCATGGCACATTTAGATATGTAGAATTTAAAGATAAAGTTGAATTTTCCTATTTACAAAAGCACAAGTCTCCTTTGGGGGTGAGATGTCCTTACCTCTCCAGAATAGAAAAAGAAGGATGTGCTTTTGCAGAGGGAAAATGAAGCCCTGATTTAACACCTTTGTTTAGGAGAAATAGAGACTCTCTGGGTCATTACTTAGCCTGGAAGGTCTGGCATGACCCTTAGAGTCTGACTTAGGCTTAGCCTGGAAGGTCTGGCATGACCCTGAGAGTCTGACATAGGCGCCCTTTCACAACCCCACTATAACACTGCGTGTACTGATCAGATCTTGGATTCCATCGTCTGGAAACATTGCTTCAATTCACTGCTTCTCTCAAGAGACTGCAGTTTCCTGTAGGCCAGAGACTGCATTCCATCTGCTTCCTCTTCTCCAGGTGATCCTCTATCAGTTCTTCCCATTTAAGGCCAAACTCCATCCGTTTTATCACTAATTCTCATTAACCATAGCAACCCTCAGTGCTCTCTCCTATCTGGTGGCTCCTGAAATGGATTTCTGCAACATTCATGACCTTACATCATTTGTTTCATTTTCTACTTCTAACATAATGTTCATCCCTTCTAATACTTTCAACTAGTTTATAATGAGATAGTATTATTTATCATTGTCAGTCCCCCCATGACATTGTGCCAAGCACAGTACTGTGTATACATTTGTTTATTCATTTTGAAACATTTGGTCATTCAAACCAGAAAATATCCATTTTTTGATATATATGTACATATACTTTTATATATAATATATAGGATGCATATGATATGTAATTATTGATATATGTGTACAGACATATATGTACACACATGTACAAGTGTATATGTAAAAATGAGTGTATATCTACATGATAAATGTGAAAGTATTAGTCATTCAGTCATGTCCAACTCTTTGCAACCCCATTGACTGTAGCCCACCAGGCTCCTCTGTCGATGGGATTCTCCAGGCAAGAATACTGGAGTAGGTGGCCATTCTATTCTCCAGGGGACCTTCCTGACCCAGGGACAGAACTCAGGTCTCCTGCATTGCAGGCAGTTTCTTGACCATCTGAGCCATCCATGTGAAAAAAGGAAGCCCATGTCTACATACATATAAATAAAATGCATATATATAAACATAAATGCACGAGTATAGGTAATACATACATATAAATGATTATATAATTTGTCCAGGGGAAGGAGGAATTATGTAAAGCATTGTTCAGGCTGGGATCCTTGTATTGATGCCTGTATTCTTTGTAAGTTTCCTCTTTTCCATACTCCATGAGTATATTCATCATATCTTAGATTCTACTGAATTGAAAATTGTATATATATATATATAAAAAATGCATATGTGTGTATCTCCTAATACATTTATTGGCTACAAAATACATTTTAAGTATTATAATCCTTTTTATTTGGAATATTATTAAACAGATCCAAAATATCTACAGCTATCATTAAAAGTTTTAATTTTTGTAATAATAACTAGTCAAATAATTTTAATAGGAATGAAATAATATTAGCCATTTAACACATATTTCTTTAAAATTATGCTTCTTTTTCATATATTGTAAGCGTGTATTTTATACATTTTAGGTACAGTTGTAGTATACTTTAAATGCTAGGAAAATGTTAGGAAAAATTAGTATCATCAATATTGATTAAGATGAATTTAACTTTGGAGTATAATTACTTACACAAAAATGCCTGCACATTTATTGAAAATGTTTTAATCTCTTTTCTTAAGCTGTCGCTTTCCTCTTGTGCCTTTTCCAAGATGCTTCCATTTGCCTGTTTCATCTTTTTTATTAAACTAACAATTACCCATAAGCAGCTACTCTCAAATCAGCTATGTTGGGGTATTCTAATCTATTGATTGCATTCATCTACTATTATTCAAAATTAATCAAGTACATTTAAATCCCTACTCCCACTATTCCACTTCAATTTTCCTTACAACCTATCTCCTTTTACACTTAATGCCAGTGAAATTTCACATAATGGTAATCCTCAATTTCTCTTTTGGATTTTTATATTTATCCATTTCTGACTACATTGAATTTCATCATTACTAACTAGCCGTTTTCCACACTTCAGTGCAACTCAGATCTGTGTTGTCTTATTGACAAATTATAAGCTATCTCTGTAAATTGTGTGTGACCCACTATTATTTTTACCAAAGTTCCAATTGAAGTAGAACCTAGTGAAAAGTGAATAAACTATCCTTTTGTAAGAGTTGGAAGTTAAAGGAAGGGAAGACAGTGAGTGTATTTTCATGCTTTCACTTTAGCGTAATGATTTGATACACAAAAGAAATATAGAAAAGCTAAGGAACATATTGCAAGCTTACTTGTTGCCTAAGTGCTCAGTAATGATAACAGTCAAGTACTTGAAACTCTATTAAAAATGGGGAGGATACATGCAATTTCTCATTGTGTATTTTTTCTTATCTCCACAGCATGAGCTTCCCAGTGGTAGCTGAGCTCATGGCTCAGTAGTAAAGAATTCACCTGCCAAGGCAGGAGACACGAGTTCAATCCCTGGGTAGGGAAGATTCCTTAGAGAAGGAAACGGCAACCCAGTCAAGCATTCTTACCTAGGAAATGCCATAGACAGAAAAGCCTGGTGGGTTACAGTTGATGGTATTGCAAAGAGTCAGATACAACTCAGTGACCAAGCAGCAAAAGCATCATCTTCACAGAATAACTGGGATTCACATGCATCTTTCTCATGACTGGATACTGACTTTTAAAAACCACAGCAAGGCATGGTATGCATGCCTTGGGGGCCACTAATGTAGAGCCCAGGGACAGAATGAAGTATGAGTTTCCAGGAAAGTACTTCTCAAAGTGAGTTCACATAGTACTAGTCTCACAAGATACCGTGAACAGATTTGAAAAGGAGTCTAGCAGTAAAGAAATCTGTACATATGCAACTATAGAGTTTTCATTCTTTTATCTCTCTTCTTCTTCTTCATTTTATAAATACCTATTAAAATTTCGTACACTATTCTGAGGAAAACTAGAATACTGGATAAAGTGATGGGGCCAAGGGGAGGTTAATGAAGTAACACAAATTGTATTGCTTATGAATTTTTTGGAGAGCCTATCTTAGTGCCTCTTTCCCTTTAGTTCAAAAACATTCATCAAAAAGATGCTTTTCTAGAGATCAGGGGCAGACTTCACAGGAAATACTAATCTATTTATGCAGGCAAAAGCTATTTCTGTTTTAATTACTCTGAATATTTAATTCTTAGCATAATATATCAATGCACGCTTGTAAAAGGAAGGAGTAAGGAAACCAAGGCAAAAACAAACAAACAAAAAAAATAACTCCCCCCACCCCCCCCCCAAAAAACCCAGCTGGTTTGTTAGAAACAAATCATTCATACTGGTTGTTTAGAAAAACATCATCTAAGAAAAAACTGACCAAAAAATGTTGTCTACTACCTAGAAGCTGAATCCACCAAGGCATTTTTTTTAGCGACAAAGGGTACTCTGATCTAAGGGCTGTTACAAGAGCCTACAAATTGGACACTGACTTGAGCCAAAGGTGATTTATTTGAATTATAAAATAAGTGTTTTTCCTTTATTAATTAAGAACATAATATATGTGTGTATATATAGATATATATTTCTTGTAGCTTGACAGCTGGAAGGAGAAAATGTGTTAACTAGAAGCTGCAAAGGAATTCACTTTTGTAGTTCTTTATAAATTAAATGCAGTCATACAAATGTTCTTCACCTGTCACTGGGATTCCTGACAGCTTTGCAACACTTTTGTGTATCAGATTCCTTTCCCTGGGCCTGGAAAAAACTCCTTCTGCGGGTGAAGGCCAAAACCAGATGCTAAATTCATTCAGGTTAAAGAGTCCTCGAAATCCCCCCAGCTCACCCTGGGCTCCCCAGGTGATGCAGCAGCAGAGAATCCGCTTGCCAATGCAGGTGATGTAAGAGATGCAGGTTCGATCCCTGAGTCAGGAAAATCACCCAGAGTAGGAAATGGCAACCCACTCCCCTATTCTTGCCTGGAAAATTCCATGGACAGAGGAGCCTGGCAGGCTGCAGAAACTAGAGTTGCAAAGAGCTGGACAGGACAGAGCACACACCCACATCCCCCACCTTGCCCTTGCCCCTGCCAGGCCCCACCCTTAGCAAGTATTTGTACTTGCCTTTTCTTTTGAATTCTTCTGACAGTTTTCTATTACTGAAGTTTTATTTCACATCTCTGCTATGAAGTGAAATTTAGCATGAACTCTGCTGATTTCTTCTTCAAAAGATAAAATGCATTTTCACAAGTTGAGGGCATTAAATATTTTGTTGTTTAAACACGTACCATTGATATACCTTTTCTCTAGCTCATGTACAATAACTGAGAGGATAGTGTATTACTTTAATAAATCTTTCTGATAACTTTTCACTTCTGCCATTTGTAGGAACTTCCATGGCATACTCAGATTCAACAGAGCAATGATTTTTTATAGGTGCCTCAGAGGGTAAAGAACTTCCCTGAAATACAGGAGACCCTGGAGACATGGGTTTGATTCCTGGGTAGGGAAGATCCCCTGGAAGAGGGCATGACAACCCACTCCAATATTCTTGTCTGGAGAATCCCATGGACAGAAGGAGCCTGGCAGGCTATATAGTCCACAGGTCACAAAGTCAGATGCAACTGAGCAAAGCACTATCATTTCCATATTGGTAACTGGTATATTTTGTCTTTATCCACATATACATTGCTACTGATGTAATATTAATTATTTTAATATTATCTTATTGTTAACCTAAATTAAATGGATCTCTGAAATCTATTGTCCACTTACCATGGATATATTTAATATTTTTAAATGAATTAAAGTTTTCTACTTTAAATTTTCCTATTACTAAGACTATTAAAGAACTCAAAAAAGTTCTTTTTATTTTTAGAGAGCATCTGATCCTGTAATTGTACTTAGTGAAAACGAATGAAGTATTTATGAAGTACAATAGATTAAGAGAATTTTTCTTTTCTACCCAATCCCTAAGATAACTGTTCGACATCCATCATCTTAAAATATTTTTCATGAATTATTCTAAAGCAATTAAGAAATACCCATTTTCTTCCAATTCTCATACTTATATTTAAAAAGTAATTATTTAGTAAAATAATTAAATATTAAAAATAATTTAAGTACTTTTGCAGCCCAAAACTTTACATTGTATCTATCTGAAGGACTTCATGGGTGGGGAAGATCAGATCGCTAAAGTAGTGCTCATAGAGTGGGATCTATAATTTCAAATGCTTTTAACATTCTTCATCAGTGACTTTTAGTCACTTGCTATACATCAGCACCAATTTCTATTAATCACCACCCAATCCATAACCAAATGAGAAAGTTAGATTATGCATTTGGTCATAAAATATTAATGTAGAATCCTAAAAGTGACAAAATGGTCTGTTTTTGATTTGTCTACAAATCAAAGCAAACAAGTCTGTTTTACATAAATGGCTTTTTTACAAATTTGAAATGTGAATATACTTTATTTTTTTCCCAGTGAGTACACAATACACAATTCTTTGACAATACTATTAACCAATTTTATGCCAATTTCTTTTCTGATCTAACAACATCAAATGAAACACATTAAGACTTTGGACGCTGTTTGCTGACTTAAACAAACTACAATTTAAAAAAATCATCTATAAAACAAAGTATAAAAAGTCTACCCACGGCCACAAAATCCCTTATCTTGCAACACTTTAAAGTCACAATAAATGGTTTTGAAAAGCATGAGATCAGAAAAATTAGTAAATTGAACTTCATTAAAAAAGTATGGTGTTTCATTTGAAGTACATATCCATAGAGAAGCAAAAGAAAAGTTAACTTCACCTCTAAGATAATGTGGAAAGACATGTTGCTTTACACCAATTCTTGTCAAGTAATTCTATAAATACAGTATACAGAAGCAGGTGAACAAATTAGTGAATGTTATGGTTCTGCATATCTCTAATACTGACACACAATCACTTTCCAGTGGAGAAGATAAACCATAGTTTAGAGCTCCTTCGTATTATAATTAAGTTGTCAATGGGCAATAACATAACTTTGTTGAATAGAAATCTGGAGGTGTTCTATTAAACTCATACAAATTTTCAACTCAAAACCCATTGAAAGTATATTTAAATAGAGCAGTAGGCTATGACATAGAACACCATTTAATGTTTTGTTACCCCGAGAAAATCAGCTTGCAATGTTTTCACTTCCCTTTGATTACAGTTTATTGTAAATGCTGATCTTCATTTTCCTATATTCGCCATGGAACTGGATTCAAATACTGTGAAGAAATCAGTTGTTTTTATATCCCTGTACTTTAAATTCAGCCTGGGGGAGAATTGGAGAACAGGTAGGGCCACTCTGCTTGCCTACACTGAGGCACACGTGAGTTGGATGCTAATTCGGCCACTGCCGCAATGCAGACTATGTGTTTTAGGAATGGAGCTACTCTCGTGTGGGGCATGATGACACAGCAGGGTTGCCTGTGAGGGCAAGATGAGATTACATTCTCCTACCTAGACTTCCTTCTGACAGCTTAGGCAGGCCTCTGTTTAGACCTGTGTTAAGAGTGAGTTCTGTGAATTTCCAATCATTTAACTGGCTTCCAAATGAAAAAATTCCTGGTAGCTCTCATGCCATTCTGATTTATACTTACTGGTTTTTTACATATAGCAAGGTGACAAAGGCTTTGATTTTTTTGTAGTCCTCCTGAATTCATGTGGGTAGCCACAGTATCTTTTTCTTGCTTTATATCTACAGGAGGAGAATATTTTGGGTGTAATATTAGCCAATTAATCTAAAACTAGACTTAACGGGGAATGTGATCTATTGTAAAAGAACATTCCAAGTAATCATAATGCCTGACATACTCTAACCAATCAGTTAATTTTTATGAACTGAAGGTATGATACTGTGCCCTGGATTACTCCAGAAGTCACATAAACATACTCTGTTTTGAAATCTTTATTAGCCACATACACCTGCCAGTTACCAGGGGTAAAAGTCTATGTGTAGTATCTGTAATGAATTAAAGTTTCAGGCTAACTTGGGTTATAGAGGAGCATGAAGCATCAAGAAGGAACCAAAAAATGAACAAAACTTGGCATTTAAATAGAAAGAGATGAAGTAGGGGATTGCATAAAAAGAAAACTAAATTCCTCACATCCTCCAGTTGCATATAGGTATGTATTCATTCTTCACAGAAACGTCTCATCATTCCCAGTCTCTCTGTCCCAGAGAAATCAAACTGCATTAAAATTCAGGCACTGATGGTAGAAAGATGACAAAGGGAATAGTAAGTGTGTCTCAGAATTCTTTTTCTCTTCAATGTGGAAATGAACTACATAGGACCAGGATGATGTAGGGGGCCCGTAAAGAACATTATGTTCCTCTAACTCTTGCTTGTGATGGTGCCGCCTTAGGGAACAAAAAAGATAGAAACATTTAACTAGGTTCCTCCCTTTGCTATAACAGTATGATACACAGTTGGTGACTAAGCCAATAATGCACGGAGTATGAATTGTCATTCAAACTGGCCCCATGTTTTAGAATTGATCTTAACCATTCTAGTGAATATTTTTCAAAGTACCAACTACTGAACATATCATAGGACAAACATGAGAAAGCATAGCTAGAAATATAATTTACAACTGTGTAGGTAGCACATGGAAAAATGTCACAAGTGGGAATTTCAGGTAATTTCTCTTCTACTTTACTGATTGACTATACATGTACAGTAGCTAATATATATTTCAAAGTCATCTTCATTTGGATGATACATGACTGATGTTCAGGAACTTCTGGTTCTCCAAGTCATGAAAACAAATGAGGCAGGACACTGTTATTAATGTCCACTTATGAGGTTTGGTTTTATTTAAAAAGTGTATAAACATGCATTGTTCTTCTTTAAAATTATTCTTTTCGATTTACTCATTCAAAATGGGTCAAACATTTTTTAGTTGGTAGCCAATTTCTGAGAATGAACCATAAAAGATTTATTCCAATGAATCTACTTACTGTGAACTGAACATACTCTGAACACTGCTTTTTAAGCACTTACAATTTGGCTATACATTTGGTGGCATAAACTTCACTTCTTAATCAAATGAAACACAAAGTTGCAAATAGACTGCATTATTTTTAAAAAGTCATGAATTTAAGGGATGCAGCTCTATCCTCTCGCATGTACTGTACATGTATTAGAAAGATGAAACAAGATATCGCAATAGAGTTTTTGTATTTGGAAGCAGCCCAAGTACGTCCTAATAATAAACTGCCTCTTTAACTATTTGCTAGATATTCTAGAGTTCATTTTGTTTCCTTGGGGAACTTCATATTATATTCTGACTTAATGAGTTGGAGAGATTAGTTATGGTAATTCAGACAATGCTTTTTTAAAAAACTGTAATATAAATACAGCTCTTGTGAAACACACTAATTTCCTTTTGCTTGTTGTAATTCTGAGACAGGTCAATTACAATGACAGGTAAAGTTGTTTCTACACATAACTTTAATTTCCTTTTTTAAAAAGCAAGTTGAGTACATCATTGCTACCTGTATATTTTAATGCCTATTCAGTTTTAGGACTTCAACTTCCTTCTTTTGACCCCTGTTCTTATCAATAGTAAAAGCCACGTGACTGCTTTTCTTTCTCTTTTTTTTTTATTATTGACTCAGTCCCTGATGTTCAAAGAAGACTTAGCCAACATCACTGATCCTTTGCATCTTCCTATTTCTACACCCCAACTGAAACCCCCCTAATGTCATTGGTTACAACCAGCATTATCCAACCTAGCTTACAGTACAGAAACTCCCTTCACATTCAGTCTTTTTCTTCATGTCACGAGGAGTAGAGATTTGTGCTTATCACCAAATAAAATTGCAGTGCAAAATTTAAACATAAAAGTTACACAATTAAAAGTTAATATATGGCACCACAGCCTATTAATTCACATATAGTACAACAGACCAATAAGAACAGACAATAATATGAACAGAGCTAAAAAGAGTGAGCTTGCATAGCAATGCACAAAAGAAATTATATACAGAGGAAAATCCTTTTCTTCCTGGAGGGCGAGCTTTGTTTTCTTTCTTTTTTATATACTCCTGACAAGAAAGAGTTAAGGTGGGTGGTGTACTTAAGAGAAGAACACAAGTAAAATATCTGTGGGATATGTGTGGCTGTGTGTCTTTACATTGCATTTACAGTTCTTTTAATAGTACATAAATAAAGAAATTGTTCATTGCACTGTTTAGTGTTATCACTTCCATGAGTTCAGACCTGATGGTCTTTCAGAGCAGCTTTGCATGTCTCCTCTCAGTTACTCTGTGAAGAGATTAAAAAAACAACAACAAAAAAAACAAAACAGAAATAAGTTTGCATTTAAATTAAGTATTCTATATCTTGATCAGCATAACAAAAAGCAAGGCAAACAGATAATAGATGAAGATGACATCTTGGATTTTCTGAGGTTGTGAAATTAAAAATTTTTGCTTATGGAAAGGGAAAGACAAAGAACATTGTAAAATTTCAAGACTTAAAATCCAAGTAAATCATTTTTATATTTCTTATGAGCCTATAATTACTCCCATATAATAGTTACAGTAAAATCCAAGTAGTCCTGAATCAAATTAAAACGACAAACACATCTTAATTATAATCAGATTTAGTAACAGGTAACAATAATAACTCCCATTAATTAAAATGAAAGAAATTTACAGTTGTGAAAGTACTTTCAGCTTTCATTATCTCATGGCATTCCCCAGTCTGAGCATCAGAGTAAAGTGAGCTTAAGAATAATCCAATGCTTTAGATAAGGGCATAGAGAGTCAGGAAGGCAGTTTCCTTTCTTTTCTCACATAACCAGTGAAGGTCGAGAAGATTGGAACTCAGGGCTCTTCCTTCAGATACACTGAATTCAAGGAAGCAGTTGAAAATATAACACTGACATGGGTTAGTGAAATTGGTAATTTTCATGATGCAATGAACACAAAGAATTCAATGCTTTTTACTGTGTGTGACAAACTGTGACATCCTCTCTTTCTCTAGTATTTTATACTTAAAACGTAGTTTAATTATATTAACTACCAATGACAGTTCTTTATCAAAAAGAGAAATTTATATGTTACTGTAAGCAAAGGACTACAAATTAACTAAAATCAATGATGAACTTTTCAAGGCTGACTTCCTAAACGTACGAAATAAAAAAATGAAGAGCAAGTAGGGGATGAAGAATTCCCAAGAAGGTTCTTTAAAACTACCAACGGTCCAATATTTCCCTATTGTGCTCAGTTAAACAGGCAAAGAAAACTACAAAAAAATGATATTTAATTAACATGTAAGTATTAAAATTAATTGCCTAACTTCTACAATTCCTGTACAGAAAAATCCAAGCTTGAGACAGAAGCAATGTTTATTTGACTGACAGAAACAGCAATGGTCTTTATTCTAACCAAACCTGCTTAAAATCAGAATTCAATTTTTTCTCATTGTAAAGTGAGCTTTCTACAATTTTGAAATTTGTTTACTGTGGCAATGTTATTGATAAGATTCAGAACATACTTCAAAATATGGTAACTTAGCATACTGAATATCTTAGAGTGAGGGAGTTTGAAAAAAATAGCAGAGCATAAAGAGCACTCTGACCTCTCCCACCTCACCCTTCCCTGAAGGATGATGATAAAATCTATGTGACAGATACCTGCCCTGTACCCAGAGGAGGGGAGATATTCTTACCAAAACCTTGTTAAACTAACCCTTAGTCACTCCTTCACCCTTTACTACCCCCAGCCCAAATTCTTTTTAAATTTGCACACATTTACTGCTTCTTTGTCTAACGGAGCAAAAAGTTTACTGCTCTGGTCCCTTGTTTGAGTCTTCATTCTCTTGTGAAGGCTCCCAAGTTCATGTAAAAATTCAATAAAAATTGTATGCTTTTTTCCCCCTGTTAATCCCTCTCATCAGTTTGGTTTTCAGACCCAGTCAGATATTCTAAGAGGGTCGAGAAAAACATTTTTCTCCCTTACGCTATACGCCCAGTTTTCTTTCTGAATCACCACAGCCTTTTAAATGCCCTAAGGCACTTACATAATTCACCTGTAAACTGTCCTTGACTATTTGAGCCCATATATCCTATGTCAAGAAGGTCGCTGGCATTGCGTTGGTGGCTTCCCCTCAAAGCGTCGGCTTTCCTAGGTCCAGTGGATCCCTTAGAAGAAGCCGTTCCTGACGAGCTGTGACCCCCTGGAGATGGGAAATTGGGCTTGCTGTAGGGCACCAACGTCTCCTCTGAAAAAAAGGGAACGCAATGGGTTTAGGTGAACAGCTGCACAGAGGCAAAACAAATATAGCTTTAAGCTCAAGTTAGGCTTTTTTATCATTCCACTCTTTAGTAAAATCAAGAAGAATTTAACAAGACCCAGATATTAAAGGAATTTCTATGTTGCAGGCAACATTTCCTACAACAGGAACTGAGGCAGGATTAAATTAAAAGAGATCTTGGGATACGTAAATATTGTCATGTATTATTTGCAAAATTTAAATTCATTATGAAAGATTTGCATATAATGACTGTAATGTTTGACAAAATCTTTTTTGAAAATAATTTCCGGGTTCAATGGGGCTGAAATTTAATTTTTCATTAAGATGGAAGGAACATGGTTTTTGTCTTAAATTATGGCAACATTTTCTCCGTTTAGATAAAGATCTATATGTTAGTTAATCAACTAAGCTTCTTAAATTTCTATTGCTTCTTTGAACAGAAATACACTATTTGAAAAGCTGTTTATTTCCTTAAAAGAAAAAGAGAAACTCATTCATTTTAATAAATAATGTTCCTATCCTTTTTATGTACTGTCTCTCTAACAATAATTCATGATGTGCATTACCAAATACTTAATACTTTGAAATGCTACTGTTTTTCTCTCTTTTTCTCTTTCTTCTTTCACTTTTTTCCCCATCTCTCTTCCTCTCCACCCCTGTGTTTCTTCTCTCTTTCTAGGTATAAGTTATCATTACTGTGATTAGATGACTAAAAATCATGCTAACTGGATTTAGCATTTCTCTTCTTACATAGCTTTAATGACAAGGATCACATGACTTTTCTTTTAAAGCCTGAATGATGTAAGCTTCCTAAATGTTCCACTAAATCTAGATATTGATATTATCATCTTTTGGCTCTTTCCTAACTATATTTCAAGCTAAAACTTTAAGCACCAAGTTGTGCCAAAATATAATTATTGCAAATGCATGAGTAGAGTATATATCCAGAACAGACTGAGTCCGAATAAATAAAAGAATGTGTAAGGAAACTTTCAATGTGCACGTGTGTGTATGTGTATAAGGTTTAATACTCAATGAATTCTGACATAAGAAGAGATATTGCAGAAATGATTTCTATAACTGGTTAAATGTACCTCCACTAAAAAAAATAAATCCAGCTGCAAACGATGAAACTTATTTTGTGACATTTCCAGCAAGCTTGATTTATAAGCAACAACATTTCCCATTGAAGTGCTAATAATCAACTCAATTTAATCAGTTGGGGCAATTGCAGGTGCCAGTTTAACCTTTTCTAATATGAGAATTCTGTGATTGTCTGTTTATTTGCAACTTTGTTATTTCCATTAATTTACCAATTTGACTGAAGCGAGTTCTCTAAAAATGACTAGTTACTTCAGTCAAAATGGACAAATTGGTTGAAGGCAGAGATTCAACTGATACTAAAGATGAAGTTTAGTGGTCTTAAAAGTACTCAACACAAACAAAAATGGAAAAAACAGAAACAAAAACAAAAACAAATGGTTTCCTGAGCATTATAGATGAAGCCCGGAGGTGTCTTGGGCTCAAAGACCCTATGCAGAGGTTAACTTGAGGAAGGATCCCTAGTGGACTCAGCCTTAAGGGAGGCGCAGGTGAGCTTCCTGTGAATTCCAACTTCAATTAGTGATTCAAGGCAAATGCATTTCAGATGCCCTTAAACAACTGGCATTTCCAAAATACCTGGTAGAAAAATAAAAAAGGTCAAAGTCCACACTTTCTTGGGACTGTGCAGAACACACCTGGTCCGACACCTTGTTTGTGGAGGGCTTTCCGTATGTCTTCTGGGCGTTCAGTGGAGTTTATCCATTCCTGGGTTTGTCGCTGCCACTCTAGGGACGTTTTAGCTGGACAATCCAAAGAGCTCTTTGTGTCTTCTAAGATGGCTGCTTGCTGTCTCTCCAGAGAGCTTCCTTTTCTCTCTGTTGAATTTTCCACGTTACCAGCATGCTGGCTCGAGCCTATCTGCTGCCTTAAACCCTGACCTGGAGGGGGATCTGGTGGTGGTGGAAGATCTAAAAATTTTGAATAATGTTTAGAATAAACTAAAATGTAATAAAAAAATACAGGTTTTAATTCAAGATGAAGAAAAAAGAAAAACGTCACCCTCCTAAAGGTATCACCCATATAAAATATATTTTGGAGAGTAAAGGTCAGTTATTTATATCTGAAATGGATATTATTGATCTCTTTGCTATCTTTTGATCACAGTGCCTTTGAAATAAAATCAACCGATTTTCTCCAACTATTGTACATGGTGAGTGTTTTCAATTGCACATGGAGGCTGATGTTCAAGGTGTAAAGGACAGTTTATGATTTCTCCATCTTTAATCCATTCTCCACTGCCACCTCCCTAAAGTAGAATACTAGGACACAAAACAACTAGAAATTCTAGCAGCTGTGTTAATAAAAGACCCTGGGAAGAATAAAAGCTGCCCTGTCAATCTCCCTAGGAAATGTTGCCCTCGGGAAATTAAGAACTGTATGCTGTATCATACAAGCATATGACTGCTCTTATTCGTGTATGTGGCACATTCAGCAACAGTCGAAGTGTTAAGCTAACATTTGTTAAATGCAATTAACTTTCTGCCTGACAACCAATTCTAGCTGTTCGTTTCATGAGTTAGCTAATGAGTTACAACTAATATATTATAATCTTCCAATGTATTAATTTTAATAAGTAATAACCAATGTTCAGATTTTAGATAGAATATGCTTCATGGTGCTAGAGAAGGCAATGCATCATGAAAAACTGAGATGTAGTGGAATAAATCATTTTTCATAAAAGCTCTTTATATTAAATATATGAAAAAATTAAAAGTTTAAATACCTAGCTAATTTTTCATTTTTCTCTTATTAGCTTGTTAGACCATGGCACTTTTATAGTTTAAATGTCTTCAATTGTGAAATCATAGTCGCTTTTTTCGTATTTCTTTAAGTATTATAGTTTTATTATATAATGTATGCTGTTATACTAGTCCTATACTAATATTACTTTGCTGAAGATTTTGAGATCTTCCAAACATTCTAACATTCCTTTGGATTATTTCCTCCTCATTTTTCTGGACTGTTGTTGTAAACTTCTTTGCTCATCCTTAGAGTATCAACAGCAATATTATTTGTTCACCAAGATCAATTATCATGGACAATATAAATACTTGTATCATTAATAGAGGATAATGTATATAACACAGATAATTATTTTCCATGCCATCTTAGCAATGGTGCACTTGTTTCTAATAATATTGTTCATGAAATTCCAAAGGAGAAAGCATAAATTTCTTGTGTACACAAGATATTTTATTTAAGGAAGGCTAAGTCGCTCCTTTAAAAGACCTTCTTAAGAAGCTTCATATTCTCCTTTATGAGCAAACTAATATTGATCTTCATTGAACTGACAATGAGAATCCCCTCAGGATTAACTTGGGGAGTTCCTACATTGGTGCAGCATTCCCTGTTCTTATGTACATCATCTTGTTAGATTATGAATTACTAATTATTGAAGGGAACTCGGTTTCTATCTGGGAGAACAGAGTTGCAATTGGAACATTTCTTCCAAAATGAAAAGCTAATCCAATATTGAGAGATCTGTTTGTTGAATAATTCACCAATGAGTTTGGTGCTTCCTCTATACGCAATACTGATTTCCTTCAGTTTGTATTATTATAAATGCAAATTAATTATTTTACTTGAGTTATTGGACTTAAGACTGCCAGTTGGGGGAAAATTATTACATTTGCTTCTAAAATAACATATCTTTGTCATTGATTTTTATTCTCCTTCAGAGTAGCTTAATTTTTAAAATGGCCAAAATGGCATCTGCTTATGCTAGCTAAAATTCTGATTACTATTTAATTTAACCTGAAATTATATGGCTACATAATTAAGTAATATCCTTGGAGTTTGTATAGTCTAAGATGAAAGAACATTGAAAGCACACTGAAATAAACAAACTGGAAAAAAGATGAGATTAAGAATGGCTGTGGAAAAAAATGAAAGAATGTAATCAAATATGTTTACTTAAATTAAATTTATTATTCATTTCTCTGTTGATTCATTTCAACTAAATCAGTTCACCAAAGACTCTTGCTGTCCTGCTGAGAATTTGCAATTGTCAGGCACAACAATCCAGTGATATGTGTGTCATGATATTCTTTTTTAGGTAAGAAAAATAGGCATAAAGAAATCAAAATGTCTCCAGCCTGGGTCTCTCCTTCCATGAACTCCAGATTCATCTTAAATAAATCCATGTTGGAGAGTTTGGCTTTGATGGTTAGTAAGCATCTCAAATTTCACACCTGGAAACTGAGCTCTAGAACTTCCTGTGCAAAATGTTTCCTCCCCAGTGTTCCTCATCTCAATTACTACAAGCTGGTCATAAGACTGGAGTAATCTTTGGCTTCCCTGCTTTATACCTTTACTAATTTCATTAACCTGTGGGCTCTGCCTCCGTATTTCGAATTCAACCTTTCTCATTGCTTCCACTGATTCTAGCTTGGCATGGATCTCAACCACCTATTCACTACATTACTTATATAGTTTCTGTGTGATTCCACACAGAATCACATTCAGGCTATCTCAACATAGCATCCAGAATGATTTGTTTTTTAATAAAAACATAAGGAAAATCTGTAACTCCCCTGCCCTATGCACACTCTCTCTCTCTCACACACACACACATGCATGCACACGCTATTACTGTTTTCTCAAAGTAAAGAGTCAGTGTCCTTACAGAGGCTTATAGGGTCTTCAGAAAAATGGTCCTCACTTATTTGTCTGACTTCACACTCATTTGTTGCCCTCTCTGCTTCAGCTACAGTCCATGGGGTCACAGACACAACTGAATGACTGGGCACGCACACTGCTTCAGTCACACTGTTCCTCTTCCTTTTAATTAAATACTTCAGGATTCTACTCACTGTTCTCATTTCCTGGAATGATGTTTCCTCAGATATAACATTGTTCTTTCTCTTGTAATCTTCCAGTCTTTTCTCAAATGTCATCTTCTTGGTAAGGCCTCCCCTGAGCACTCTACATTAAAAATATCTCCAGCATTTCTATATTTCTCAACTTCCTTCCTATGTTTTGTTTTCTCCATGAAACCACCATCTTGTATACCTTTATTTTTCATTTTTATATATATGTTGGTCTTTATCTATCTTTTCTCACTAGAATATAAGGTACAGAAGGCCAGGGGATTTTGTCTGTATAGTTCCCACTGTGCCTGTCATTTGGTAGGAGCTTAATAAATATTTGAATGAACAGATTTATGAATGAATAGATTAATGAACAGAATAATGACTAATTTGCTCAATGGTCAAAGTTATTCCATGGCAGAGCTGGGAAAGAGCCCTTTCTCTGAAGAGACATTAGGATGAGGGAAGGACAGGCTGGAAGGTGATGATTTAGGGACAAAGGGCTGATAGAGAACTACCTCTCTTGCCTCCTTTGTTCAGCATTGGTCAACGTTTTTGCTTTAAAGGATATTCTTTGGCTTATGCAAATAGAATAGATGATTTGCACTGAACAATACCTACTTAGGTGAGACTTTATCCAAGGGGAAAGGACATTTCTTAATATGTGTGTGGGTTTTTGCATAGTCTTTGAAACAGAGACTGATACTGTTGTATAATAATATTATATAATAATATTCCTGCTAGAGTAGTTAGTTTGATGCCATGTGACAGAGTTCCTGTCCATGAAGGAATGAATGTACCACCTGCGGGACTAGCCATCATCTCATCTAGTTGCTCACTTGTGCCTAACTCTTTGCAACCCCATGGTCCACTAGGTTCCTCTGTCCATGGGATTCTCCAAGCAAGAATACTGGAGTGGGTTGCTAGTTACTTCTCCAGGGGATCTTTCCAACCTAGCATTCAAACCTGGGTCTCCCACATTGCAAGCAGATTCTTTACCATCTAAGTCACTGACTAGCCATAGAACGTTCCAGATAATCACTTATGTTCTGTCATCTCCTACTCAGAAACCAGGAAGGTCCCATCTTGGAAATAACGGGGTATCAATATTTAAGAAGCAAACATCTTTACACTATAACTTCAAGGAGAGCCACCTGACCTTTATAAATCACTGTGTCTGTGAGAAATAAACTCTTACCATGCTAAGCCACTGATGGGATAGAAGCTGTTTGGTACAGCAGCCATCAATATTTACCCTGATTAATCTATTCATAAATACTGTTGTAAAATCTATAATGCAAAAATTTTTACTGTAAAAGATCTATACATTAAGTGCTACTAAACTTCCCCAAAAGAACATTTTGATTTTACATACAAATCATATGAACTTATTACTGATACATGGATTCATACCACATAAAAACTATGGCATAAACATGTGTGGTAAATAACAGTATTCTTAAAGATAACCTGTAGAGTGCGATTTAAAATAAATCTTCTTTATCATACCTAAAATGTCTTTGGATCAAACACTTGTGAGCCAAAATATGCTTTGCAATATCAGTACTTTCAGAATGTATGTACTCATGACACATAATCCAAAATCTTTTTTGGAATGCTAGTAAATTTGAAAGTTTAGGAAACCTATTTGTGTTTTAGAAATATAAGCAATATATCAATCATGCTTTAAACTAGGAGGTAGCTTACTTTAACTAGACATTCTGAAGAAAGCTTGCAAGGAAAATGTTTTAGGGAGAAAGAAGAGAGCTACTTTATTGATTTATATTTTATATCTTCCACATATTCCGGATATGATCTTCAAACATTTTGGAAAAGCCACAAAAAACCCATATAGTCCCTGGATATTTCCCTCTCTTCATGACATTCATAGCAGGAAAATCATACAAAATTATTAATGCTGAGATTTGTAATAGAACATCAGTGAGTAGTCCTTTGTATTTAGAAGGAATAAGATTAACACTATAGACTGCTTCAAGTGCTCAACTAATCTTCAGATCACTGGGGGCAGAAGGAAGGTGGTACACATTTTTGCTCACCACAGGATATCCACTTATCGAGAATCAAAATCTTGATTGTACCCTTACCCTTGTATTCCACAGAAACAATTTCCAATGAAAACAAAGGAAGCAGGAAAGAGAAGTAAACCTGAAGGCTTTTAGACAAGTTATTTTGCGCTTTTAAAGCCTTCTTAGCATTATAAAATGACAAGAGAAAGCACAATGGAGACTGCCAGCTAAAGACCTACCTCAAACCAATAAAGAGCAAATACTTCCTTTCCAAGGAAGCCTCATCCTGTCCTATAACGCTAAGTTTAAGAGACTGAGATGAGTGCCAAGAACTCAGTTACAGCTTCTTAAAGCTAACTGCATATTAGGTTCTCCAGTGGAGCTTTAAAAATATTCATGACTGGTTTTCACCCCAGAACAATTAAATCAGAATCTCCAGGGTGTATTTTAAGAGTTCCCCAGATGGTTCTAATGTGCAGCCTGGCTAGGTTCATTCTTCTGATGTTTTGGGAGTGCTATTTCAGGAAAAAAGTTTGTGTGCTTACTGGAGATAGTGGAGAGAAGGGGGAAGAAATTTACCTTTGGGTCTGACATTATACTGGGCTCTTTACATATAAGTAGGATAAAACTTCAGTATAAATACTTTTTTCCCTATATTTAAATATATGATAATTAAGTTGAAAACAGAGTTGATGAACTATTCATTATTGAAAAAGGATGTCGTCCAATAATATTTTGTTTCCTGAAACTAGCAGTATTTAAGCAAATACTCAAAGACTGGAGGCTGTATATAATTGAAAAAATTGAAATAAATCAGCAAGCTATGGGCCAAAGTAAGCCATTGTTTTGTCAATGAAGTTTTATTGGAAATCAGTTATATCCATTCATTTACTTTTTTCTGTAGCTGCACAGATACTACAATGGTAGTGTTAAGTAGTCTTGATAGAGATTGTTTGGCTTGGCTAAAGCCAAACATATTTACTATCTCGACTTCTCAGAAAAAGTTTACTAACCCATCAACCAGATGGTCTATAACATATTTTTAGCCCCCAAATTAATGAAATTTAAAAATTCATAAACTGGAAATCATAGTCTTTTTCAAAAGTT
This sequence comes from Oreotragus oreotragus, assembly GCA_006410675.1. Taxonomy (NCBI): domain Eukaryota; kingdom Metazoa; phylum Chordata; class Mammalia; order Artiodactyla; family Bovidae; genus Oreotragus; species Oreotragus oreotragus. The sequence continues at coordinate 193,406 of SJYX01002874.1, read as the reverse complement.
AAATACCATCTAAGATATCTTAATTTAGCTTCAAAAACGGTTCGACAACATGGCGACTGCACATGCTACTTATGTTTCCTTCCTTAATCTTAAAAAGGAATGGTCGTTAGAAAGCGCTAAGGGAAAAATCTCAGAACAGCAGAAAAATCAACATTGTCAAGCAGGATGGCATATATTTCTTGGGGTTGGATAATTAGGAATAAATCCAGATTGTTAAAGAAAAGGGGGTGTTTTATTGAAACAAGACCACACTGCCAGGTGTTCAGCCCGGTCACGTATCAAGGTGATACCTGATCTACCATCGTGTCTTTAAGCTAAGTTAATGACTTCACGGAATGTGTCTCTTCAGTTAGGAGACCAGGGAGAAGAAAACAAACCTACCATCTGTCATTGCTTCCCTTCGGTGAGGCAATGCTGGTTGTGGGTCCACTCGCCCGCCCTTGTGTTTTTTAGTGGGCCGAGGCCTCTGACTTTGACTCAGGGCTGCACTGGTGTTACTGTCAGTAGAAAATGGGCTGGTTGGTCGAGGTCTTTGAGAGGAGGTAAAGGCTTTACCTAGAAAGTAAACAAAGGGAACGAGATATAGAGAATGTTATTATAAGGCATTGATTCTGTCTTGTATTTCTGCTCTAACACTAACTTCTAAAGCTGCCTGGAGATGTCATTTGAGGATACAAAATACTGGTCCATCTCCATAGAAAAAAATACGCCCCCTTGCATTTTTTTGGTCCAGTTTTTATAACCATTATACTACCCACTGAAAAATGCAAACAAATGAATATGAAACAAGTCCACCACCAATCAATATTCCTTGATTATGTTTTTATTTAACCTTGGCAATCTTAGTGATATTTTCATAGATATATGCAAATTTGTGTAGCTTTTACTCCTTAAAATTAAGAAAGCTTTTTCTGAAATGAATTATGTACTGTTTTGTTTAATCAAATTTCACCCTTGGAATCTTATGAACTTTCTTTGGGCACAGAAAAATTTCCTGTAGTAATTACATTTTAAATTTTACATGAAAGGTCTGCTCAGACACATATATTAAATTGACCTTACCACCCATACACATACACAATGAATTCTACTTCTTTTAGCAGAAACTCAATAACATTAGTGTATAGTATAGGATAAATAGCAGTTTAAAATCACCGTGTAAAATCACCAAAGTGCAATAGGTGTTTTCTGATGAATAGTACTCTATCTGAGCAGACTCCAAATTCTTATTGAAAAATGAAATGTGCTATGTCCTTTTCTTGTAGCTTAGTGTAATATGTCGGGAAATATATTCTGGCAAAAAGCTAGCTAATAAATTTTCAACATCTTATGGCTTTAATAATAGGTTTATTATGGCCTGAGAAGGTTTATGTACATATATTTATTTTCTTGTGCATGTTTTCATTTCATTCAAAATTACTGTATATAGTTACACTTTAAGTCAATGTGACATGATACGGCTTAATGTTTTATTAGCTATTAGCATACGTGCAAGAAACGTACTTATGCCTTCTAATTTATTAGTTTCCTCTCACTTTCTTAACTGTTCTGCTTATAGCTATGCCACAAAAAGCTCTCAGGCAACATAAAGTTTCTAACTTAGGCCTTATAAAGCAAGAAAACTCAAATAACTGTTATAGTACAACATATTTTAGTTCAGATGCTATATGAAAAATAAACCTCTGCAATGCCTGGGGAATCTTCCTTACTTTGTAGATACCTAGTGCATACTCAAAAGAGATAGTATAATGTTATATGCTGGTATAATTCAAAGAAAGTTCCCAAGTCTCATTTTTATAACCTGAGAGTTCTGTGAAGGGTCAAAGTCATTTATCTTTACCTTACTATTTGAATACTATTAAGATTTCAAAAATGCATGTAGCATTTCATTAGTTTGTTTTGTAAGGTAGCTCAGTTTAATTCTTATACCAGAGTTTTCTGCTATGTGCATTTAAGATGTACACATAGTCATGTATTAATAATAGGATCATGCCAAAGCTATTTTGTTCAGTAAAACAAATGATTACAAAATTACTGATCTATTAATACAGTGAATCACATATTCATTTTTGAGTTAATAATAAAAAACCTGGAAAATTACATAATTGGTCTTTTATATTATTATTATTTTCAGAAACCCAATAAATTGTGCTACAGAACAATACACAAGTAATCATTATTTTATTCAACTGGCAAATGCAGTGGGTGTATTTTTAATTAGCATCCTTTAAAACAAATGATAAATTATTGGATTAAAATCTTAACAGCCAAACAACTACTAAGACCATCAGCCATTTGAACTGTTAGACTGACAGCCTCAGACCCATTCCCCCCATGCTGAGAAAGCCTTCCCAGAAAATGCATTTGCAGAAAGAAACGGGGCAAAGGAAAGTAATGGAGATAAAAGCTGAACAATGTTAATCACTGGGTACATTATTGATTGTGTGAGAATTTTGCAAAGTGTGAGTTATTGAAAATTTAATGGCAATCTTAGTTGCAGCTTGGCTGTAATAGAAGAAGGAAGCAGATTCCAGTTAATCAGTAGAGCTTAGAAGGGAAAGGGGAATAAAGGATGGAAGGCTGTGAAAGTTGTGTCCTACTCTTTGTGACCCCATGGACTATAGAGTCTATGGTATTCTCCAGGCCAGAATACTGGAGTGGGTAGCCTTTCCAGGGGATCTTCCCAATCCAGGGATCGAATCCAGGTTTCCCACATTGCAGGAGGATTCTTTCCCAGCTGAGCCACAAGGGAAGCCCAAGAATACTGGAGTGGGTAGCCTATCCCTTCTCCAGGGGATCTTCCCGATCCAGGAATTGAATGAGGGTCTCCTGCATTGCAGGGGGATTCTTTACCAACTGAGCTATCAGGGAAGCCCTGGAAGGTGGTGAGTAGAAGCTTATTCTTGGCTCTGCAAGGGGAGTATCGAAGAGAGTTCTGGTAATAACTGAGCATTCAGACTGCGTCCATGCAGATTAAAGAAAGCCCTGCAGTCAGACGCACTGAGGAGAAAGCACAGGAGATCAATAGCTCATTGTTCAAGGAAAAGATTCTCTCATGCAAAGAGTGTTGACTCAGAGTCTACCAACCTGTTCTTGTAAGGCTGGTTCCATCCAGCCTAAAACCAGCTTTATCTGCTGCTGCCACCAGTGCTTGTGCAAAACTGCCGCTGGCAAAGATGGAGCCATCTGAGGAGCTACCTACACTAGATCTATGACTAGAAAAGTTACGATCCTCATCAGATGCAGAGCCCCATCCATTTACCATTGAACCTAAAAACAAATGTAGTTGTCTAGTGAGTTGTAGATATTGAACAGCCCGTCGGCTTGTACACACTATACTAATGAACAAGTAGGATTCCTCAACTCCTCACTCCTCCTTGAGGTAAACCTGTTTTCATCCAGATTTCTTCAGCCATGCGCAAACATCACCCATGTTTTAAACATTTCTAGTACACAAGAATTAAGCTCACTTAAAACCTGTATCTGTTTGCAACTCCTGAATAAGATGTTTCCTATGACTCCATTCTGATGTTTTTCAAATTGCTACACAATTATTTTCTAAAAGAGAATTGCTATGTATATCCTAAGGCCTAGAATTCAAAGAATAATGCTTTTATTGAAATAAAGTATAGCATATTTAAAGTTAACTTATCAAGAACTCAGTTGAACAAATAGTGTGAATATATTTTGAATTTAATGTAGACTAGTGATAATTTTAGTGAAATGTACACTTGCTTACTGCAGAAAAGCTAGAATTATTTTAAGATTTTCAAATAAAAGTTTGATTACTCAGGGAATAATAAAAACTAATAATAAAAAGGCATAAATAATACCAGAGCAAATAGAATATAACAAAATATTTTTTTGTAAAGTTGTATTATTTTCAAAGCTCAGTATGATTTGTTTTTCAATTATTTGAAGAACTCTAGTTTTCTATTTAATACTAATCTTTATTTTAGAAAATTAAACATTATAAAGAAAACCACTGACATTAATGTGGATATTTCTACAAAGTGCAAAATGGCAACAGAGGGCAAGAATCACAGCTTTATGTGTAAAGAGTTACAAAACAAGATGCTACTGAGAAATGATACTTATTCTTAATTTTAGCAAGTTGTTTACACTTGTATCCTTTTTTTAGACCAAAGCACACTGAAACTGTACTCAATTGCTTAATACAATTAATATTACAATATTTCAGTTGATGTACAATTAATATACGACACAATAAATATACCAAGTGTTGCTTATCCCAAGTTTTTAAAAAGAGACTTAAGTGCCATAGTCTTAGTCTCTTTTATGTGAATATGTATTTGGTTTATTTAGAAATATTAACTAAGTTAGTATTAGTTAATAATTAATTATTAATTTGGTAAATAACTAATTTAGTTAGTATAACATTATTAAGTAATATTAACTTAGTTCATATTTCTAAATAAATCAAATACATATTCACATAAAAGAGAGTAAGACTATGGCATTTAAGCGCCATTGATTTTCGCCCCCCTTTCCTCTAACAGTTAAGAGATAACAGTATAATGTTGCCATGATAAAGTCTTTGTACCTTTAGCTGAGGTGCCAGGATGCAATAACATGGGTTCGTGCACTTTCATGACACAGAAAGCAGAAACCAGAGGGGTTAGAAGGATCAGAGAAGTTAAAAGGTGTTAAGTGTCGCAGAGAAAGATAGAGTTTTGATTCTATTTGCCCAAAGCACGGAGATGCACTTTTTCCTTTCCAAACAAATTCCCTAGACACAGGCTACTGCAAGGAAGCCAAGATAACACCATCAACAGAGCCTCCTCTGAGAGAACTGTTTCTGAGTTAATAATCACAAGTCAAGGACCAACAGCTTAAACTGAAAGGAGAAATGATGCAATCAGCTTTGCAATGTAATGCTAGAGTAGATAAGAAAAAATCAAAGTGATTCAACCAGTGATCACAAAAGAACATGAAACCCTAGAACTGAGGAAATTTTTAAAACATAGGAAAACTCAGTCCTGGTCCTTCCTATGTCCTATTTTCAGTATTTCTAAATGTCTGCTGAATATCTGCAACTAAATCTGTGCCAACTAACTGAAACTCACTCTCCAAACAACCATCTCCTTTTCTATATCTCCAGTTTCATTCCTGATTTCCTTCTGGTCCCTTCTACCTTCCTCATTGTTCTATGAATTATTTTTTTCTGAAACATTAATCACGTAATTCTGTTTGTCCATTCAAAGCCTTACTTAGTTTGTCAATACACTTAAACACCAACTGAGGTATTTGAGATCCGTCAATACCTAGCACAGCCTACCTTCCCAGTCCTATCCCTCTAAAAGCCTGTGCCTCATGACCTCTCCTGCTTCTTCTCATTCCTTTGACACATCTCTAGATTGCTACTAACTCTAGTGCCCACCGCCAAACTTTGAAGTCCAAATCATCTCTTTAACCACCCCGATTCTACTTCATCTTCAACCCTGTCCCAAGAGACTCAGTCTCTTTGCCTCCTGTGCCCTTTAAACAGTATGTATACAACAGCACATCGTATCTCTGAAATGGAGCAGACCCTTTGGTCCTTGTCCCCTATGTCTTCTGCCTGCCTTTTGTCTGTGGAAAAACTTTAGTCATAGGGTAAGTTTAATCAGAGAAATGAGAAAATGCAAAAATAAAGGAAAACAGACAAAGGAGCTCACATATTAATAGTTTAGTCATTAAGCATATTCAAGGACCTTTAGTTCCTCTCAAGGGCTATAGATAACATCCTGAGTCATATCCTGTGAGCTGTCTTATAGATTCTGAACCCCCAAAATCTATAAGCCCCACAAGGTGAAGAAGTTCACTGCATGATGACCAGGCTGTAGCGAGGACACCAGCTGCCACAATTCTAATACTGGCCTCAAGAAATGGGAACCAGCTGAGCCTGGAACTGAAAAGTAACTGTTCTTAAAACAATCAACACATGCTGTTTCTGCATGTTGCCCCCTCCCACAGCCTATAAAAGGTCTTGCCCACTGATTATCAGTGGTGGGCACTGGACAGGTGCCTTTGGACCATGTTCGTCTCCCTCAAACCTGCCATGCCAGTATCCAAAACAAAGCAAACCTTCCTTTCCACCAACCTGTCTTTTTACTGGCTATTTGAGTGGCAAGCTGGACCCCACTTTTGATTATATCTCTACAGACTGGGCTTCCCAGGTGGTGCAGTGGCAAAGAATTTGCCTGCCAAAGTAGGAGATGCAAGACAATCAGGTTCGATCCCTGGGTCAGGAAGATTCCCCTGGAGTAGGAAATGGCAACCCACTCCAGTATTCTTGCCTGGAAAATTCCTTGGACAGAGGAAATGGGGTGGCAAAGAGTCGGACATGACTGAGCAAATGAACCCACACTATAAACTATAATTTGTTGCATATATGTTTTCTCTTCCAGACAATGGAACTGTGGAGATCAGGCACTACTTGTTATGAATTTTAATACCTCATGTACAGAGACACTGCACAGTAAAAATTCAATAAACATTTGCATACTGAATTAAATGTCTTCAATGGTTTTATTATTCAGGATAAATTCATATGTGATTTTATTCCATGTGTAATTTCCTAGCCTTGGCCTTATTTTAGTTACAGCAAGAACATACAGTAACTCCTAGAAAATTTATTAAATAAGGAGTATAACGTCAGTCAACTCTTGTTGATTACTTGAACAATGAGGAAAAAGTGATGTAATTAGTCCTTCATATTAAGATTTCCACATACAAATTTGATTTACCCATGACGGACAATAGGAAACCTCATCACCCCAAACTAAAAAGGCACAAGTGCCCTCAGCTGAGTAGAGTTGAGTTTGCCTTCAAAACGGAGGGCAAGAAGCAAACAAATAAACAGAAGAAAATTTTTTCTGTCCCTCTTTGTTCTTCTGTTTTTATATTTGACAAGCCACCCTCTCTATTTGAGATATGGAGTATATACGATACATACATATATACGTATATACCCATGATATATGGAATGGGTACATTGTTGCAAATATTTTAAAGAAAACTGGCAATATATTATGAATAAAAAAGTATATAACATATATTGAATTCCCTCCCTATTGTAAAATTGTTAAAATTTAACGATTACTAATTTTACCTCTCTGTCACTACCATTCTTTCTTTAGATTTAAATAGCAAAGATTATCTGAGGATTTATGTAAACTATTACCGAAAAAAAAAAGACAATGATTATAAGAAAAGAAAACAGTGATTCATCAATTAGAAAGTAAGCCATTTTTACTAGTGAAAGTCCATGCATTGCAACAAAGAGCCCGTGCAGACAAAAAAGAAAAGAGAGAGAAAAGTAAGCCGTTTTTGTTACAATTGGTTTTCTTTCATAAATGCAAATATAACCATGAAAATTGAAACCAACACTAGGTATAGCAGCTAAGGTAGAGATTCTTCACAAATTACAAGCGATCCATACCAATTTGACATGTTATAGCCCCAAACATAATCAATACATATTTAAACATCTAGTGAAAAATGAATCTGTGTCACATAGCCAGATTTATTTGTGTTTGCATCTTCCATCTTTCCAAATTTCTCAGGTTTCAGAATTGCTGAAAGCCAAAAAAAAATCTCAAATTTATTCAAGCTGTTAAAGAAGAACTGCCGATAGGACATTAAGTTGTTGCTCAACTGTTACTGAGCAGTAAAATACCATGATAGAGTGGCATCTTGCTGGGTCTCCATTACATCTTCAGCACTAAAATTAATTTATGATCAGTCATCAATTCATTTACATGTCATTTTATGCTAAATTCTTCCTTGCTGATAGATGCTTATCCTTAGACCCATTAAGCTAGAGTAAAGTGTATGCTTTATAATATGACCCTGCTAATTGTTGCATTACCATTTTATGAGATACAAAAACTGGCTGTTCCCCATTTTTTTAGGAAATATTTAATCCATGAGTTCTTTCTATTTAGTACAATCTATCTGTTAAACACAATCTTCAGCCCTGAGTGTCTTTGAACACATCAATCCAAATATTGACCTTTGTCTAGATGTAGAAAAACATGTCTAATATTTAGAAGCTCTTTCACTCAAATGTATTGAATAGTGCAATAATTCACCTACATTCCTCAGAGAAAGGAATATGTAATACAGGCAGAAAGCAAAATAAGAAATTAAAAATATCTCTTCCTTGGGACCTATGACATCTGCTCATTTGATCTACTCAGATAAAAGTGGAATATATGATATTACTCTTTTATCTGTTAACTTTTGAAGTCTGTATTTAATTTCTTTTTAACTACATCAGAGCTGTGGAGAATGTCTAAGAAAGTTATTTAAAGATTTTTAGCATTACCTCTGAAATTTCCTGAGTGTGAAAATATGTCCCTTAAGTTTTTGCAACAAAAGCAAAGCATCAGGGCATGCTTTTAAGTGGCCAGTTCTTTAAAAGCTGTGTGGTTGAGTAAAGTGGTGGGGCTGCCAGATTTCATTGTTTTCAAAATAATCTGCTTTGAGACTTGCAGCAAAAATCTCCAACCACATAAAATACAGTAAATATAGAGCCCTGATTTCCTTTCGACCATGTTATTTATGTAGGGTCCAGCAGTTAAGCAAAGTTTTATTCAAGTCACATCATAGTACTCACTCTCACTCTTATTTTTGTGATCACTGAAGCAGTTAGAATCTTGGCTTCACATTCAGGACATTTTCCTCCTGCTCTCTTTCTTATTGTTTTCTGTTTCTTTATTTCTGTGGTAGAGTCATTAAATACAGGGAACACTCACCCTTGACTCCCACCATGGAAGTAAAAAAACAAAAATGTGTATTAAAGGCTTCTCCTATCTTGCTACCCCAAAGCGGTGGGTTTGGCATTTAGACAGAAATAGTACAAGCATATTCCTGAAGACTGAAACAATCCTGTATGTTTATTTTCTAGGCAAAAAAAGAGTGTGATGTGCTGTAATCAAAACATTTTTCTACTTTACTAAAATCAAATAGGTTTAAACTGAAAGTATAAGTTAAATGAAAATAATAAAAATGTGATTCCCCACAAAAAGTGGTGATAGAGTTGAATTTTGTTAGCATGAGTCAGTTTAGCTGAATATAGAACTAAATGTGAGAAAAACAAATAATAAAAGTTACATCTAAAAACTATAATTTTTGATCTTAAGTTTATAGGGGGTAAAAATTGTTTCCAGATATAAAATAATATGCTGGATTTGTATAAATATATATTTATTCATATATGTATACATGCATAGAAAGGGACAGAGGAGACCAGGAAATAATTTCCTTCTTAAATATGCTAAATCCAAAGATTAGGAAATGGAATTTTTTTCTTAAAAAAAAAACAAAGATTAGGAAAAAAGTTGAGCATTTTCAGAGGAGAGATCATGATAATTTGTCTTTAGAGTAAAGCTGATTGATTTTGAATATTTTTCTGCCATTTATCAGGTGGGTGAGCTTAAAAAAGTCTTTAAACCCTTCTGTGCCTCAATTTCCTTGTCTATAAAGTGAGAATAAATAAAGAATTGTGACAATTAAATGAGTTAATACATGTTAAAACCTTAGAACAGGGATCAGTGAACTTTTTCTATAAGGTGTGTGTGGATGCTAAGTCGCTTCAGTCATGTCTGACTCTGTACAACCTTATGATCTGTAGCCTGCCAGGCTCCTCTGTCCATGGGATTCTCCAGGCAAGAATACTGAGTGGATTGCCATGCCCTCCTCCAGGGCATCTTCCTGACCCAGGGATCGAACCCATGTTTTTTACATCTCTTGCATTGGCAGGCAGGTTCCTTACCACTAGTGCTGGCTGGGAAGTTTCTATAAGGTGCTCAAGTCAAGTATTAGTCTCTCAGTCATGTCCTAGATACTAAATATTTTAGGCTTTGCTGTCTTCCTCATATGTTTTTTTCTTGTTTACTTAAAACCCTTTAAAAATGTAAGAAAGTTTCTTAGCTCACAAAGCCACTCATACCAAAACCCGCCAACTGTTTAGAAGAGTGCCCTGCACATACTAAGGGCTGTATATGTGCAAGTTGCTATTATTACTATTATTATCAAACCTACATCTCTAGCCAAGCAGTTGGAAGGAACAGATTTTCAATAAATATTTGCTGAGGAAATAAATAAATAAAAGATTTTCAAATATATTTTCTATTCCTGAGTATTATGAACTGAATGATAACATCCCCCTAAAATTCATGTTGAAGCTTTAACCCATAATGTTATGGTATTTTGAGGTGGAGCCTTCGGGAGATATTTAAGTTTAGATGAGGTCATGAGGGTGAGGTCATCATTGTATGACTAGCGACCTTAGCAAGCTCTCCTGCCATGTGAGGACATAGCGAGAAGATGACTTCCTGTAGGAAAAGGGCTCCCCAGCCTGTATCTTGATCTTGGACTTCCCAGTTTTCCAATATTTGCTGTTTAAGCCACCTAGTCTATGATATTTTGTTATAACAAACCAACCAGACTAAGACACCAAAATTATGAGCTATAGAATTACTGATATTTTCCTCTCTTCTTGGCTTTTTCCATTCATGAACCATTACTTCAAACTTTTTAAAGTCCCTCATAAATTCACTGTTAAGAAAATGTCTGAAAATAATATACCTATTTCTTTGCAAACATAGGCTCTGTGCCTGGCTAACCACTGATGTTCCTTAATGTGGCAGCCGTTGGAATATAACATATTTCAGAACTGAAATTCTAAATAATTTTACATATAGGCTAATTACTAGCCCATCTCTGTGTTATCATTGGACTTTCATTTCCGTTGGCTTTAACATTTAAAGACGGGAACATAACTGTTAGTTCTAGTTCACACAAAAAATGGTCATTATGCTTATGAAAATGAAAATAGAGAATTCAGATGAAAGAAATGATTTACTCACACCACACAGAAATTTAGAACTCAAAGTGACTGACGGTAAAATCAGAATCCTCTCTGTGGGCACTTACCATCTTAAAAACATAAAAACCCAATGGAAATAGTTGCTGTTTTATTGCCTACCTCATTAAGCTAGCCTTGAGTGTCTGAAGAAACATAAACACGTTAGAGCAATAGTCATTAGCGTGATGATTTCTACAGCATTTGGTCCGTACAAACATTCATCCCAGGGTCATCCCCATGTACACATATGTGTATACACATGCTCTGCTATACTCACAATACTACTTATGCTCATATACACACTCCTACATAGACACACACACACACACACACTTTACACATATTCACAAACCCTACCTAGATTTTCAGACATACACACTCTTCTGTACATACACAACATTTTTTTAAAATTTACTTTTATTTTTAACATATTTACTTAAATTACACTTTCATGTTAGAGAGCAGATGAAATCTTTGATCATACCTTCCCCACAAAGTTATTGTAAAGCAAAAAAAAGAAAGAAAAGAGTTCATACTTGGCTTCTTTGGTATAGAGTGCAACTTATTTTACTAAAGTGAAGTGAAGTCGCTCAGTCATGTCCAACTCTTTGCAACCCCATGGACTGTAGCCTACTAGGCTCCTCTGTCCATGGGATTTTCCAGGCAATAGTTCTGGAGTGGATTGCCATTTCCTTCTCCAGGGGATCTTCCCAACCCAGGGATTGAACCCGGGTCTCCTGCATTGTAGACAGATGCTTCACCGTCTGAGCCACCAGGGAAGTCCAGGAAGTCTTTTACTAAGGAGAAACATTATTCATAGGATAAATTTATCAGGAATACATATCTAAACACACTGAGGGTTTTACATGTGGTAGTAATTAAACAGTGACTTCAAGTAGGAAAATAAATTTTTCTTAGCAATTAAAGATGCATTTGAAATGAACGTTATACTAGCTTCAAGTAGAAATTCAGATTGTTTTTAACCACAGTCACATTGGAGAGCGAAACATATTAGTAGGTGAGCATGTAAAAGTTCAAAATGTCATTCTCCTGATTTTTAGAAATATTTATCCACTTTGACATTATAATATTTAATAAAAGAACTACATAGGCTATGGCTGACTTTTATCATTGCAATTTTTTTACTGCATTCCTAACTGAGAAGAGTTCAGTATCATTACTGAGATATGCAAAAATATGCAGAATTTTACCCTGAAGGAGATTATGCTAGAAATTCAGGCAAAAGGGCTTAACATAATATTGCACTAATAAGTTAGCTCTCTGCATTCAACGATTTAAACTTTTGCTCTGCCACCTTCAGCTGGATCTGGATTTCAAATCACAGGTGTTCTTAAATCTTAATTAGCTCAGCAAGCAGACAGCCCTCAGGTAAAAACGAAAACCTGAAAAGTGGAGGCTTGTGCATTACATTGTGTAATTCAGGAAGTCATGCAGGGAAAACATGTAGGTGCCCATGCCTCTTCATCACTGTCATAAAGTCGTTCCCACCAGTTTTTCTGAACTGTAACATGCAGTGTAAAATCAGTGCGAATTAAGAAGCTGTTGGAATAAAAATGAATTAAATGGAACTGTGGTAAAAGGCCTCCTAGAATGAAGGGTGTCATGAAGGTAAATACAGAAATGGATAAGTTTACTGAAGAACCCAATGATAAACAGAGGCAAACATTTGTAGCAGGTATGTCTTTATAGCCAGGTAAAAGGGCCCTGTGTGTGTGTATCAAAGAATGGATACTTGACTAAAAGGACCGAACTTTTACTTTTCTCTATAGTCACTGTGAAAACACTAGGATTTAAGTTTTTTTTTCAATACAACTTGATAAATTTACATCCTTGGAAATAGGATGCAATCCTGGGCTCATCCTAGGGGAATACCAATTGCAGCCTTATACTTGGTGAAGGAGGCCAGAGGAAGGCAGAGGGGTAAACTTTAAAAATGACTGTATTTCTTGGAAGAGCAGCAATTATTGGGTCAACAATATGAAATGCAAAAATGTATAGTTTATCTTGCTTTCCATCTTCCCTACTCTAAAAATAATACCTTGTGCAACCTTAAAGAGGCTTATTCTGAAGACTTGCTTATTTTCATCAGTGAATGATTTTACAGAGTGAAATACTTAAGACTGTATTCTCTTCATATGTTGCTCTTGATATACAAAATATATCATTTCTAAAAGTCAAGATTTTTATGTAATAGACTTGGTTCCCCAGTAGAATGAACTTTTCATGAAAGCCCTGTATATAATTGAGTTTTCTTTCATGTCTTTAAAGCTTTTTAAAATTCATGAATTTTCTTATCATTTTGCAGCAAAGCAAAAGTATTTCCAAATCCTTTTTGAATTTTGTGTTTAATATTAACATATTAAAAATGTCACCGAAATAGATGGAGTGGAATAAATCTTACATAAGAAAGTATTTGATTTTTGAGGCATTTTTCATGTGACAAATGGGTCAGTTATTCCTATGAAATCAGTTCTGTTACCTGTCACAGAGCTCTCTAGATTGTCCGTACTGGATCCAGGTGTCTGCTCTAGCGCTCGCAGGGGTCTGGGGATTTCTAAAGCTTCCTCTTCATCATCAGCATCATCGTCTGGAACATCTGTTTCTAAATCGGAAATCAAGGCTCCAGACATGTAACCTAATGGTGGAACTGGGGGCTGCGGAGGTTGATTATTGCTTTGAACATGCCTGGGATTCAAACAGAAGAAAAAAAGAAGAAGAATGGATTAGCATTCCACAAAATTGTAATTAGAATTAAACAGCATGCGATGGTAACTCATTTCATCTTCTCACTTTCCTTTAACTAATTTTGGAGCTTACTGTGCTGTTTTTATATTTCAGTAGAGACAATGGGCTATGCGTATATGACTTGCCAAAACTATAACAACAATATAGATCAGCACATTCTTCTATGGGTATTTATGGGATGATACACAGAGAAAAAGCACAGTCCCAGCATTTTTTGTTCAAATAAATCACACAAAGGAGAACAGGAATAATTGTCACAAATATCTATTTAAATCTTTTTTTTTTTTTTGGTCCAAAAAGAACATAATTATGTTCCCAGTTTCCTGCAGAAGTTCTACTAAGGCTGTGTAACCCATGTCATCTGCTGACCCTGATGAAGAAAAGACATCACATGAAAACCTAATGCAAACACCCTCTCCTCCAACCAGCCCATTCTCTGCTCTACCAGGCTTTCTTCCTGCATGATCTTCCAGGAATCAGGCTGGCAGTTGTTTCCACTTTAGTGTAGGGGAGGAGTGGCTACTTCATGTCCTGGCCACTTATTTTTGCATCTGTTCTACCCTGCTGCTGCAGTGAAGTCTGTTACGTCTCTTCAGTCCCGAGGACGCTGCATCCCTATGGACGGTAGCTGGCCAGGCTCCTCTGTCCATGGGATTCTCCAGGCAAGAACACTAGTGTGGGTTGTCATGCCCTCCCCCAGGGGATCCTCCCAGCCCAGGGACTGAACCCGCATCTTTTATGTCTCCTGCACTGGCAGGCAGATTCTTCACCACTAGTGCCACCTGGGAAGCCCCATCAAAGTCTTAAACACCTCAAAGGCAGAAGGCACCTCAAAGGCACGTTCAGTTCAGTTCCGTTCAGTTCAGTTGCTCAGTGGTGTCCGACTCTTTGCGACCCTATGAATCGCAGCACACTAGGCCTCCCTGCCCATCACCACTTCCAGGAGTTCACCCAAACTCATGTGCATCGAGTCAGTGATGCACTCCAAGGCACCTTAGCACTGTGCGTTTAGAACATCAGGTGTACCAAACAAACCAGCTGCAATGAATAGGTAACTCTAATCCTAACCTTGTGGAGTAGACAGAATTTGTATTACCGTCTCTCCTTCAGAATTTAGAAAAGTGAAATTCAAATTTAAGCGACTTAAGTTTCAGCTGACATGACTAGCAAAATGCACAGCTGGACCCTAGAGTCCAGTTGGCTTGTTTTGTGACTACTTAGGAGTTTTTTTCTAAACCATAAAATGCTGAAGGAAAGCAAGCCTGTTATTCCTTACTGTCATTAAAGAGGGAATATGGCATATGTTTAGACAACTTTTTGGGGTTTGATACAAATTGCTTAAAAGACCACCAGTGGCAAGTCCTTGCTGTTCCAGCAGTTTGGACTCAGCATTTTCACTGCTGAGGGCCTGAGTTCAATCCCTGGTCAGGGAGCTAAGATCCCACAAGCCATGGGGCGTAGCAAAAAAAAAGCATTCAAGACCACTGCAATTAAGGATATGTAATTTGTATAAGTGCGTTGTGCACTTCATGGGTCAATTTGAACAGAATCCTTGGAGGGGAAGCCCAGAATTATTATTTGAAAGTATTCCTCCTGTGATGTCCCTGTGCAGCCCAGATGGAGGCACTGCCATTTCAGTAGGGTAAGCTGCTCTGTGAGCACATGAAACCTTCTGTCCATGGGATCCTCGGACCTCCTATATGGGGAGTCACTGTGACATTTGGTGCCATGGTTAGACTGAATGGAAGCACACTCAGAGAGAGAAGCAGAGTCAGCTGTGTGGGTACCTGGGACAGGTGGAGATGAACTGTGCACTCCTTCAGCAAGTGGCTATGGAGCACTCACTAAGAGTGGAAAGACATCTGAGACAACTGAGCAGTGAACAACTCAGGTGAAAACCCACGCACTCTGAACAGTTACAGCTATGGAGCGGCTAGATACTAAGTACTGTACAAGTACAAACTCAACTGCTGCTGCTACTGCTAAGTCGCTTCAGTCAAGTCCGACTCTATGCGACCCCATAGATGGCAGCCCAGCAGGCTCCCCCATCCCCGGGATTCTCCAGGCAAGCACACTGGAGTGGGTTGCCATTTCCTTCTCCAATGCATGAAAGTGAAAAGTGAAAGTGAAGTCGCTCAGTCGTGTCTGACTCTCAGCAACCCCATGGACTGCAGCCCACCAGACTCCTCCGTCCATGGGATTCTCCAGGCAAGAGTACTGGGTGGGATGCCATTGCCTTCTCTGATAAACTCACTACTTCTTCCAAAAACTAAGATGTGAAATAAAAAATTTGACCTTGCCCAAAGAAAACTGAAACATCTCCCCTGAACTCCGTAATCTCTAAGTTCTAGAATGTCCTGTCTGTAAAATGGCTTTGTTTACCTGGAGGCTGGAGCCTCTTCCAGAAAGTCTAACAATATGACCTATGATGGGGACCTAGAGTCCTACAGTATCAGCTCCACCTTCAGGAAGGGTCAGAAATTGGGTCAGCCATGCAGACAGTCAACCACATCTGGGAGACAGACCTCCAATAAAGACTCTGAAACTCAAGGCTCATGTGAACTTCCCTGTTTGACAATACTCCACCCAGATAATCTCTCGGGGTTGCTGGGACATTATGCTTTCTACGAGTGAACTGGGAAAGGACCAAAAGGACCAACTGGACTTTGGAATTTCCTAGCTTTTTCCAATGCATTTCTTCTCTTGGCTGATTTTAATTTATATCTTTTCATTATAATAAACTATAACATTGAAAATTATAGTGTTCAGTTGGGTTTGATACAAATTGCTTAAAAGACCACCAGTGGCAAGTCCTTGCTGTTCCAGCAGTTTGGACTCAGCATTTTCACTGCTGAGGGCCTGAGTTCAATCCCTGGTCAGGGAGCTAAGATCCCACAAGCCATGGGGCGTAGCAAAAAAAAAAGCATTCAAGACCACTGCAATTAAGGATATGTAATTTGTATAAGTGCTTTGTGCACTTCATGGGTCAATTTGAACAGAATCCTTGGAGGGGAAGCCCAGAATTATTATTTGAAAGTATTCCTCCTGTGATGTCCCTGTGCAGCCCAGATGGAGGCACTGCCATTTCAGTAGGGTAAGCTGCTCTGTGAGCACATGAAACCTTCTGTCCATGGGATCCTCGGACCTCCTATATGGGGAGTCACTGTGACATTTGGTGCCATGGTTAGACTGAATGGAAGCACACTCAGAGAGAGAAGCAGAGTCAGCTGTGTGGGTACCTGGGACAGGTGGAGATGAACTGTGCACTCCTTCAGCAAGTGGCTATGGAGCACTCACTAAGAGTGGAAAGACATCTGAGACAACTGAGCAGTGAACAACTCAGGTGAAAACCCACGCACTCTGAACAGTTACAGCTATGGAGCGGCTAGATACTAAGTACTGTACAAGTACAAACTCAACTGCTGCTGCTACTGCTAAGTCGCTTCAGTCATGTCCGACTCTATGCGACCCCATAGATGGCAGCCCAGCAGGCTCCCCCATCCCCGGGATTCTCCAGGCAAGCACACTGGAGTGGGTTGCCATTTCCTTCTCCAATGCATGAAAGTGAAAAGTGAAAGTGAAGTCGCTCAGTCGTGTCTGACTCTCAGCAACCCCATGGACTGCAGCCCACCAGGCTCCTCCGTCCATGGGATTCTCCAGGCAAGAGTACTGGGGTGGGGTGCCATTGCCTTCTCTGATAAACTCACTACTTCTTCCAAAAACTAAGATGTGAAATAAAAAATTTGACCTTGCCCAAAGAAAACTGAAACATCTCCCCTGAACTCCGTAATCTCTAAGTTCTAGAATGTCCTGTCTGTAAAATGGCTTTGTTTACCTGGAGGCTGGAGCCTCTTCCAGAAAGTCTAACAATATGACCTATGATGGGGACCTAGAGTCCTACAGTATCAGCTCCACCTTCAGGAAGGGTCAGAAATTGGGTCAGCCATGCAGACAGTCAACCACATCTGGGAGACAGACCTCCAATAAAGACTCTGAAACTCAAGGCTCATGTGAACTTCCCTGTTTGACAATACTCCACCCAGATAATCTCTCGGGGTTGCTGGGACATTATGCTTTCTACGAGTGAACTGGGAAAGGACCAAAAGGACCAACTGGACTTTGGAATTTCCTAGCTTTTTCCAATGCATTTCTTCTCTTGGCTGATTTTAATTTATATCTTTTCATTATAATAAACTATAACATTGAAAATTATAGTGTTCAGTGAGTTCTGTGGCTCCTGCTAGTGAATTCTTAAACCTGGGGGTAATCTTGGGGACTCTCCAAACTTGTACATAATGTGAGAAGTCAGGGTGGTCTTGGAGGGACCGCTCTCTCAGTTTGTGGATGAGTCAGTTACTATGAATTATCATTGTCATTTACAGATGGAGGCCTGAAGCACAGAAGTGCTAAGTAAGTTACCTGTTGTCACAAAGCTAGTAACGAGTGGCCATGATCCAACCTTGGCTGACACTAGTCAGATGCCAGACCAAGCAATCAGAATGTGGGGTGGGGGCTATACATCCAGGTTTTCCAGATGATTCCAAAATGCAGGCAGAGTTGACAATCCCTGAGCTAGAATCTGTGCTTTAAATGATTAAGTTTCAGGGTTTCATTTAATTAACCTGAAGGAAATTCTCTGGCTCTTTAAGCAGCTGGCTTCAGCTTTAATAGTGTTTTATAAAGCAGGCTGATGAAAAATAATACTTTCTAAGAGTAAATTATCTTTGCCCTTTGAAAAAACATCTGATGATTGAGAAAACGTTCAAGAACCTCTGGTTCTAAGAACCTATGTTTGTAATAAGCTTTAAGTGATATTGTGGGTTTTAGTATCTCTTTGTATATTTAGTTATATATTTAGAAATAAATAGTTTACCCTAAGAATAAGATTTATCTCATTATCAGCTTACCTCTGTAACTAAACCTATCGAAAAAGAAGCTAATAGTATTTTGTGAAAATTTAACTTCAAACACAGGACATAAATCAGCGAGTGTGTACATAATCAGAGGTATGTCACTGAGATAATCAGATGTCACTGAGATTTCATTTTCAAGAGTCAAACTCATATTTTACTATTTGGGAAAAGGGAGAGTAAATAAGAAAAAAAATAATTGTACAGAATTGTGAGAGTCGATCCACTATTCTTGTATTTTCATAGGATACATAAGTAGACACTCATCTATATCCTATGAAAGTTTACGAATCTATTAGAAAAACAAGGAATTGTATCCGTAAGGTATTACTCTAAGGGCTTCCTAGGTGGAGCAGGTGATAAAGAATCTGCCTGCTAAGGCAGGAGACAGAGGAGACACGGGTTCCATCTCTAGGTTGGGAAGATCTTCTGCAGTAGGAAAAGGCAACTCACTCCAGGATTCTTGTCTGGAAAATTCCATGGACAGAAGAGCCAGTGGGCTACAGTCCATGGGGTCTCAAAGAATCGGACATGACTGAGTAACTGAACAGATACACTCACACAGTGTATTCTAACGGCTTTCTAGGGATGCATTTACTACTACTACTACTACTACTAAGTCACTTCAGTCGTGTCCGACTCTGTGCGACCCCATGGACGGCAGCCCACCAGGCTCCCCCATCCCTGGGATTCTCCAGGCAAGAACACTGGAATGGGTTGCCATTTCCTTCTTCAATGCATGAAAGTGAAAAGTGAAAGTGAAGTCGCTCAGTCATGCCCGACCCTCAGCGACCCCATGGACTGCAGCCTTCCAGGCGCCTCCGTCCATGGGATTTTCCAGGCAAGAGTACTGGAGTGGGGTGCCATTGCCTTCTCTAGGGATGCATTTACTGTACTAATATTGTTGCTTTTTTCTGTCTCATTTAATTCAACCCAGAAAAGGTCTTTTAATAACTGACACTGACCATATGTGATTTGCAGAAGCTTACATTTACATATTCACAACCACATACAGGACTAATCATACGCACTTTGAAGACTCTAAAAAGAGTCCTTCATTATGCTGCTGGCAGTGAGTTCAAGAAGAAGCTAATCTGTCTCTTATACACATCTAGATGTGTATAAGAGACAGCCCATGGACGGCAGCCCACCAGGCTCCCCCATCCCTGGGATTCTCCAGGCAAGAACACTGGAATGGGTTGCCATTTCCTTCTTCAATGCATGAAAGTGAAAAGTGAAAGTGAAGTCGCTCAGTCATGCCCGACCCTCAGCGACCCCATGGACTGCAGCCTTCCAGGCGCCTCCGTCCATGGGATTTTCCAGGCAAGAGTACTGGAGTGGGGTGCCATTGCCTTCTCTAGGGATGCATTTACTGTACTAATATTGTTGCTTTTTTCTGTCTCATTTAATTCAACCCAGAAAAGGTCTTTTAATAACTGACACTGACCATATGTGATTTGCAGAAGCTTACATTTACATATTCACAACCACATACAGGACTAATCATACGCACTTTGAAGACTCTAAAAAGAGTCCTTCATTATGCTGCTGGCAGTGAGTTCAAGAAGAAGCTAACTGAAGCTAACTGAAGCTAACTGTACATCAGAAAAGATTCTGGCGTAGCCAAAAGCACTTGAGCCTGAAATTCAGCAGATCTTGAATTCTTGCTCCAGTTCACTCTAATCAGTTGTGTGACTTTGGTCAAATTATTTAACTTTTATTCAGTCAATTTCCTTATTGAGATGATTACGGAGTTGTACCAAAGCATTTCTAACTCCAGCTGCAGAGTTCACTGAGACTCTCTAGTGGATTTAACGTTCAGGAACGTTTCTTCCCTGTCTGCGTGTTGAAAGCATGTGTCCCCTGAACTAATAAGGACAATCACCATGTTTGCTTTGCCATATCAAACTGATAGGCCCTTGTCAACTCATCCAGATGAGCCTGCAGCATGGGCTGTATCTCTTCCCGGGGGGAGGGCGTCAGCGTTGCCGTGGACTGCTGGCCAAAGGAAATGGCAGGAGAAGAAGCCACGCCTCGGACAGGAGGTGTTGGGACACGATCATCATCTTCTTCCAGTTCATCCTCCATACCCTGGTGTAAGTAAGTTTGCACTGGTAATGGTGGGCACCAGCTATCACTGTCGTAGCTGAAATTAAATGAAAAAAAGAGAGCGCATTACACATAGGCATACACACACAGGCACACCAGCACTGAATGGCAACCACAGAAACATCTAAGATGTTCTCGCAGTTTACTTCTGCCTGATTTCTAGTTGTTGGCACTATGATCTATAGGAAATCATTAGATATTATCTTAGTTTCTAATCATAAGTACATCTGTTATCTCAAAATCTCAGCCTATTCTTAAAAGGTCTTATTAGCTAATTGTTACCCCACAGTTACAAAAGGCAACAATTTCCCAACAAAGGTATTCACATGAAAAAAAACCAAAACCAAAAAAACACTAAATTGCTAATTACGGGCAATTGATGGACTTGGTGCTTGGAGATTTAACTACTTTCTTCTCTTGTTCATTCTTGTGCACCAAAAGAATATGCCAACGTTTATCTAAGAAGCTGGACAATTTTATTTACTGTTAGTCTAGGTCTATGCCAACCTTCCGTTCATGTGACATGTCAATCATTAAGACTTTGTACTACAAAATACACTCAATAACTTTTCAACTATCCTAATTTTCTTAATTTTTTCATTAGAAACTGATGTCATGTATCTCAACATCTAAAATCTATAAAACAGAAGTTGAAAACCTAATCCTATAAAATATATATTAAAAAGAAAAATAACAATTTTTAAATACATCGTGTATTAGGGATTCTGGCTGGGGAATATGGAAAATCAACCCCAAATGCTTTAATTGTGACACAAAATCGGTAGCACTTCTGTTTACACCTTACCCATAGTGCTATTATTTTCATAAATCAGATAGATCTCAATGTAATTTAAAAAGAACACTTAAGGGTAAAATAAGAAATTTTATTTTGTACTTACATCTAATAAAAATAATATTAGATATAACTGTTCTATAAAGTCAACCTCTAAAAAATCTCCCAAGTCTATATTCTACACTTCACCTCTACGCCCATTATCATAAATCAGTCTCCTTCTGATGTGAACCAGTCTATTAGATTTCCTAGCTCCTAGGGTGTCATCTTCATCCCTTCCATTCTACCTTCCATATAGGCAATTGGATTATATTTCTAAAATCTTCATTCACATCACACCTATGCTTAAATTATTCAGTGAGACTACTAACGTAAGAAAAGTTCAAGCTCATTAGTGGGGATTAAAAGACACTTCCCCATCTCATGAGTCTATTATTTTAGTTTAATTTCCCATTATTTTCCAACACCAGCCTACTCGATCATTTTTTCAAATCTGTGGGTCTGTATATAACTATTCTCAAATCACCTGACTGTGAGCTCCTGCCTCTCCTTCAAGGTTCAATTCAAATGTCTTTAGTTCTTTGAGCCTTCTCTGTCCCCATCATAAGGAACTGATTACAACTTGATAATACTTATGCTGTGCAGCCTCCATATTATACTGAAATTATTTGTTTCATGTCTCTTTCCCCCCACTATTCTGTGAGATCCTAACTCAAGAACTTCGTAATTCTCAACTTTGCATTTCCAGCACCTACTACTGTATCCAGCATATAGAAGATTATCTACATTCGAGATATCAAAAATAGAATGAATATTACAAATGTACATATCTAGTCTTGATGTCCCTTACAAACCAGTAATTAGTAAATGTCCAGATGATTTCTGAATAGCTTTACTTGAGTGTCTTTCTACTTATCCTATTTGAAAATGTGTTTATCAAGAAACTATAAATGGATGTTTTATATATAATTGCTGAAAACCTGGAAGCAACAAAGATATCTTTCAGGAGGTGAATGAATATATAACTCATGGCATATCCAGATAGCGGAATATTATTCAGCACTAAAAAGAAATGTACTGTTAAGCCATGCACAGTAAGACATGGAAGAAAATTAAATTCATATTATCAAGTGAAAGAAGTAAACCTGAAAAGACTACATACTTTATGATTCCAACTATATGATATTTTAGAAAAAGCAAAACTATGAAGACAATGAAAAGATCAACGGTTGCCAGAGGTCAAGGGGAGGAAGGGATGAACAGACTAGGCACAGAGGATTTTTACAACAGTGAATCTATGCTGCACGATACTGCAATGATGGCATGGATACATGCTGTTATATCTTCATCCAACTGTTGTTCGTACATCTGCACACAGAATGTACAACACCAAGAGTGAACAGTAACATAAACCATGACTGCTGGGTGATAATTATGTGGCAATATAGTTTTATCAGTTTACCAAATGTACTCCTTTGGTAGGAGATGTTGATACTGGCAAAGGCTGTTAATGTATGGGAACACAGGGAATTGGAAAATTATGTATTTTTTTTGCTCAGTTTTGCTGCTAAGCTAAAACAGATCTAAACAATAAAGTCTATGTAAAACTCCTGAATTTATCATCCTTTTGTTTGACAATCATCTGTCAGGTAACTGGATCTTTTTATAGAGCATACAATCCAGTGGGACAGGCTGATAAGAAGCAAATAACCAAAGATACCAAGTATTAAAGGAATAGAGCAGGGAGGTTGAAACCAGTATGGGGGTTGGGCAGGGCTATGCTGACCATCAGAAATGGAGATGGTCTAAAAAACAGCTGAGTGGGCCCAGAGGAAGGGGAAATATAAAGTATTCAAAGAACTCAGTTTTCTAACTGGTAAGGATTGGCAAGTAAAGAAGGTTGGTTATAGATGAGGCGGGTTGTGCTAGATCACAAAGTGCTTCACCAGCCCTGAGTTTGGAATTTTGCCTATGGGTGATGGACAGTCACTGAGAGGTTTTATAAAGAGTGTGATGACATTTTAACTCTTCAGCTTTCATCTCTTGTTGAGAGTACCTAAATAATCTTCTACTTCAATGAGCTGCAAACTGAAGACATTGTTTCAGAAGCCCTATATAGTCTGATAGGAATATCTCTTCTGAAATGTCTTTTACATTTTAGTATCAGGCACACTTTAATGTGTTACAAATAATATTTTTTATATTAGAAAATATAATTGGTTATATTCATACACTCATTTCTTTGATTATATAAGTAGCAATATGACCTGAAAAAATAAATTGCTCTAAAATGATGGCATTAAAAAAATGTTTTATATACTGGAGATCACAGATTTCATTCAAAGAAGAGAATCTGTGGTGTAATAAGTTTCACAACCTTCTATCCCAGTACCCTGCTTATTTAACTTATATGCAGAGTACATCATGTGAAATGCCAGGTTGGAGGAAGCACAAGCTGGAAACAAAATTGCCAGGAGAAACATCAATAACCTCAGATATGCAGATGACACCACACTTATGGCAGAAAGTGAAGAACTAAAGAGCCTCTTGATGAAAGTGAAAGATGAGAGTGAAAAGCTGCCTTAAAACTCAACATTCAGAAAACTAAGATCATGACATCCGGTCCCATCACTTCACAGCAAATAGATGGGAAAACAATGGAAACAGTGAGAGACTTTATTTTGGGGGGCTCCCAAACCATTGCAGATGGTGACTGCAGCCATGAATTTAAAAGACGCCTGTTCCCTGGAAGAAAAGCTATGACCAACCTAGACAGCATATTAAAAAGCAGAGACATTACTTTGCCAACAAAGGTCCATCTAGTCAAAGCTATGGCTTTTCCAGTGGTCATGTATGGATGTGAGAACTGGAGTATAAAGAAAGCTGAGCGCTGAAGAATTGATGCTTTCTAACTGTGGTGTTGGAGAAGACTTGAGAGTCCCTTGCACTGCAAGGAGATCCAATCAGTCTATCCTAAAGGAATCTTAAAACTCAACATTCAGAAAACTAAGATCATGACATCCGGTCCCATCACTTCACAGCAAATAGATGGGAAAACAATGGAAACAGTGAGAGACTTTATTTTGGGGGGCTCCCAAACCACTGCAGATGGTGACTGCAGCCATGAATTTAAAAGATGCCTGTTCCCTGGAAGAAAAGCTATGACCAACCTAGACAGCATATTAAAAAGCAGAGACATTACTTTGCCAACAAAGGTCCATCTAGTCAAAGCTATGGCTTTTCCAGTGGTCATGTATGGATGTGAGAACTGGAGTATAAAGAAAGCTGAGCGCTGAAGAATTGATGCTTTCTAACTGTGGTGTTGGAGAAGACTTGAGAGTCCCTTGCACTGCAAGGAGATCCAATCAGTCTATCCTAAAGGAAATCAGTCCTGAATATTCATTGGAAAGACTGATGCTGAAGCTGAAACTCCAATACTTTGGCCACCTGATGCAAAGAACTGACTCATTGGAAAATACCGATGCTGGGAGGGATTGGGGGCAGGAGGAGAAGGGGACGACAGAGGATGAGATGGTTGGATGGCATCACCAGTGCGATGGACACGACTGAGTGACTGAACTGAACTGAAATGTTATATTAATTCAAACAGAAACATGTATAAGAAACCTAATTTTTTAAAAACTGCCCATTTTCAGTAGGGAATGTTCATCCTGTTATATTTCATTAATAGTTTCTCTTAAATTTATTCCATAAATCTTGTTATAAAATAGTACAATTTCATTCTATAAACTAGTACATGGACTTTCCTTGCTTACATAGGCTATTGCCTATGTAAGTCATACCTGTGTGGAAAGAACATTTATATATTCCATCTTTCAAATGGAAGTAGTCAAGCATCTCCTAAAATTTTCCTTCTTCATAAGTAGTAAGGCATCCTTCCAATAATTTAAAGGAAACACACACTGCGTATGTGTTGTGTTGAACATATATGCAGTGAACATACATATAGAATATATGAGAAGGAATGTGTGTGCATATATATATATATAAAATGTGTTCAGATAGCACAGAAAAAATCGCACTTAGTTTTACTCCACTCAGTTATTATTATTCAAATACCATCAAGCAAAGGAGAGCCTAACCATATAAATGTGATTTTTATCAATATACAATTATATTATATAATACACTAAATGACTAAAAAATATTTTAATTGCTATTCTATTTAACTAGAATGAGGATTTATCATCAATTAAGTCTTTTCTACAAAGATATTCTATTAATAATAGACCAGGAGTGAGCAAATTCTGTCCCCCTGTGAAACATAAGCAAAACTAAGAAAAAAGCATGGATTCATTCCGGTTGTTTGTGCAAGAAGTGGAAAATAGAGAGGTAAGGGGAATACAAGAAAAGTCTAGGTGAAAAGCATGAGAGAACAGGTAAAAGAAATCTGGGACATGGTGCAAATCATACAACAGGGAGAACTGGGTATCACCTCTGAGGTATTCATGTCTTAACTCATTCCAGAACAACAGATACTTAGGTTTCCTGAGGTTTCTGAAGAAGAGTAAGAAAGTAACAGATGACTCTATAAATGTTTATGAAAACCAAACATTTTTAGCTCTGTTTTTAGAGTTTCTTTCACATTCATAGATGTGTATCTTACTTGAGTGATGGAAATTCAACTTTTTCTTGCAATAACATAAAAAGACTGTGCAAATGATTCTAACACCAATCCAAAGGTCTTTTGGCCAACCTTTCCTAGATAAGCTTTCGTTCTTTGACTTACTGTCAGTGAAATATGAGGCATTATATTATCTATCTTGCCTGGTGAATAATGAGCAGGATGACAACAAATCAATGTTGCATGTGAACTAACTTGTGAAAAGGCCAGATACAAACACCAAATTACTAATAAAAATACAATAAAGTTCACCACCTAGAAAAGCCTGCCAATTTCTGATTGCTTGTAGCAAAACAAAGCATCAATTTTCTACTGAATTATTATAGAATTCTTCCTACTATCCCATGATTACATTAAAATACATTACACTTATAGCTAAGAATAATTACATTTTGCCTAGCTGAGAGAGGCATATTGATGAGAGAGAACATTTACCACTCTTGATATAGTATTAAATTAACCAATTGTTTGTTTTCTATTTGGGCAATGCTTTGATAACTTCTGATATTTAATACTGTGGAGGGAACATGGCTCTAGAAAGGCTTAGAAAGAAAATTGATGCTATCTGGATTTCCCTGGTGGTGCAGTGGATAAGAAACCAACTGCCAATGCAGGGGACAGAGGTTAGATCCCTGGCCAGGAAGATCCCACCCACATGCCACAGAGCAGCTAAGCCCATGTGCCGCAACTACTGAGCCTGAGCTCTGGAGTTTAGGAGTGGCAACAACTGAAGCCCACGCACTTGCAGACTACATTCCCCAACAAGAGAAGCCACCTCTCTGAGAAGCGTGTGCACTGCAACGAAGAGTATCCCTCACTTGCCGCAAATAGAGAAAGTCTGCGCAGAGCAACCAAGACCTAGCACAGCAAAAAAGAGAGAAAAAGAAGAAGAAAGAAAATTGATGATATCTAAGCTCTTAGAAACAAAATTAAACCCTGTAATAAAGCAAGAGACAATCTTCTCAAGATTGTGATTATCCTGGGCTATAGGTATATTTCCAAAATGTATCCCTCTCCATCCTGCTGCCATTGCCTTATTTTATTTCCTTTTCATTTTCCTGGTATTTTCTATTCTGCTGCAATATCCCCTACATTCTCTACCTGCCTTGGCCTCATGTCCTCCAATCCACCTTCTATATCCAAAGATCAGAATTCCTGTAAGACATGCAAGACTTCACAACTGGCCTCATGTCACTTTCTCAGCTTATCTTCTATCCTGTGCATTTGTTTCACACTCAACAAACCTCATACAATAGCTACCAAATGCAGACAGATATAGACAAGCAATTAGAATGTACTGCGATGAGGATTACAATAGAGACGTTTACTTAATAATGCAAAATAAAGGAAAGGGAGGTGACTTTAACTAGAATAGGGTTGGATGGCAAAGGAGGAGTTGGAGAAATACTAAAGGAAAACTAATGGGACTATTTCTCTTCTTCCCCTCATCTTTTATTTCTACTTTTTGCCTCTGGCTAGGGAATTTTCACTCCACCTGCACAGCAAATGCTGACATTAGTAACATTTTGTTGTAGCCACTGGTTAGCAATCAATCTGATATGGAGACTACTTTACGTTAGGGACTTTGTTGTTGTTGTTTAGGCACTAAGTTGTGTCCTAAGTCGCAACTCTTTTGCGATCCCGTGGATTGTACTCTGTCAAATTCTTCTGTCTATGGGATTCTCTGCAAGAATATTGGAATGGGTTGCCATTTCCTTCTGCAGGGGAGTCTTCCCAAACCCAGAACTGAACCCGTGTCTCCTTCTTGGCAGGCAGATTCTTTACCACTGAGCCACCAGGGAAGATCTCGTGTTAGGGACTACTACTCACTGTCTTTATCCTTTCTGCCTCTGGTTAACAGCCTGGCATCTAACAGCCACCCAACTCTGGGGACGATTATTTGTGAAAAAGTGATTCAAGATTCATCTCAAAACTCAGCTTCCACAGGCCTGCCCCAGCCTTATTTGGCATACATGATTATCCATTTCAGTATGCAAGTTATTATTTTGTGTATGTGCTTAGCTAGGGCTTCCCATACAAAACTGTGTGTGTGTGATTTTTGGTTTCTACCTCCAACTACTGTGAGTTTCCTGAATCAGGGATCAGATCCTCCTTATTAATTGTGTTTTTGTTTCTTTTCTTTCATATTCCTTTTTATTTATTTTTAAATTGGTAGAAAACGGCTTTACAATTTTCTGTTTGTTTTTCCCATACAATAATGAGAATCAGTCATAATTATCTGTGACCCCGCTAGGTCATCACAGAGTGCCAGGCTGGGCTCCCTGTGTTATTTAGCAACTTCCCATTAACTATTTCACACATGATAGTGTATACATGTCAGTGCTGCTTTCTCAATTCGTCCCACTCTCATCTTCCCCTACTGTGTCCACAAGTGCATTCTCTACCAGGCTCATCAGTACCATTTTTCTAGATTCCACACATATGCATTAGTATATTATATCTGTTCTTCTCTTTCTGAGTTCACTTTGTATAAGAGGCTTTAGGTTCATCCACCTCACTGCAAGTGTTTTTGTTTTTTCATCTCTTCTGCTTTCCTTCCTGATACTGGGTTTAATAGTTCTTATATATTTGAAAAAAAATGTATGTTGAGTAAGTTCTCTATTATGAGATATTAAAACAATAAAACAAAATCTACATAGCAACATAAGAAGTACAATTGCTGAATCCTTGGTTGTCAGAAATAAACGTGATTAAAAACAGAAAGGTGACTTCTAAAGTTTTTGTTGTTCGTATTTCAAGAAAACTTTAAATCTGCATAAGTCAAATCAAGACATATAAAAAATTCCATAAAAGCTTCTGTAAATTATTCAATGTTAATATCATGAATAAAACAGAGTATAAATATAGAAAATATTCAAAAATATTTTTTCAGTATTATAAGATTTTCACATCAGAAAATACAAAACTTTAAATACTATAACAAGAAATCATCTCAGATATAATTATGATACCAAATTAGTTACAAGTTTTATATTATCTGATAAAAGCTTCTGTAAATTATTCAATGTTAATATCATGAATAACAGAGTATAAATATAGAAAATATTCAGAAATATTTTTTCAGTATTATAAGATTTTCACATCAGAAAATATAAAACTTTAAATACTATAACAAGAAATCATCTCAGATATAATTATGATACCAAATTAGTTACAAGTTTCATATTTTCTGAGTTCAAGACTTTATAAATGTTTAACAGCATTATTTTTCTCTCCTCAGTTTATAAGTTCAATTTTATTATTTTCTAACTACAGCCTTTAAAATGCATATTTATAAGCCCTGTAATAATATTTTCTTGTGAAATGCACATCTCTGTTCCCTGCTCTCCTGCCCAGGAATTGTGTGACACTAACATAATTTGTTACTGATATATGTTACATAAGATCATGTACATACAAGTTTTATTCTTAAAATAGAGAAAAGGGTATGCTTTTAACTTCCTATTTCAGATGTGAACTTTTAAAAACAAGTGAAATAAAAACGATATGCTCTTATATGGGAACTGTAATCTCATGGAAGCAAATGAAGCCTTTGGAGGGAAAGAAAGATACAGAGAAAAAATACGGAGGTATGATTGTGTACGGGCTTCCCTGGTGGCTCAGTGGTAAAGAATCCACGCTTCCATGCAGGAATGCAGGTTCCATTCCTGGGTCAGGAAGATCCCTTGAAGGAAATATCAACGTACTCTAGGACTTTTGTCTGGGAAATCCCATGGACAGAGAAGCCCAGCGGCCTACAGTCCATGGGGGTCGCAAAAAACAGTTGGACGTAACTTAGACACTAAACAACAACAAAGCTTATGTACACAGATATATGCATGTCCATCGACCTGTGTATATAATGCATAGATATATATATTATGTAACTGAAAAAANTCCAGGACTTTTGTCTGGGAAATCCCATGGACAGAGAAGCCTAGCGGGCTACAGTCCATGGGGGTCGCAAAAACAGTTGGACATGACTTAGACACTAAACAACAACAAAGCTTATGTATACAGATATATGCATGTCCATCGACCTGTGTATATAATGCATAGATATATATATTATGTAACTGAAAAAAAATGGCAAATGGAATCTTTTTTAGGAAGCAAATGTGATAGAAAAATTTCTAGTTAGGAAAATTAATCTGGAAACCTTAAAGACAACAGTAGTATAAAAAGAAAAGGAGATGAAAAAAAATTACAAGTATGTGCACAAGATCTTTAAGCAAAACAAGAGAGGAAATAAAACCATTGTTTAAATAAACAGATATTTTAATGCCTAAGTACTTCTAAATAAAGGAACACTTGAAAAAACTGCCTCTATTCTATACTTTGCAGTTTCAGTCAAAAGCAATGGGTGACTTAGGAACTGTGAGGAAGACAGAGCACTTAGAATTAGGAAAGACTAGCAACATTTTTCTACCTTAAATCAATTAACACTGCAACAGAGGAAAACTAACACTTGTAAGATGTTTGGGAAAGAATAAGGAAACTGGTCACACTTACAGACCCTTAAAGGAAATTTTCTACCTTGAAAAAGGTTTGTTACAGAGTGTGCATTGACTTGAACCTCTCTTATTGTTCAGACTCCTAAATTCCCATCAAAGCTGATGATTAAAGTTCTACACACTGGCCAGATCCCTACAATTATCCCATCGTGATGGAGCTCAACAGTGGGCTCCCTGCTATGGCCAGACATCAAGTCATTAGAGAAATGCGAGGGATGGTGAAGAAGGCTATTTTAATTTCCTTTTCAGCCCTTCTCAGGAGTGCCTCTTTACTTCACAGAGCTCTGGGTTACTTGCTTTCAAACTAACAAGCAATATTATAAATGGAGGCTGCATTATCATGATTGCAGACAATCTAAGGCACTTGACGGCCAAGGATTCGAGGTCCTCAATATGTGCCGTGTTGTATTTATCAGCTAAAAATATAGAGATGCAGCAAACAATAAAAGGGAGGGGGACAAGGAAAGGCTGGCAAGGGGGCAGGGAGAACAGGAGGAGAACACAGCATCAAGACAAAAAGGCAGGAAAGAGACAGCAGGATAGCCCTGGTACTTTGTTGGCAGATGAAACATTGTTACCCATTTTCTTGCTGTTCCACTGCATAGTGTTCCAGCTCTGTGCCCGGAAGAGGCTGGACTGGGGGAGGAGGTAGTGGAACATTGGCCCAGGTCGATCCATTGTTTTTCTGTGGTTTAGAAGAGTTTTTATTTTTCTTCTTTTTTCCACCTTTCCCACCTGAAAGTAATAATATATTTATTCAGACGTACTGAATATCAGAAGAAATGGAGTACATCAGATGGGAAGATGCATTTCTGTTTTCAAAACACCACAATCAGTATGTTACAGTTGTTAAAAGCTATAAACAATGAAATGATATGATCAGGAAAACATTTTTATAAATCACTCAAAATGATATTGTTTCTTTCACAATGCATTAGTTGCAGAGCTGAATACACAAAAAAAACATGGATGCAGTGGCAAAAGCACATGTATTGATTTATTCACATTTGCTGCCTCCACGTTTTCATTGTTAGACGAAATAATAGGCCATAACAAATTCTTTAAAATGTTAGATTTTAGTGCGTTTATAATGCTCTTTTGCATAATCCGTCTCAGTGGAAAAATGCAGTGTCTAAGGATACAGGCTAAACTTTTTCCTTAGAATTTACGCAATTTAATTAATCCAGGAGAGTAACAGTTTTCTCTCAAAAGTAACTTATAAAAATCAATCAACTACAATCTGGAGGATACTTGTAAATCTTTCACAATGATATGTTTTATAGAAGTTTTAACTAATGAATGGCACAATTATTTTTTGCATATAGTGAGTGGTTCCCAGATGTCTAAGTATAACATATCTTAAAATACCAAATATGGGGAAAATTAATGGAAATATGGTAATCAATTTCAGTATTATTGTAATACAAATGAATTCATGCACAAAATATGAGCAGAAAGTAACTTGGCAGCCTATGAGCCATATCTGGGATTACCAGAGCTTAATGAAATATAAAGTTTTTCATTTGTTCAATGAAGTACTTTTTACTGCTCCAAATTAAGTACATCAAGTTTCTTCCTAAATGGAGCATAGCTGGATGCAGAAATGTGTACTGCTTGAGCAAAAGATACTTTAGGGGAATGTAGGTAACTTCTGTCATTCCTATGGCAGTCATTGGCTATATTAAAAAAAAAAAAAAAAGGTATTGACCCCTTGAACTATATCTTTCTGGAACTAAAAGTTATGAGTATCAAATATTCATAGCAGGACTATCTAACAATAGAGATATCACTAGAAATTTGCCTCAACCCCATTCTTCTATCAATTAACCAGCATCAGCCAATTCAGAAAATTATGGAATTTAACAATAACTTTGAGTGCCAGAAAGCGATGAAACTGTAAACTAGATATATACCCTATTGCTAAATATGAAATTGTGTTTGTTTTCTAGGTCATGTGCACATATACACACACAGAAAAGAGCATCCCTGAAAACTAAGTGCTTTCACCCTTCCTTTCACTTTTTATCTTTGGCAGAAAAAGTATTAAGAGAAAGGAGAGCAGGTAACTTCTAGTTTGAGAATAAGAGTTGAATCTCTGGGCTTGAAACTAGTTTCTCATTTACTTGATAAGTTACTCAATAGATATCACCTCAATTTCCACACATAAAAAAAGATATAAAGTGACTACTTGTTTGGGTTATTTTGAGTATTATAAGAGATAACACATATAAAGGATTCACAATGTACAGAATGTTCAATAAATGGCAGTCATTACCACTCTCTTCCATCTCCTCCAGCTCAGCACAAACTCAAGTCTGCCTGTTTACAAAGCCATTCCACATCTAACTCCTCCAGCCCCGTTGAGGATCCCAGAAATAGTCTGATGCTTAGGATAAAAATAATCAACCTAATTGATTAAAGTTTGTAATTTTTGTGTTTATGGTTGCTGCTGCTGCTAAGTCACTTCAGTCGTGTCCGACTCTGTGTGACCCCATAGACGGAAGCCCACCAGGCTCCCCCATCCCTGGGATTCTCCAGGCAAGAATACTGGAGTGGGTTGCCATTTCCTTCTCCAATGCATGAAAGAGGAAAGAGAAAAGTGAAAGTGAAGTCGCTCAGTCTGTCCGACTGTTAGCGACCCCATGGACTGCAGCCCAGCAGGCTACTCCGTCCATGTGTTTATGGTAGGTGAGCCTTAATCCTTTGCCTCCTTGTTATTTGGTGAATAACCCACCAAAGTCATAAACAAAGATTGTATCTTTCTTGGTATTTTCAGAACTATGTCTCACTACTTAGAAGAACAGGGTGGGCATGTATTCTTTGTAGTTTTTCCCTGTTTTACCTCTTATTCCTTATATATTTACATGTGGCCCCCCTTTTTTTTTTCACTTTTTATAGCAGTTTTAGAGCTGTCATATGATCTCCACCAGACCTGAGTGACACAGATAGGGAAGTTTTTACATCTCCATTTTATAGATGGGAAAATAGAGGTTCCTTCTATATTTGTGCATATTCACATAGTAAAAGAACAAACAATTTAGAATGCAGTAGCTTTAGTGGAAATTACAATTTCTGCAGCTCAGAACCCAGCTCTGTTGAAATTCTTCTCCAAGGTCAAGAAAGCCATTACCACCTCTTACAACTGACTTAAATTTGTGCTGGGGAAGTAGAGCTGATTCACAGAGGGAATTTGTGAGGCTCTCCATCCAATGTCCACTTTCCCCTCTTTGGGGGAAATTTCTGCTTTCTCATTGTGGGTTCTTTTGATAAGACTATCGATGAGCATGCTTTGTCTTCTCTAGAAAGTAGTAAGAGGTGGGTGCTGAGCATAACAGTGCCATATGATACAAGCTAAGGAAATTAAATTCTCTGAGTTCCATATCGTGAGCTAAGTGAACCCAGTTTGTTGCTGTTACTTGCAACCTAAGATCCTCAAGCATTATAAGGTGAGAACTGTCTGCATTATGTATTTAGTCATCACATATTTTGATGACCTGCAGACATATTTGACCCATTTCTCTTCAAGTGAAAATGTAAATATTTGAATTTACATTTATTTATGCTGAACAAACGATTTCTATGTAAAGAAAATTGTGAAAACAGCTTATTTTCAAATTAAATTTAGTCTTTTAAAAATAGTAGTATATAAAAATATTTAGTTATTACTACTGATGCTTGGAGAAGGAAATGGCAACCCACTCCAGTAATCTTGCCTGGAGAATCCCAGGGACTGAGGAGCTTGGCAGGTTACAGTCTATGGGGCTGCAAGAGTCGGACATGACTGGGTCACTAAGCACACACACACTGCTGCTGTTGCTGCTAAGTCGCTTCAGTCGTGTCTGACTCTTTGCAACCCCATGGACTGTAGCCTGTCAGGCTCCTCAGTCCATGGGAGTCTCCAGGCAAGAACTCTGGAGTGGGTGGCCATTTTCCTCCTCCAGTGGAATCTTCCTGACCCAGGAACTGAACCTGTGTTTCCTGAAGCTCCTGCACTGCAGGCATATTCTTTACTGCTGAGCTACTGGGGAAGCCTATTACTATTGATATTGTGCTATATATTTGTGCATATATATAAAATTATGATTACAGAGATTATTTTGAAAAAAAAATTGAGTTTTATATTGTTAATGGTTGGTCTTTTTAAGAGGAATGCTAAGAAATTATATCTTGAATAAATTATTATATGAGTGCTTCAACGGGTGAGAAATTCACTCAATTCAGGAATGTACAATTTTGTTTATTACCATGATTATTTTAAACTGGTTTCATTAACACTGTGCACAAATTAAGAAAATCTTATAAGTCAATATCCATAGGGCAGTTTGATCTTAAATGTAAGCTTTAGAATACATATCAATGATTATAAGAATAAAAAGAACTCTAAAATTAAATTCAATTTGACTAAGAAGAGAACAATCATGTCAGTCTTGTCTCTTAAAGAAAGCTTTCTATCACTGATTTAAGTAATTTTGTATTCAAATGTAGATGAAGTAGTTAATATAAATCTTAGTATATATAAATGTCATTCAAGAGATTAATGGATTCAAAAATGTAGTAAGCACTATTGTGAATCATATTCTGCTTAGAATTACTCAAAAGGTAACTTTTAAGACTCAATGGTAATCAACATATAAGAATATTTAATGATGGTTTCACAAAAGGTCTTTTACAATCCATGACTTATAGTATATAGACTTCTAAAATATATATATTGATTGAGATGGCATATTTTGAATGATATAAGCCTAGAATAAACTAATTTTTAAATTATTCAGTACAATTATAGGACTCATCATAAATAAATGACAGTATAAATGACATTTAAGGTTATTCAAAAAAATTCCTTTATATTACCAGGCCATTTAAATTTGTAACAGATGTTTAAAATTTTCTGGATTCTATAATATAGCCAATTCTACCAATAGGTAAGGAGAGCAAATGACTCATTTTGGAGAGAAGAGAGAACATTAACATGTTCAGACTGAAAGGTTTCTATCTCTAAGGAAAGATCATTTAGTAAATGTTACCCTAATGATATAAAAGAGTTAACTATTTATATGAGGTCTTGATATCTCATAACCTATGACATATCTCAATACACTATAATCTTTCACTAAGTAACTGAGGTTAAAAAACTTCATAAAAACAAATAGACTGTCAATAGTATAAAAAAAAAGAAAATAAAGTCATGGTATCAATTAGAAATGAGCAGAGAAAGTCATCAGTCATACACAATGCACAAATTGGAATGTCTACAAGGATTTCCTCATTTTAGAGATGAGGATCCTTGGGTCTAGAGATCACTGATATTCATTATGATAGGTAAATATTTCTTTTCAATAAAATGTGTTTTTCCCTACATGTGCTATTTAATGCCTGCATTATGGATTGTTAGTTCAGCTAATGCATCTTGAATATATATTAAAATTTACAGCACAAAAAATTACCAATATAAAAGACTGTTTTTTTTTTAAAGAAATTAAACGTAAAAAATAGTGTCCCATATTAACATTCCTGTTTAGCATGGTATCAGGTTCTTACCCTAAATAATATCATCAATACATAACACAATATTTTGGAAAGCTTGTCCAAAAATAGGAAGTCACATCACCAGACTCTTAATATGAACAATTTCCAAAATCATTTACATTTTAGTTGAATATGGTGTCCATGCCATGGAGCTGATTTTCCTACGTGATCATTTTACTGCAAAGTTCTCTTGACTCTTAAGTAGGGTTCAAGGCAGATCAAACTCATCTACTCCTTAATAATCAATATTTAATAAAACGGCACTATCTTTCAGTAAATACAACCTTGTACAATAATACATAAAGGCTGATGGTGAATTTTACCCTCCTCCACCCCCAAAACTTGATTTCATTAGGATAAACTCCTACTGTCATTTGAGAGATAAATGTCTGACAGTGAGTTGTGAGCCAGTACTTCTTCATGAGTGCTAGGAACACAGGTCATATGCTGGTGACAAACAAATATTTCTCCTTACTGTGATGAGACCAACCTGAGAGACTGCCACTCCTCTCTGAGCTGTTGTGAGAGCTGGTGGTGCTGAAATCCTGTGACTGGTTGTGTGGCATTCTATTAGACAATCCCTCAGCCAATCGGTAGTCAGGGATGTAAAGTAAGGCTAAGGGTTAAAGGGCAGAGGTCATAGTGGCATCATGTGATTAGTTCACAGCACAAGCCCATGCAGAACATGCAGTTAGCAATTCAGAAGCAGATGTCGTAGGACCGTGGAGGAATGTTTTGTCTATCCTGCCTAATGGAGGTCGAGATGGACTACTGATCACTACTGAATAAAGAGCTAAAAGGATGAAACCAATTGGTGTTGCTGTGTGGTGATAGCAACAGTGGTGGTGGTGGCGGGGACTGTGCAAGGTGCTGAATACATGCCAGTTTATTTTTTTAGTTTAGGTCGTGAACCTGGTGATGAATTACTAAACCAAACAACAAATACTACTTTCTATCTCATGCAAAAATGATATGAAAATAACTCTCCTGGAAGTAAGAGCTGGACTTACCGTTGTTACCTTTGTTCTGATCGGGTAGAGAATAACCAAATCCCATCAGGTCTGTTTTTTGCTGAATCGAGCTTTTCCACTGTGGATCAGGCAGCTCGACAGCCAATTCATGTATGCTGTTGGAATGCAGTATCTGTGTCGTGGCATATGGGGTAGCCTGTGTTATTTGGCTGGAACTATTGTAAGTGGTTTTGGTTGTGAAGTCAATGCTGCTATAAATGGCTCCATCTGAGAGCATCGTTGCCGTTTTATCCCCTTGGCCTGGAACTGGTGGCAGCACATCTGTGGTGAGCATAGGGAAATGAAACAATTTAATGATGCACAGGAAGCCCAAAACTATCGGGACTGAAGATGAAAAATAAATGTGTCATGCCGCACGTTTGCATTTCAGCTGAGATGGGCTTCATGAGCCAGTGAAGGGTATATGATGTACAACCGTCGCCAAGCTATCAGCCTTGGTGACAGGCAGGCCTACCGCTCGTCCTTCACGTCTCACTGCTTAACACACCCTATCCCCCATTTTCTTCAACCATGAATGAGAAATTTAGTGTATTTCACTACTGAAAAAATGCTTTCAGTTGTTCATTCTGGTTTAGAATCCATGAAATTGTTAGCTCGTTACAGAAGCAATGGCAAAAGTGAATCTACAAATCATGGATGAAAAGCATCTTTTTCCACTTTATCCCAAGAGATACGGAAAATAACTGCTAAAATAGATGCAAAAGTTTCCAAAATTACACTCTCCAAACTATGAAGCACTTTTTACTGAAGTTTCTACTTGCTGTTTATCTGAGTTGATTTCACAGCTCCAGAAATGGAGTGTAACTGATGGTAGCAATTTTTTTTTTTTCTTGGATAACAAAGGAAGATTTTCATGAATAAGTCATTTTCACAATACAGCAGGATTTAACTACAGAAAAAGCAATCTGGGTGATCACAGAGTTTAATTTATGCTACCAAATCTTAGAAGTGGAGAATTATAGTTTCAAGTTGTAATACAGCAAGAGTAAAATTAAACTTCAGGAAAAACACTGAATATCAATCAGTACATTTATCACTTTGGTGTGCTAAATTATCTTTACATGATATTTTTAAATTCAGAACTGCCACCTCTCTCCGAAGCACTTATTTTCCTTCTCAGAATGAAGACAATAGAATCTAAAAAAATACAAAAACAAACAAAAAAAACTGACTAATACTATTTTTAATCATGTAGAGTTAAAAGTGAATATATATTCTGCTACCTAATAATCGATGTTCTGAAAGTCACATTTCACAGGACATGAGTTCATCAACCCTCTTCATTTCATCACGGAAAAATTTCAGCTAGTTATAGTACTGTAATAATAAACCAAATGATCTCAGTAACAAAACCAGCTTATCATCACAAGTAGAAAACTGAAGTAGTCAAAATATCCTAAAGCTTTTAGATTCTATGATATCTAACAGTGCTTGAAATAAGGATTATTATAAAAATATTAATTTCATTTTTGCATTTTACAAAAGCTAAAAATGATCTTCTTTAGTAACAGTAACAAGACATTTAAAATGCATTTTATACACTATAATCACACACTGTAGGTTCTTTCTGAAGGTTTTGAAGTCTGAAATTCCAACCCGTTTTACAAGTATATATGTACTTTTTAAATAACTGTTTTATATAGTTAAACATGTTCATATTTATAACACTTCATCAAGTTGTGTAAGTAAGCACATTGTTTTCGGATTCAGAATTTTGTAACTACCTTCTTGCCCTTCGTGTTTTTAGCTGTAAACTGATTAGGAAATTTGATGACAAAGATATGTTTCATTCTAAAGCATTGGGTCAGTATCATTTTTATTCTCTGAGATGCTTGATATTTAATAATATATCAAAATTGTGGAAGTAGGTCCTTCACTCTAAGGAAGTTTCTTTAGTTTTGCTTCTGCCTCCTCTACTATGTCTTTCACTGATGAACTGGACAGATAACCCTTCTTCAACACTGACCCCAACTTCCTAACATCTTGAATATGAGGTTCTCCAAAGCTTTGGATTTAAGATTGTGAGCTACTGCCACTTTTTGAAATGGTTGTGTGTTCACATATTTTAAAATGGAAAAAAATACAGTATGAAAATCTAATCCTTCATATTCTATGCCAACTAAAGCTATGGTTCTAGAAATAGAATCTCTCTCAGCTGGATGAAATTACTCTTCAATTATAAGTGCTTCTATATTGATTTGGGGGCTGCATATTTCCTTCAAATGTTATTTGCTCACTCTTACATTTTCAAAAAATAAACTGAATTATGTCCCAACATTAAAATACTAGAGGCTTATACATGACTACTTGCATGTGGGGAATTATCCTATAACATCAGATGATTTGGAACTCTGGGCCAGTCGTCCTCCCAGGAGCCTGGACTCGAACAGGTGCTGCCGTCTTTAGACAGGCCTTTTCATTTTACATTCTGCACAGTCCACATCTACCCCTTCTAGATACTTTAGCTTATCTGACTGGCATTTGTTAACTGGCATTTGTGTCTGAAACTTGAAACTTATAGAAACCCTTCTCTCTAGTCAGAATTACTCACGAGTTCATTCTTCAGTTTTTCAGCACCCTAGTTACACATGCATTTCTTTTTGCCTGGAATAATTACTTCCATGAGTGATTGTCTCCTTCACTGTATCTTAGGTTACTTGAGGACAGAGTATCTGGGATTTATGTCTGTATTTCCATAGTTTCTCATCTAGTGTTTTGTAAAGAGTAAGTACTTACTGAATAATTAAAGGGCATTTTTATAGTTTGTATTGTCAAAATAAATACATGTGGTTATTAGTAACTTGATTATTCAAAATAGCATTTTCATTACCTTTAAGCAGGCATTAATAAACGTTCTTAAAGGAAAAAACATCAGTATCCATGGTTATTCCTCTAAGTGTACTTGGTAATATAATCATACATGTGAATCCTACCTTAAGAATTGCAGAGTGGTGTAAATAAAAGAATATAGGCTTTAAAATCTGTTAGATCTGGATTCTACACATAGATCTCAAATTATTCACCTTGATAAACTTTAGTTTCTTGACCTCTAAGTTAGAAATATGATTATCTATGTCTTACACTTATTGCATTTATTGTGCAAAGGAAATGGAATTTGCAAAATGTCCTGTCTTTTTAGTAAATGCTTAAAATGCTTATCACACTGAAAAGAGATACAGTTAACTCTGCAAAAACTTTGTCACGGCCTTGAGAGTGACCTGTGAAATATTTTCATGTCATGAAAATGAAGTGGAAATGGAAAAAAAAAAAAAAAACCNAATGTCCTGTCTTTTTAGTAAATGCTTAAAATGCTTATCACACTGAAAAGAGATACAGTTAACTCTGCAAAAACTTTGTCACGGCCTTGAGAGTGACCTGTGAAATATTTTCATGTCATGAAAATGAAGTGGAAATGGAAAAAAAAAAAAAAAAACCTTGAAAATCTTCATAAGTATCCTTTGGCTAAATTAGATTGAGACATTTTAGAATGTTAATGTAATCTGCTAGAAACAAAAAAAAAAAAAAACACTTTCTCCATCTTTGTGCATTTATTTCTTGATATAAAGATAGAATGGTGTGTTATTCCAATACAAGAAAAAAGGCAGCTATTCCTTGATTGATAAAAGCTTTATGAACAGAATTTCAAAATCAGTGGGAAGGGCAGGGAGGAATGTTTTGATTTCATGATAAGACTATGCTTGGGCATAAAACTATCGAAGGTAAAGTAACACCTATAATTGCAGGGCTCAGAATTCTGACACCTAGCGGAGGCAGCCACTTTCAGAGAGTCTGGGCAACTGAGAATCTAAATAGGGTGGACTGAATTACAGAGGGTAAGTAAAATGCTGAGTAGTCATACAACTTATGGGAGGGAGGGCCCCCTTTTTCAGTTGGTACTGAATATGATGCAGAGTTGTGTAATAATTAGTAACTTTATTATGTAAAATGCCATTTTAAATATATCTAAACATTCATTGGTCTTACATTCATAAAGAGAAAAGGCCAATATCCATGACTGTATTCTAAGTTAATATGTTTACACACTCATACATGTGAAATCCACCACTGAGGTTTACAGTAAGCCCAGAATACTTAGCTTAGTCCTGGGTTTCGTACATTAGCTCTTCTTAGAAGTACAGAGATCCTTCAGTGGATTCACACAAACTTTCTTAGATTACAGCACTATTCTCCTAATTAATCACCCACATTTTTTAACCCATCTCTGTCCTCCACCCAGTAGCTAGATGGATGATTCAGAACAGTACTCACATTCTAGAATTCTCCTCTTAAAGTCCATTAATGGCTTCTAATCATCCTCTAACAAAGTTTAAAGGCTTTGTGGGGCTTAGAAAACCCTCTGTTACCTGTCCTTCCATATGTCTTGGCACTTTTTTGCCTTGCAACTGATACTCAAGTCACTAGGAAATTCATTCATTTCTTAAAGAGGTCAATGTTTCCCTTACTTTCTGAACCTTAAGACACAGTAAATTTCTTCTCTACACACTTTCTACACACATTTGACTCCCTACTGTTCCTTCATGTATCAGCCTAAATAATACTCCACTCATAGCATCTTCCTCCTCCCAGGAGACGGCTCTTTCATGTGGGGTACTGGTAAGGTACCAGTCCATTTGCCGAATGCACATAGAATACGGTTACCTTCTGATTACATAGTCTCGGTGATTTATGACCCGGACTCTGAAAAGATCAGGGTAGAAAGAGATTTGGGTAACGAGAGGATTACTAACCTACTTTTCCATCTCTCCCCTTCACCCCTAAAAGTATTATTCAGGTTAAGAAAAAAGAAATATTTCTGGATACCTCTCCTGAGATCACGGCTTAAAACTTCTGGAATCGTACAGTCGATGAATCTTATAAAAACAGAAAATAAACCCCATGTTTACTAGTTAACATCTCAATGTCTTTTCGACGGTTGTACAACAACGTAAATAAATTCACAGATGGAGAATATACTATAAAAAATGACAGACGGTGTCCCGGTCCAGGTGTCCTGTGTGAGTTATTTATATATGACTTACTATTAGTCCCTTCATTTTACTGACCAAGATTTAGTATTCGGGACAAACCGATACATCGAGGCCTAAATCATTAGTACATGACACGAGTCAGTGAGTCAGTAAAACTGTGAAACGCTGGGGTACGTGTTCTCGGGTGGTCCGAGGAGACAGGTACTTCAAAAGATCCGTTCTTATTACCTCACCCAACGGTAAAGGAAGATGTCCCCTAGAAGGGTTGGGTTCCTGACCTGGGTTCAGAGAACGTAGAGGACGTGACCGTCCGTCTAAGAAATGGTGACACGATGGACCCTTTGGGAATTAGTACATGATTGTCATACTTCTTGTTTTACGTAATACTTATCAATAGAAGAACCAATCATTATTGTAGGAATTTGCTCAGTTTTACTCAAGGTAATAGATACCACAGCTTTATAATAAAATATTTAGCAAATGTACAGTACTATGAATAAATGTACTTCAGTAAATTCACTTATGGAAGAAAATACTTTGGGGTATGCCTTTTTCAAAACAGCCAGGAAAGCCAAGAAAACAAATCACAAATGACAGAACTTTGAAAAACATAACTTACCTCCACGCCCAAAGTTCGAAATCTCATTTGGGCCACTATTGCTATTGTTTACTGGCAAGCTCGTGGCTGGCCATGAGTCAGCAAGCCATGGATAACTGGGATCACCAGCATTTAGAAGACCTGGGCGGCTAAAACAGGAATTATGTAGAAATCAGTCCATGGAACTCCATGAGAGATTTGCACATCTGTCTCATGAACTACAGTGGATTAAAGAATTTAAGATTTTAATTCACTTTCAAATGAAAATCTGGAGGCTCTAAAGAATTAAGGAACTTTTGGCAATTCACTAAGGCTCTGTATAGATCATCCCTGTCAATGGAAGCAGAAGAGTCCTGCCTGGGATTCTGCTGACATTCAAATGAATTCGGTTGTCTTCCCTGAAACTGGTAGGCAACTGGTAACATAGCAGCATCCTGAAACAAGATCTAATGATAAATTGGCACCTCAAGGGAACAATTGCTCAGAATGATTGCTTAGTATCAGCCATTTCCAGGACTTTGGGCTATTGCTCCTTCAATTCCTGCAGCTCCCATATTTATCTGTCCCCTATAGGCTGTAACCCCTGTTATGAGCTCTCATGGTTGATTTAGAGGCAAGGAACTTAAGGGAAATAAATTAAGAGTATTTATACTGTTCTATCAATAGTATATTTTCAGGTTCTCGAAATTTAAAGTGTTAGGAGAATATGAAAGCATTTTAGGGTGATAAAAGATCCATTGTGGTCTGATCCAGTATGTGCATATTGTCTATGAAGAAAACTTCTTTTGCATCATATTCAACAAAGAATCCCTATCTTTAACATAAAAATGGGCTTCTGATCCCTTTCCAGATTATTATCATACTTAAAAAGATATAGCAACATCTATAATCATTGTACTTTTTTTTTTCTTTTGCATCATATTCAACAAAGAATCCTTATCTTTAACGTAAAAGTGGGCTTCTGATCCCTTTCCAGATTATTATCATACTTAAAAAGATATAGCAACATCTATAATCATTGTACTTTTTTTTTCCTGATAGACCCTTGGTGATAAAATACTTAAGAGAAACACGTGTTTCTATGGAAACTGCAATAAGAAGATCCAATTGCTTTCTGGCTACATCCACCAGCTCTCATTAGACCTAATCTCTTTTTGCTAAAATATTGATTAAATGGGAGATTGGAAGTTATTACCAGAGCCTAATTACAATCTCCGTATCAGCAAAGGGAAAATAGATGAGGATATATGTCCTGATAGACCCTTGGTGATAAAATACTTAAGAGAAACACGTGTTTCTATGGAAACTGCAATAAGAAGATCCAATTGCTTTCTGGCTACATCCACCAGCTCTCATTAGACCTAATCTCTTTTTGCTAAAATATTGATTAAATGGGAGATTGGAAGTTATTACCAGAGCCTAATTACAATCTCCGTATCAGCAAAGGGAAAATAGATGAGGATATATGGTTTTGTTATCAGTTTTTATCAATTTCAGTTGAGTATCCAAAGTTGTGGAATCCAGTCCTATCAATCTACAACCTATTCATCATCTATGAATCATTTACTTTGTGATCGATTATATGTAATTGTTCACTCACAGCAATTTGGTGAGAACCAATAAGGAGCCTTAAACAACAGCAACTTCATTTGCTAATGTCTAATTAATGCAATAAACATCCTGCTAACAAATGAACACATTCCTTGTGATATTTACTACTAAATTCTTGAGGGGCATCTGGGAGATATGAAACATCTGGACTTGATTCCTCTAAAGTGCACAACAGATAGATCATTAAACCTTGTTGTAAGCTGTTTAATTCCTTCTAGAATTCTCAGACTTATAAGTGATCGTTTATTACAATAATTGCCTTTTACTATGTAGTTTCCTCAGTCCTGATTAAAAATAAAAATAAAAAATCTCCTTGGTATACCTTCCATTGCTCATTAGTCCTCCATCTCCTCTTTGAAATGTAACTGTAAAAGAAAAAAAAAAAAAAAAAACACACACAAGTAGTCAATATTAATTACAATTAACAACAACTACATATTGGCCCTTCGTTTAGAGCTGAAGCCCCTGNTAAAAAATCTCCTTGGTATACCTTCCATTGCTCATTAGTCCTCCATCTCCTCTTTGAAATGTAACTGTAAAAGAAAAAAAAAAAAAAAGAAACACACACAAGTAGTCAATATTAATTACAATTAACAACAACTACATATTGGCCCTTCGTTTAG
Source organism: Oreotragus oreotragus (assembly GCA_006410675.1). Lineage (NCBI taxonomy): Eukaryota > Metazoa > Chordata > Mammalia > Artiodactyla > Bovidae > Oreotragus > Oreotragus oreotragus. The sequence continues at coordinate 148,413 of SJYX01002874.1, read as the reverse complement.
AGCTGAAGCCCCTGGGAATTATAGCAAAATATAATTAACATAATTGCACAGATAGTAAGAAGCAGTGGTTTGGCCTAAAGCAAAGCCATCATTTGTTCCAACTTTAATAAGACATCTAAAAATTCTCAGGCCAAACACATGGTTAAGTCAAAGAGGCGATTTTTATTTGTATGTCAGTTGGTACATTCATGGTATTGGAAGACTGACATGCATTAACAAAGAATTATCACATCATGACTTTTAATGCTAATATACAGGTGTCCTAATTAGAGGGCATAATGCAAACTGCACATAATAGAAAGTGAAACAGGATAGTTCAAACAGGTAATATCCTTCTAATAAAACCAGTGAAACAGGTACATATTGATAACCTATTCTTCTTCATCACAGGTCCTTTTAGGGACACTGAGAAGCACTATGAGTTGAAATACTATAATTACTGTATAATAGACACGAACTGTAGAATAGAGAATATATAATGTATTGAATGCTTTGCTTCATTTTCTAATCCTTACAAAAACGAGATTTTCAACTTATTGAATATATTCCCATTGTATGTAATGATTATACAACTTAAGTCCTTTTTAAAACTATGGAGCATATTAGCAACACCAAAAAGCATCCAGTAAAGCCACAGCTGGAGAACCCACTCCCTCTGGTCACTAGATTTCATCCTACAAAGCTAACAACATGAAAATGGGTGTCAAGTTTTGGCAAAGAAGATAAATATCAGTTTGGGTCCATCATCTCTTACCCGCAATCTTTGCAGTTAAGTTTGTTTGGAATTAAAATGCTTCAGTTCTGAGATAGGTAATATGACACACACTGCAGAGAGGGTCTGAGACAGCAACTATATTCAAAATGATTAGTTTTGCAATGAGATGTGAATATTCACGATTAGTGGAACAAAGTCTATACATGACTTTATATTATTTGAGGTCAAATTTTGCCACTAAATTACTTAATTAGAAAATCATTGAGAAAAATTTGGTGTTTAGAAGTTTATGGACTGCACACTTGTAATTCTGACCAAAATTAATATGTATCAGCTAAACTAGTCCCTGGGGATGAAGGAAAAAATACCATTTCACAGCTGTGAATTCAACACATCCTATCTTTGGAAGACACTGATTATATTTGCTATGATTACTTGGTGAGCAAAAGTGAAAATAAAATTTTATGAATTGATTCATATTTTTAATGAACTTGCTTTTTAAAGTATACACTTAGTAAATACTTTCTCATTTGGATAATCTCATAATTCACCTGTTTCTTAAGTTTGAGCTAATAAGTACGATCACTTTTTAGATTTTATAAATTTCTAAATGTAGTTCCCCAGTCCCCTCCCTAAGGTTGTCTAAGAATATATCTATTCAGTTCAGTTCAGTTGCTCAGTCGTGTCTGACTCTTTGTGACCCCATGCACTGCAGCACACCAGGCTTCCCTGTCCATCACCAACTTCCGGACCTTACTCAAACTCATGTCCATACATTCCAACCATGTCATCCTCTGTAGGATCCCCTTTTCTTCCTGCCTGCAATCTTTCCCAGCATTTGAGTCTTTTCTAATAACCAGTCAGTGATTCCCATCAGGTGGCCAAAGTATTGGAGTTTCAGCTTCAGCATCAGTCCTTCCAATGAACACCCAGGACTGATCTCCTTTAGGATTGATTGGTTGGATCTCCTTGCAGTCCAAGGGACTCTCAAGAGTCTTTTCCAACACCACATTTCAAAAGCATCAATTCTTCGGTGCTCAGCTTTCTTTTTAGTCCAACTCTCACATCCATACATGACTACTGGAAAAATCATAGCATTCACTAGATGGACTTTGTTGGCAAAGTAATGTCTTTGCTTTTCAATATACTATCTAGGTTGGTCATAGTTTTTCTTCCAAGGAGCAAGCGTTTTTTAATTTCATGGCTGCAGTTACCATCTGCAGCGATTTGGGAGCCCAAGAAAATAAAGTCTGCCACGGTTCCACTGTTTCCCCATCTATTTGCCACGAAGTGATGGGACAAGATGCCATGATCTTAGTTTTCTGAATGTTGAGTTTTAAGGGAACTTTTCACTCTCCTCTTTCACTTTCATCAAGAGGCTCTTTAGTTTTTCTTTACTTTCTGCCATAAGGGTGGTATCATCTGCATAACTGAGGTTATTGATATTTCTCCCAAAAATACTGATTACAGCTTGTGCTTCATCCAGCCCAGCATTTCTCATGATGTACTCTGCATATAAGTTAAATAAGCAAGGTGACAATATATAGCCTTGACATACTCCTTTACCGATTTGGAACCAGTCTGTTATTCCATGTCCAGTTCTAAGTGTTGCTTCTTTTCCTGCATACAGATTTCTCAAGAGGCAGGTCAGGTGGTCTGGTATTCCCATCTCATTTCTTGAAGCACTTTCCGTTTGTTGTGATCCACACAGTCAAAGGCTTTGGCACAGTCAACAAAGCAGATGTTTTTCTGGAACTCTCTTGCTTTTTTGATGATCCAGTGGATGTTAGCAATCTGCCTTTTCTAAATCCAGCTTGAACATTCTGGAAATTTACGGTTCACATACTGCTGAAGCCTGGCTTGGAGAATTTTGAGCATCACTTTACTAGCGTGTGAGATGAGTGCAATTGTGCGGTAGTTTGTGCAGTCTTCGGCATTACCTTTCTTTGGGATTGGAACGAAAACTGAGCTTTTCCAGTCCTATGGCCACTGCCATATTTCTCTTATGGCATCATAATTAGGCAATATCATCATCATCCAAGGGTTTATCAAAAATATATGAGGCAGTGCTTTCAGAAACATCTTGTTGGCACCTAAAGTACAGTGCTTTATGAAGTTTTTAGGTATCTTCTCAAGTGCATTACAAAGCAATCCTGACAGCACCTTTGCACCTGCCCAGGACTGGCAATGAAGAAGATGAATACTGATCACTAGTCTGCTTTGTGATGGACTCCCTTAAGTGTTGGGAATCAACAGTCAGCTGTGTGTCCATACCCCACTGGGTCCCTTTAATAACTGTTTTTAACAACAACAACAAAAATAACAAGATGATCTGAAACAATTATTGTTAAAAAATCACTGGTGACGTTAAATAAATGTCTGGTTAGTTTGGAAAAACACAAAATGTGAAAACAGTGCAGCTAATTAACTTTCCGTCTGAAGTGACTTTTTAGTATGCGTTTTTTTAATGGACTATCAAATGATTGTTTTACTCTGATAACAGAAGGCTAAGATAATGTTGTGACTATCAGCAGACATGAATGGGCTACACCTCCAAATGTGCTGTTTAGGAGATATGAGGGGAGAAGCTGAGCATTTTTAATTTGGATGCTCTTTTTTCCTTACCCAAATTTTCTGTTACTGTCAGAGCAAAAAATAATATTAGAAAAAAAGAAGACAACTGAAGTCAAGGACAACTGAACAAAAATTAAGTTGTATTTAACTTTATGTACTTACCAATGTTAAGTTTTTCATAAACTGTAAATATTAAAGTATTAAGATGCAACACTCAAAATCTTATCCAAAGATATCATTCAGATGCTAGTCAGCAAATGGAAAGTTGATCAGCATCATTAATCATTAAGGAGATGGAAATTAAAACTACAATAAGATATTACCTCATACCTGTTAGGTTGATTTCTACGCAGGAAACATAAAATAAGCATTATTGAGAAGATGAAGAAATTGAAACCATTGTGTACTTTTGGTGGAAGGTAAAAACCATTTTACCCTTGGTTGAAAATACCATGTTTGTTCCTCAAAACATGAAAAATAGAATTACAATAAGACCCAGAAATTCCACTTCTTGATATATACCCAAAAGAACTGAAATCAAGATATCAAAGAAATATTTGTACACCCATGGTCATCATAGCATTATTCACTGCAGCTAAAATGTGGGAGAAAACCAAGCATCCATTGATAGATGAATGGATAAGTGTACATACAGATGCAATGGAATATTAATCAGCTTTGAAAAGGAAGGAAATTCTGACATATGCTAAAACTTGGATGTACCTTGAGGACAATATGTTAAATGAAATAGGCCAGTCACAAAAAGACAAATACTGTAAAAGTCCATTTATAAGAGGTACACAGAGTAGTCAAAATCACAGAGACAGAAAGTAAAATGTTGGTTGTGACGGCTGGAAGGAGAGGGAAATGGGAAGTTGTTTACTTGGCAAAGGTTTTCAGTTTTAAAAGTTGAAAAAATTTATGGAGATGGATGGTGATGATGGTGCACAACATCATGAATGTATTTAATGCCTCTGAATGATACACTCAAAATGGACAAGATAGCAAATTTCATGTAATGTGTATTGTACCACAATAAAAAAGTTGGGGAAAAAACATTCAAACACTCATTGAGGCTTATTTACAGATTGTTAGAGTACGGACTCTATAGTATGGTCCACAGTTACTAACTGAGTTAAATGTTGTGAATGAAAAGAATTTTAAATTTCAGAACATTCAAGACATACCCATTTTCTACTTTTATATAAATCATTAAATAATTTCAAATCTGCAAAGAGATTGTCAAAAATAGTTCTTAAAGACATTTATGTTGGTGTCTCTTCATACCAACTATACAGAGGCAAAAATACAATCTTTATATAAATACATAATTGACTTAAAATGGCCTATGGACACAACTTGATACATATGAAAAACTTCAATTCTGTGTGTTTCTATCAGGAGAAAACAAAAACAACAACAACAAACCCAACACCCTTACGTAATAAAGTTGAACAGTTGTCTTTTTTGAAGCAAGGGAAAAAGAGTATACTTTTTCTGGTTTCCTTTTCTTCCCATGCTCCAAAACTTTTAGATTTGTCCCATTCTGAAAAGCAGACCAAAAGTAACTGAGTTCTATTAGACCGTGAGATTAAAAACAGATGAGAAAGGATAAACAATTAGCTCTCCTAAAATGGAAGTCATATTTGGTGGTTTGATTAACATTTTGTGTGTGTGTAGAGACAGAGAAACATAAAAATAAATGCCACAGCAAATTTGAAAGCTGTTTTGAAGTAGCTCTCATTTCACAGGTGATGAACTACCTTAAAGCTGAAAGGAAGAGGGTAGAGAGGGTATGTTTTGATAATCATAGTGTAGTCACTCTGTGCTTGTCAGAATTAACTTTGAAATAAGTGAATGTTTTTTGCCAGGAGTTTCTGATAACATCTAAAATTAAGAACTTTGAAGGGAGCAACACAGAATGCACAGGAGTTTTTATTGCTAAAACTGTCTGACCAGTGCTAAGGCTTCCAAAAAGCTCTACAGACACCTCACTCTTCACTGTTTTAGAAATGTATTAAATATTCTGAATTTATTGCAGCATTTATGAAAGATAGAAGGTAAAGAGATTTTGCAAGTTCAGATAATATACAAAGTACCTCTACTATTATCTGTCAGGATTAATCCTAATCTCATGCCTGCTAGCACTGAGGGGGAAGAGAAATATAACTACATGGAAAATTGACATTTTGAGGTAAGGAGCCTATCTCTAGTAGGCCACATTTTCCTACTCCAAATGGAAACTTTAATGTTGCCAGCCAAGCCTCATTCTCTTGCCTGATAAGCTACTTCTCAACTATGAATGTAGATTAATCCTCTTTTAATAAGCCTTAACTCAAGCCCAGATAATCAGAGTATAAAAATGCCATCAAATCTTTTAGCTGTCTTAGGATGGTTTTGTCAAATAATTTCACCAATGGTTTAAAACCTAAGCATGAAGTGTTTGGTATTTCATAATTTGCTCACTCATTAAATTATTTACATTTACTGAGTTTAATCTAATCTGTCATTCTCAGAGGTAATATTCATAAAATAGAACTCATCCCTTTAAAAGTGTGAAAGTTAGTTTACTTCCATTAAAAAGCTGACAACTTAAAAATTATTGATAGAAATGTGACCAGCATTAGTTTGAAAAGCATCATGCAGGGCTTCATGAAGATCATAATATGACATACAGAATCCTTGTGAAAGCTGCATGGCTTTATTCAAACTATATTGTTCACTTTTCTATTCACAAACACCATTAACACATATAATCAAACATTTTCTCTAGATTCTAAAACCACCTAGTATTTTCTGCCAAAATATTTTCATGATTCTATTTCACCCTATAACAACTCAGGTAGGGAATATTTTTGGCAGTCAGGAAGCTCACATGCAATGGCAAGAACTGTTAGTACTCAATGAAGATCAAGATAAATAACATTACATGTTATTCTAGAAAAAAATAAAATGATTTCATGTAGAATATGAGACAGGGGAATACGTTTCTCTTTCTAGTTGCCCATCTGTGAGCCACGAGCAAACCTTTCGTGTGTATTTGTGTCTGAAGAATTTAAACAAAGAATAAATAGGAAAAAACTGAAATAGGAAGCTAGTAACTTTGCCCTGGGGAAATCGCCATGTTCTGCTCTGTAAAGAAGCAAAACTTTACATTCAGGCCAAATTCTCCTCTCAGATACTTTCGCTATATAAGTTTATATTTGATTCCTGACAGTTGCTTTCACAATCTAAGGTGTTGATCCACTAGTGTTCTATGATCAATATGTTAACTCTTTTGAATCATAAGAAAAAATATCAACACTGAATAGCATGTCATTTTTTTTTTACCTTTCTTCTAAGCATTCAAATATAATTTTCCATATGGAGATGGAGAGTCAAAGATTAACACGATAAAATAACTTTTGCCAATAGAGTGAGTGGAAGGCATCCTGTGAAGACTTGGGTTTTCCATTCTGCAAAGGATTTCTTCTCCCCAACAGTTAAAATCTTCCCTATGATGGTTAAAATCTACCTGTGATATTAAGACGACTTGGAATGAAGTAGAAAAGGCAAGTACTGAAGTCAAATTCAACCGACTTTTCAATTCTACTTGGGAATTTCCTGGGTAGCTCAGTTGGTAAAGAACCTATCTGCAGTGCAAGAGACCTGGGTTCAGTTGCTGGTATGGAGAAGGAAATGGCAACCCACTCCAGTATTCTTGCCTCGAAAATCCCATGGACAGAGAAGCCTGGTGGGCTACAGCCCCTGGGGTCGCAAGAGTTCAACACAACTTAGCGACTAAATCACCACTTCAATTCTACTTAGGATCAGCATTATTAAAATGCATGTTTCTGAATTTATATGAATTGCAGCAGATGTTGAAGTATAATCTAAGATCACATTTGGGGTCTAAAGCAAATGAAGTCATCTTTTGTTATAAATTAAATACTGATCCCACTATAGACGTATGTTTCTTTGAAAAAAAAATTATCACTAGTGTCATAAATCAGTAAGAAAAAATTTGAAACTATGTAGATATTACTGTGTAGTAAAAAGTGGAAATGTTAGACTTCTCATTTTCTGAGTAAAATCATATTGCTTTAAGCTTACCAGTTTTGCATTTCATTCTTGTAAAATTATAAGATTCCCACAGAAATTTCTGTGAAAACCAAAATATAAACAGAACCTTTACACATAAGACTACTTTCTCGATAACTTTTATAAAATACTTCACAGAAAATTAGCCCTGTATGAAATCTCTGTGCTCTTAAAACAGATCATTAGCTCATGTATCAAATATCAGAAATTCAAACATATGATAAACAAATACTACACTAAGCATGCCTATTTACAATCCTCATTTTCTTTAAGCTGTAGAAAGACAAGAATATAAAAATTCCAAAAAGTGGTGGTTAGGATATTTTGGGGGGGGGAATGAGTAGAGAATATTACCAAGTCAGATATGCAGTGCTGAGTACCTGTAGTGTGGATTTTCATTTGCTTCTCACCTAGAAGAGAACAGCAGTTGCTGGAAGGCAAATTTCCAGCTGAAGGTGAATCCATTCTGAGAATCAGCCATCTATCAATTAAGGATAAAGGTTCAGAAAGCCTGCTCTGTGGCTTGGCCTGATTCCAAAATATCTGAAGGGTATAGCACCTTCTGAGTTAGCAGTTCTTCTACAAGCAGATGGATATCAATCACAGTGAGAAATGATAACAGGAAATGTGCTATTCTTGTCCAGCTCAAAGACCAACAGATATTTTCCAATCAAATGTAAAGAACTGCTGTTTTTAAAGAGAAGAAGAAAGAAAGAAGAAAGGCTTTCTATAGCACCTTCTGAGTTAGCAGTTCTTCTACAAGCAGATGGATATCAATCACAGTGAGAAATGATAACAGGAAATGTGCTATTCTTGTCCAGCTCAAAGACCAACAGATATTTTCCAATCAAATGTAAAGAACTGCTGTTTTTAAAGAGAAGAAGAAAGAAAGAAGAAAGGCTTTCTGACATGATTTTACAAAAAAACATAACTACTAATTATGAGAGTAATGCCATTTGGAAGAAGTGAATGAAAATCCTACAGAGGAGAAAATTGCAACACTCCGAATATGGCACTGAAGTGACTAACATTGTCAGTCTTTTATTATTTTCACTAAAGTCAAGCAAAGAGAAAAACACAAAAATAGTCTTTGATTTATATGAGCATGTCACAGAGATGAAACAGAACATGGTGACTGACTAAATGGACAGGTAAACGGACAGTATCTTCAAGGAAAGAAAGCAGGGGACTGGACTGTAAAACAAGAAGCAACATTAAAGTCTCATTACTGTTCATAACTCTGATACTCAGCAGCCATTGCCCAGCATCCCTTTCCAGGAAGAATCCTTCATTGGCAGGGTGATAAAGCACTCAGACGACAAAGCATAAGGAAGCAAGCATCAGCAACCAATAAGAAATGAGAATGGCACAGCAATAGCAAGTCACAAAGTAAGGAAACCCTTCTGCAATGAATACACTATACGATCTTCTCTAGTTCTGGGAATATATTCTAACCAGTAACTAACAAACATTATTTCTACAAGCTATCGTCATGAGCCGCAAATGTGGTCAACTGATCATATTTAAATACTATTCAATAACAAGAAAAACAACCAAATGGATGATGTTTGTTTCATTTTGAACTATTCTCAGAAGCTTAGATGCCTACAAGTTATAGCAGCTGATAAGTTTAATAAGTAATGAAGCCTCTGTCAAAATCACTTATGAAGACATTTATGCTTCTTATTAAAGTAAAAATTAAAAATAGAAGATGAATAAAATGTCTCAAAGATTTTTAAAATATTTGTAGGACAATGATAAATTAAAATTGTTCCCTTGAAAATTCTAGAAAATGTAAAGTATTTGTGAGGCAATTTTTTTTAATCATTGTTAGAGAAAGTACTTAAAATGAATGCAATTCAAACTTTCACTGAACATAGCTTCATTATCGAGGTCATTTTTCACTCACTGATGATAATTTTCTCTCTCTTTCTGCCTTGGATGTATTTTGAAGGCCATAACTTTGAACATCCTTAAAATTCTTGTTCTGGATTCAAAGAAAACACTTTTGCAAACAAGTAGAACATCTAGGATCTTATTTTTCTTCTCTTTCTTTTGCTTCTGTTTTTTCTTCTTTCTAAAATGCTCATTGGTCACTTTAAAATAGACATTCTATTTAAGTGACTAGTAAAACAAATCATGCCTCATCAATTTCATCAATCCNCACTTTTGCAAACAAGTAGAACATCTAGGATCTTATTTTTCTTCTCTTTCTTTTGCTTCTGTTTTTTCTTCTTTCTAAAATGCTCATTGGTCACTTTAAAATAGACATTCTATTTAAGTGACTAGTAAAACAAATCATGCCTCATCAGTTTCATCAATCCTGGTGAAATTTTGTGTTTGGTTTGTATTTTCCATCTGGGATACATTTCCCTTTGTAATCTGTATTGTAAATACAAAAAACTACATTTCAAATCTTTTCTCTTTTTTTCCTGAGAGCATTTTAGCAATGCTCTTGCTTAAATATACTTCTCAAACATGGTGTCATAGCTTGCAAAGTCTATGTGTGTGTGTGTTTTGAACTATTAAGAAAAATGGCTAATCACTTTATTGGTGTGCACTCTTCTTATGCCTTGGAGATAGAGGCAAAAAGATGGCCTTATGGTCATAATGTGATATGATGAACAGCATTGTAAAAGCTGTTTATAATGGTTTAAATCAAGCAAAAAACACCCATTCATTCACTCATTCATATTCCATTTCATTCCTTCCCTTGCATTTTATCCTATTTCTAGAGCTAAGACATTTTCTTAGCTGGAAATAGCCTCTTACCAGCATAATTACTGAGTCCCTTTCTCTTCTTTCTTCGCCAGTACAACCAGATGCTAAAACCCATCAGAATTACCCAGCAGGCACCACCAATACCAGCTATAAAAGCTGGTTGCTTCACAACATCAGTGATTTGCTCAGTTATGCTGTTATTGTTTTCGGTAATGACAACTTCATTTCGTCCCCCTATGGAAGAAACAACAGTGTTAGTGCTAGTAAATATTAAGACCCAAAACCGCACAAAAATACATACGTGCTACACCGAAGGCACAGATGATTGCAACCTTCTTTGAAGCAGGTAATATTTGTTGTGTCCTGACCCTGTCACAATTTACTGGTAAGCAGATTTTATAAGTTTCAAAAGAAGAATCAAATCATAAGTTTGAAATGTGATTAAGAACATTGCTTCTTTGTATTTTGTTTTACTATGGACAGATTCAGAACCACTTCTTGATTTATTGCCTCATATATAGATACTAAAACAAGTGTGTGAGCTGAAATAATAATAACTTTTCTTTACTAAGGTAAAGGATTTTTAAAGACAATTCTCATTTTGAAAAAAGAAAAGCAACTACAACATTTAAACTGGGTATTTGCAAATTACCTTTCCCGTACAGCACTGCCTAAAACAGACGATCAAAATATTTCTCGTAATATTTTACCAAATAATTTACCTTGATCAAACATACTTTAATTTTCTGGAAGTTATTGAAACTGCTATATTAAATAATGATAATAACATAAACTTCTTTTCATAGAGATTAGTATCTATAGTTAAAACCTCACAAAAAGATAAAACTTCTAAATGGCCTTAAAGTATCTGAAACTAATTTGAAAATCCACTTGAAAGTCGGGTACAAAACAACTTGAAAATCCACATGAAGTTAGATACAAAACAACTTGAAAGTTAATTCTAAGGTCTATGTAACAAATCATACATTTAAATCTAGACTAAGATTATTCTAGAAGTTGTCACATTTCTGACAGTTTAGCCCTCTCAGACATAATAAAAACAATTTCAATCCACATTTTTAAACAGGTTTAAGACTCATGGAATTCTAATATAACTAATGAGCAAAGATTTAGGTGCTTATTTAATAGATGAATGAATTCAGAAACTGGAAACTAAGTGAATTCTCATAATATCTCATTAGTGAGCAAACAAATAATTAAAAGATAAATTGTAAGCAAAATATAAATGGCAAATTTCAGCCTGTCATATCAAAGGAACATGTAATTCTCTTGTTTTAGTTATCCTGGCACTGTAACATACTGGAAACAGCAAGGTCTTTGAAGTTCCACATTTGAGTATCATCTCTGTCACTTCCTAGCTAGGAAAGCAGTGGGGTTTATGTAGGGCACTTAATCTTCTAGAATCTCTGTTTCTGTTAGCTGGTGACAGTAGTGTCTATTTCATATATTTGGGAGGATTAATCCAGATAATGAATGTAAGGAGTGGACTTCCCTGGTGGCTCAGCAGTAAAGACTCTGCCTGCAATGCGGGAGACACAGGAGATGAGGAAGATCCCCTGGAGGAGGGCATGGCAGCTCACTCCAGTAGGTTGCCTGGAGAACCCCATGGACAGAGGAGCCAGGCGGGCTACAGTCCATGGGGTTACAAAGAGTTGGACACGACTGAACGACTAAGACTTGACTTTTACTTTACCTCTACCTGAGTGGGTCTTAAGTAACTCTTAGCTTTACCTGGGTTATAACTTGAGGCACAAATTATAGTGTTGCTATGCACCTCGTTACACGTGCATGTGTGTGTGCCCAGTCGTGCTTGCATTGCTGGCAGATTCTTTACCATCTGAGTAACCAAGGAAGCCCCAGGTAGGAATATAAGTTGTACATTATTTAGATGTGAGAGTCCTTCAAACCATAGGGTGACTTGTTTACCAAGGTGTCACCTTTCTTCCAGAGAAGAAAATTAGCCTGTATCTCCCAGCCTCCCTTGTAGTTGAGTGCAACAAAGTGACTGAATATTGGACAATTGTACACAGGCAGTGCATGGTATCTCTGGACCAATCCATGTACCACTGTGACAGCGCTTCATACTCTCTTTCCTAAGGTGTTGGATAGAACAAGGGATCAGTTGTGGGATGCTGACCCTATGAGAAACGGCACACCATTGACTGGAAGGAGCCACATTTCATGAAAACCTCTATGGAGTAGAAACCCCATCCTCCATTCTGCGAACCCATATTAGCCTGACTATGAATAAGAAAGAAATTTTTACTCTGCTAAGCCAATCAGAATGCCCATTTGTTTGTTATTTGTTGTTCAGTTGCTAGGTCATGTCTGACTCTTTGTGACCCTGTGGACTGCAGCACGTGAGGCGCCTCTGTCCTTCATTCTCTCCCAAAGTTTGCTTAAGTTCATGTTCATTGAGTCAGTGATGCTATCTAACCATCCCATCCTCTGCTGCTCACTTTTGCGTTCCATCTTTCCCGGCATCAGGGTCTTTTGCAAAGAGTCAGCTCTTCCCATCAGGTGTCCAATGTATTGGAAACTCATGTTCAGCAACAGTCTTCCAATGCATATTCAGGGTTGATTTCCTTTAGGACTGGCTGGTTTGATCTCCTTGCTGTCCAAGGGACTCTCAAGCATTTTTTTCCTGCACCACAATTCAAAAGTATCAATTCTTTGACAGTCAGTTTTCTTCATGGTCCACCTCACACATCCGTACTCGACTACTGGAAAAACCATAGCTTTGACTATATGAAATTTTACTGGCAAAGTGATGTCTCAGTTTTTTAATTTGCTATCTAGGATTGTCTTAGCTTTCCTTCCAAGGAGCAAGCATCCTTGAATTTCATGGCTGCAGTCATCATCTGCAGTGATTTTGGAGCCCCCCAAAATAAAACTTGTCACTGCTTTCACTTTTCTCCCTTCTATTTCCCATGAAGTGATGGGTCCAGATCACTTGATCTTCATTTTTTGAATGTTCAGTTTCAGCCAGCTTTTTCACTCTTTCCTATCACCCTCATAAAGAGTCTCTTTACTTCCTCTTCAATTTCTGCCATTAGTGTGGTATTACCTGGATATCTGAGGTTGTTGACATTTTTCCTGACAATCTTGATTCCAGTTTGTGATTCATCCAGCTTGGCATTTCACATGATGTACTCTGCATATAATTTAAATAAGCAGGGTGACAATAGACAGCCTTGTCATATTCCTTTCCCAATTTTGAACCAGTCAGTTGTTCCATGTCTTGTTCTAACTTTTGCTTCTTGACCTGTACACAGCTTTCTCAGGAAACAGGTAATGATCTGGTATTCTCATATCTTAGAGAATTTCCCAAAGTTTGTTGTGATCCACACATCAAAGGCTTTAGTGTAGTCAGTGAAGCAGATGTTTCTTTGGAATTCCCTTGCTTTTTACTGTGATCCAACATGTTGGCAATTTGCCCTCTGGTTCCTCTGTCTTTTCTAAACCCAGTTTATACCTCTGGAGTTCTCTGTTCACATACTGTTGAAGCCTGGCTTGAAGGATTTAAAGCATAAACTTACTAGCATGAGAAATGAACGCAACTGTACAGTAGTTTGAACATTCTTTGGCATTGCTCATCTTTGGGATTGGAATGAAAACTGACCTTTCCTATTCCAAGCCAGTACTGAGTTTTCCAAATTTGCTGACATATTGAGTACAACATGTTAACAGCATAATCTTTTAGCATTTTAAGTAGTTCAATTGGAATTCCATCACCTCCACTAGCTTGTTCATAGTAATGCTTCCTAAGACCCAGTTGATTTCACACTCCAGGATGTCTGGCTCTAGGTGAGTGACCACATCATCATTGTTATCCAGAGTATTAAGAGTTTTTTGGTATAGTTTTTCTGTGTATTCTTGCAAACTTTTCTTAATCTGTTCTGCTTCTGTTCGGTCTTTATCGTTTGTGTCCTTCATCATGCCCATCCTTGCACGTAATGCTCCATTGATATGTCCAATTTTTATATAATCCAGTATTTCATTTCTGAAGTTTCTTTTGTGTTATTTTCCAGATTTAAAAATCTTTACCTGTGTAGTAAACCTGGTTCATTTTCCTAATCTATTTGCTTTGAATCATTATACATATAAACATAGTCTAAAATGTACTTAAAATGAGCTCATATTCATATACGTTGACTGTGCTAAACACTGGCTATAACTAAAAAGAAAACACCTTATAGCAGAATCAGAAAAGAAAATTTGTCCTTCATTTGTGTAAAAGAGTCATAAAACATCATATTGAATATAGTGGAATATTTATGTTGCCCAAGGTGTATTAGTGTTTCTTGTACAGCTAGTACTTCTGAAACAATGTTGTCAGTTGAACTAATTAGAGCACAGATATGGGATGTGTGTGACCTGTGACAGTGTGTTGCTCTTTCAGACAAAAAAATATTGAAATATAATGTCTTCCTCCCATTGGAGAGTAATGAAGAACCACACTAATTTGTTGGACTAAAAATTAATTAGACACATCAGATTCGATTGTACCTATTACTGTGAAAGTTTGCAGCTGTTCCACATATTATTACCAACTATGTAAGGTAAGCGTGAAATGGCCAAATGATTACAGAAATAAGCTGTATTATTAAGCAAGAATATTGAGACTTTTAAGTCAATATAAGTTTATTATATGACATGGCTGTTTGATGCTTATATATGTAAGTATGTTTGGTTGCTTTTTTGTGTGTGCAGTTGCAAACAGAATTATGGATATTTTAATGTAAAAGTCACTTTAACAGTGGAAATGGTATGGAAAAGAACAATATTACAGCCTGGGTGAGGCTGCTTATTATATTTATATAATATTTTAATTAAAGGTCCTTTTAATGTACCTTTCTGGAATAAAAGCTAAGCTGACAAGGAATATATGAAACAGTACATTGTCTGGCATAAGACAAATCTAAAATTATCGGCCATAAATTACATCAAATGCCAATACATGATTTAATTAAAGCAAAGGGGAAATGAGGAAGAGCTTGAATCACTTCAAGTGCTGTTTTCAGGACTGAGTAGACAATAGGGAAAGCATAAATTGAAAGAGAAGAGGAGATTAGCCATCACTAAATCACTTTTCAACTAAGGAATAACAGTCGTGTAGATAAGGTTATCAGACAAGATGTTAAGGTAGATATGTGGGAGTAATTAAAGAAACAATTAAACAGTACAACAGTAGATATTAAAAAGAAATAAATCTTTCGAGGACAAATAGCATTTTTCAAATTGAATTGTGCGTATGTGTGTGTGTTGTTGTGTGTTTTTAATTTATTTCAAGTGATGCAATTCTATTTTCTATAATTAGATCTTGGATAAGGTATATTCTATCCATAAAGAGGAGATAGAAATATTACTTATTATTTTTCATTTCATATAAAAATCTGAAAAGTTGTATGATATATAAACAAATTATAAGGTACTCATTATCCACTTGATCACTCAATCTTTTTAAAATACTACAAGTGTATTTATTTATTAGCAAAGCTAATAGAAAAAAAAGAAACCATGAAAGGGAAATATAGATGTTTGATAATCCTATTGGCCTTTGATTTAGAAAAATTACATTCAGTCAAACTTTTTATATGTATATGCTAGAGGGGCAGTGGAAAAAATGCTTTGCTTACTTATCAAGGAGCTGTCATAGAAAACTACACCTTTTGAAGTATGTTAGTTGCTCATTGTGTCTGACTCTTTGTGACCTCATGGACTGTTATGTAGCCCACGAGGCTCCTCCGTCCCTGGGATTCTCTAGGCAAGAATACTGGAGTGGGTTGCCATTATTTTCTCCAGGGGATCGTCCCAACCCAGGGGTTGAACCTGGGTCTTTTGCATTACAGGCAGATTCTTTACTGTCTGAGCCACCAGGGAAGCCTTCCAAATATGTTTCATATTTTTTAAGTGGAAACTTACTGCTTTATTTCTTAATAACACATTCTAAATATTATTTAGAAAACATGTAGAAATAAGAACGCATATCTACATCTAAATCTGTTAAATCCTTTTGGGTGTATCTGTATTTCTTTCTTATTCCAATTTACTTTAGAAAATCTCAGAAGGGCCAAGATTATAGGCTTCCCTTAGGTTAAGAAATTAATTCAGTCTGTATGACTAATTAAGAAAGGGAATACAATTTAAAGAAAAGTTAATACTATAACTTTTTAAATGCTTTTAATATATAAAAGAAAGAACACTTGGAGAATATAAGAATTTTTAACATCATGACTGAATATTTCATGCACATGTGCTCAGCTGTGTCCAGCTCTGTGCAACCCCATGGACTGTAGCCTGCAGGCTCCACGGTCCATGGGATTTTACACGCAAGATGCTGGAGTGTGATGCCGTTTCCTCCTCTAGGGAATCTTTCCTACCATGGGATCGAAACCACATTTCCTGCATCTCCTGCATTGGCAGGTGGATTCTTTATCAAGGAGCCACCTGGGAAGCATATGACTGAATGTTAAATCTCTTCATTTACAATAAGTGGCTTTGTAATAAGAAACAATTTCCCAGATTTTGATAGTATGCTCTATATGCATCATTTCTGAAAATAAACAGAAAAGCATGGGAATGGCACATTTGCTTGTATCAAACTCTGGACAAGTATTTTTAGAATATATAAACTCTAGAAAGAATATTTAACAAGCTAAAGACAATGACAAATAAAATCAGGGTGAACTGAAGAGATCTGCCTTTTGAAAGAATAAAACACTCAAGAAAATAAAAATCTGCCTTCATGAAGCTTTCTAGCCCCTTAGAGAGCTCAATCCATGCAGTGCTAGGGAGCTAGAACCCAAGCTGAAACTCACAATTTTATTTGTAGGAGATGTCAGAGGGCAGCATTCACAGCAGCCAGTGTGACTAAAAATTAAGGGAGAGATCATGTGAAAAGGCAAAATGGTTGTTTGAGGAGGCCTTACAAATAGCTGAGAAAACAAGAGAAGAGAAAGGCAAAGGAGAAAAGGAAAGATATATCCATTTGAATGGAGAGTTCCAAAGAATAGCAAGGAGAGATAAGAAAGCCTTCCTCAGTGATCAGTGCAAAGAAATAGAGGAAAACAACAGAATGGGAAAGACAAGAGATCTCTTTAAGAAAATTAGAGATACCAAGGGAACATTCCATGCAAAGATGGGCTCAATAAAGGACAGAAATGGTATGGACCTAACAGAAGCAGACAATATCAAGAGGTGGCAAGAATACACAGAACTGTGCAAAAAATATCTTCATGACCCAGATAATCACGATGGTGTGATCACTCACCTAGAGCCAGACATCCTGGAATGTGATGTCAAGTGGGCCTTAGGAAGTATCACTATGAACAAAGCTAGTGGAGGTGATGGAATTCCAGTTGAGTTATTTCAATCCTAAAAGATGATGCTGTGAAAGTGCTGCACTAAATAAGTGCAGGAAATTTGGAAAACTCAGCAGTGGTCACAGGACTGGAAAAGGTCAGTTTTCATTTCACTTGCACAGAAAGGTAATGCCAAAAAGTGCTCAGACTACCACACAATTGCTCTCATCTCATGTGCTAGCAAAGTAATGCTCAAAACTCTCCAAGCCAGACTTCAACAGTACGTGAACTGTGAACTTCCAGATGTTCAAGCTGGATTTAGAAAAGCCAGAGGAACAAGAGATCAAATTGGCAACATCTGCTGGATCGTCGAAAAAGCAAGAGAGTTCCAGGNCATCTCATGTGCTAGCAAAGTAATGCTCAAAACTCTCCAAGCCAGACTTCAACAGTACGTGAACTGTGAACTTCCAGATGTTCAAGCTGGATTTAGAAAAGCCAGAGGAACAAGAGATCAAATTGGCAACATCTGCTGGATCGTCGAAAAAGCAAGAGAGTTCCAGGAAAACATCTATATCTGCTTTATTGACTATGCCAAAGCCTTTGACTGTATGGATCACAATAAACTGTGGAAAGTTCAAGAGATAAGATGGGAATACCAGACCACCTGACCTGCCTCCTGAGAAATCTGTATGCAGGTCAGAAAGCAACAGTTAGAAAGGGACATGGAATAACAGACTGGTTCCAAACTGGGAAAGGAGTATGTCTAGGCTGTATATTGTCACCCTGCTTGTTTAACTTATATGCAGAGTAAGTATATCATGAGATATGCTGGAATGGATGAAGCACATGCTGGAATCAATATTGCTGGGAGTAATATGAATAACCTCATTTATTCAGATGATACCATCCTCATGGCAGAAAGTGAAGAAGAACTAAAGAGCCTCTTGATGAAAATGAGAGAGGAGAGTGACAAAGATGGCTTAAAGCTCAACATTCAGAAAACTAAGATCATGGCATCTGGTTCCATCACTTCATGGCAAATAGATTGGGAAACAACAGAAACAGTGACAGACTTTATTTTCTTGGGCTTCAAAATCACTGCAGATGGTGACTGCAGTCATGAAATTAAAAGATGCCTGCTCCTTGGAAGAAAGTTATGACCAACCTAGATAGCATATTAAACAGTAGAGATACTACTTAACCAACAAAGGTCCATGTAGTCAAAGTTATGGTTTTTCCAGCAGTCACGTTGGATGTGAGAGTTGGACTATAAAGCTGAGTGCTGAAGAATAGATGCATTTGTAATGTGGTGTTGGAGAAGACTCTTGAGACTCCCTTGGACAGCAAGGAGATCCAACCAGTCCAGCCTAAAGGAAATCGGTCTTGAATATGCATTGGAAGGACTGATGCTGAAGCTGAAATTCCAATACTTTGGCCACCTGATGTAAAGAGATGACTCATTTGAAAAGACCCTGATGCTGGGAAAGATTGAAGGCAGGAGGAGAAGGGTACGACAGAGGATGAGATGGTTGGATGGCATCACTGACTCAATGGACTTGAGTTTTGGTAAACTCCGGGAGTTGGTGATGGACAGACAGGCCTTGAGTGTTGCAGTCCATGGGGCTACAAAGATTTGGACATGACTGAGCAACTGAACTGAAATGAACTGTTGTTTTAAGTGTTGAGTTAGTTTCTGCTGTACAATGAAATGAATCTGTCATATGTGTACATATATCCCCTCCCTCTTTGACCTTCTTCCCACCCCACCCTCCCATCCCACCCATCTGGTTTACCACAAAGCATCAAGCTACGTTTCCTGAGCTATACAGCAGATTGATACACCCACTATGGAGAATAACATAAAGGTTCCTTAAAACACTGAAACTAGAACTACCACATGATCCAGCAATCCCACCTCTGGACATATACCCTGAGAAATCCATAGTAAAAAAGATTCATGTACTCCAGTGTTCTCTGTAGCACTGACTATTAACAACAGTCAGGATACGGAAGCAACCTAAATGTCTATCGATAGATGGATGGATAAAGAAGATATATACAAATATAAATACAATATTACTCAACCATTAAAATGAATGAAATCGGGTCATTTGTAGAGACTTGGATGGACCTAGATCTGTCATACAGAGTGAAGAAAGTCAGAATTTCTACTGGCTTTTATTACATGTATCGAAGTAAAAGGTAAACCAATAGCAAACAAGCTTGAAGGGGAGGAAATGAAATTATATTTTCTAAGACATAATATAGGCCAGTCCTAGAGCAATCATTGCAATAATAAGGATACTTAATAGTTCAATAGTGAGTTAAAATATTCTATAGAAAGTTATCTTATACATCCTAAAGAAATTAGCAAATTTGGAAAAGTAAGAACAAATTCAATTAAAAAAAAAAAAAAACAAAGAGGAATAGGGCAGTTCTAAGCTACAAAACATTGATGATCACATCAAAGATAATAAATGCTCCAATTAAAAGCGAGAGATTTTCATATTGGATAAAAAACAAAGCTGAACAACATGTAATTTAAATACTAGAAATATACATTAAATACAGAAATACAGGAGTTTAAAGGACAGAAAAAATTTAAAAACCACAAAGGTGTATAAGGCTAAAATGGCAACCCACTCCAGTGTTCTTGCCTGGAGAATCCCAGGGACGTTGGAGCCTGGTGGGCTGCCATCTACGGGGTCGCACATAGTCGGACACGACTAAAGTGACTTAGCAGCAGCAGCAGCACCAGCAGCAGCAATAGTAACATCAGAAAGAGTAAGTTCCAAGACAAAAAATATCATGGACTGCAGCCTACCAGGCTCCTCTGTCCATGGGAATTTCCAGGCAAGAGTACTGGAGTGGGTTGCCCTTGCCTCTCTGTAGCAGCAGCAGGAAATAACATGGGGCATTTCATAATGCAAAAGCATGAGTTAACTAAGGCAACAATACTAATATGTACTTAGTTAAAACAGAGTCGCAAAATACACGAAATAAAAACTTACAAACAGAAAGGAGAAAAATACAAATCTATAATTATACTGAATTTTCAGGCTTTCTTGTTTATTAAAAATAAATAAACAGAAAATAAGTAAGGACCTGAATAATACTACCAACTGATATTTGCCTGATATTTTTAGAACATCCCATTTCAAATTAGAAAAATAAGAATGAAGCTAGTTTTTAAATGTACAAGGAACATTAACTAAGGTGAAATTCTGGGCTATAAAATAAAATACTTAAAAAGCTATGTTCATGTAAAATATACTTTCTGATATCAGTGAAATTAAATTAGAAATCAACAGAAAGCTATATGGAAAACAGTAAAACATTTGGAAATTTACTAACACATTTCCAAATAACTTCTGCAAAAATCAAAAGTCTTTACAGAAACTGAAAAATGTTTTCAAGTTTATGATAAATGGAAACACAGCACACCAAATTTATAAAATTTATCTGAATAAGTGTTCAGAGGAAAATTTAAAACTTTAAATATTCACAATAAAGCCCCAAATCATTGATTTAATCTCAATCAGCTCTATCTTAAGAAGCAACATTAAAGTAAACAGAAGAAAGAATATCAGAAATTGCTTAATTAGAAAATAAATAAATAAAACTAACAAAGCCAAAACTTTGTATGTTGAATGTATTAATGAAATTGATAGATCCTTAGCAAGATTCAAATTTGAGAGAGGGTGAAGAGAGAGGGTAGGTGGGCAATGAAAAAGGAGGACAGAGAGAGCATCAATCCACAGTGTTTAAGAGCTGTCNAAATAAATAAATAAAACTAACAAAGCCAAAACTTTGTATGTTGAATGTATTAATGAAATTGATAGATCCTTAGCAAGATTCAAATTTGAGAGAGGGTGAAAAGAGAGAGAGGGTAGGTGGGCAATGAAAAAGGAGGACAGAGAGAGCATCAATCCACAGTGTTTAAGAGCAAAAGAGAAGTCATTACTGCTCATCCTTCAAACATTACAGTTAAAGGTATTACAAAAATGAGGAGATATTGCAAGTGAACATTTTTATATAACATAAAATGGTTTAAGAATTAAATTTTATAAATCCACTAATAATAGTGTAAAAAAATATTAAATACTCCAGAAAAACTTAAACAAATCCTATGTTAATTAAGGTCATACACTGAAAACTAAAAGATATTGTTGAGGAAAATAAAGATATATAATGGAGAGGTATATCATGTTCTCAGAGAGAAACAAAGACTATTAAAACAGTTTAACCTTTTCATATTGGTGTATAGATTCACTGCATTTTCAATCCCAATTCCAATATAATTTTGTAGAAACTGACATGCTGATTTGAAAAGTATACGGAAAAGCAAAAGGTCTGGAACAGTGAAAACAATTTCGGAGAAGAAAATGATGCAGTATTCACATTATTTGACTCCAAGACTTTCTATAAGCTATTAGTAATCAAGACAGAGTGGTTTGGCTTATGAAGACATATAAAGAAATGGAACGACACAGAGAATCCGGAATGGATGCACACACAGAGAGCTAACTGGGGAAAGGAAAGCCTTTTCAGTGAAATATGCCCTGGAGAAGGAAATGGCAACCCACTCCAGTATTTTTGCCTGGAGAATCCCATGGACGGGGGAGCCTGGTGGGCTATAGACTACAAAGAGTTGGACACGACTGAGCGACTTAACTTTATGCCTAGGTATTTTACTTTTACATATGGAAACAGATAAACCTCAACCCTCAAACCACATGCAATTTCTTTAAGACAAATTATAGACCTAAGCACACAATCTAAAACTGTAAAGCTTCCGGAAAAAAATATTTGCTCTCTAGATGCAGGACATAGTTTCTTAGAAAGCACTAAACATGAAATACAATTTTGATAAATTACACGTCACGTACACTTAAAACTTTTGCTCATCCAAAAGACCACATTAAGAAAGCCATAGATTGGGAGAAAATATTTGCGAAAAAATCTATGAGAGCAAACATATCAGAAATGAACAAATAACTTTTCTTAATCAGTAACGAAAGACAAAGGGCACTATTTCTAAAAAGCAAAGACTTGGAAATTTTACAAAAGAAAACACTTGAATAATCAATAAGAACACATGCCCAACATGATTAGTCATCACAGAAAACTAAAGTCAAAATGACAGTGAGGGGACTCCTAAACTCACTGCAGTGACTATAATGACAGATGGCAATATCAAATGTCAGTGAGGATGTAGAAGAAAAATTTGGAGTCCTATTCTTTTTGAGTGAGAATACAAAATTATACAGTATGAAGAAATATTTAAGTTTCTTATAAACTCAAATACATCAGTGCTTTTACCCAGAAATTCTACGTCATTCTCCACAAGAAATAAAAACATATATCCTCCTAAAAACTTACACATTCTCTCAAGAGAAAAACAGAGAAACAAAATATGATACGTCCACACAATTGAATACTGCTTAGAAACAAAACATATGAATCGCATAATACATGTATGTGAGAATCTCAAAAATACTACATTTAGTGAAGGAAGTCAGACACAAAATACTATATTCTATACAATTCCACTTATATATATTTCAAGAAAAGTCAAACATAATGCATGGTGATAGGGAGCAATTTTCTATAACGATGATAGTAGACTGAACTGGGATTTCTTCTTTGGGATAGTTTATTTGGATTACGAAGTTTCTTTTGGCCTGTTTCTGTTTAATTTTGGACATTTCTCTGGCTAAGAGAAAGCATATAAATGTGAAACATAACACCCTTCTTCAATAACTGCCTCATTTCCTACTATATTTCAAAGGCATCAACATTACAAATGAAACTATTGATTAAAAGGTATTTTCAAACCAACTTTCAGCATTTAAAATCTGAATCATTATTATTTTAAGAAGTTTGTGGATACCCTAAGAGCATGAACAACTGCTAAAGTTTTCTGTTAGAATCTCTAGTCATAACTATTTGCCTATATGATCTGTGTATCAGATTACTCATTATTTACTGAATACACACTGTTGGGATGTAGATTCAGAAAAATAATCCACCTTGTTACCAGTTGACTGATTCTAAAGCGCAGATTATATAGATTGGTACTCACCAATTATTATTGGCTGTGGCTCACTTTTTACTCCAACTCCAGCACTGGTACTAGCTGCAACCTCTACCCGGTACTGAATACCTGGGAATAATCCACCAATGATCACAGATCGAATGGCTGCATCCACAGTTTTGTTGATGTGGAATCGTGTTTCATTCCCAAGACACCAGATCTATAGAAATGTAAAGTGAATATCAAAAGAATAGAAAGTTATGTTTTCTGGTAATTTGTTCATTATAATTGATTACATTTTTTAATAGGGACCAGTCTATTTTCTAGGCTTATTTGTAAATGACATTTTTGAATGCCTAATTTAGTCTGTTTATATATATGTATTTATGTATATTTGTGTGTGCGCATGTCTGTGCAGATGTGTGTGTCTTAAAGGAAAAATAAACTAAAACATTGCAGCATTCCTTGGTATTTTACAAGGAACAGTGAATACTTGGAACTTCTTTGGTGGTCCAGTGGTTGAGTCCATGTTACTACTGGGGAGCCAGGGGCATGGGTTTGATATTGGTCAGGGAACTAAAATCCNGAAAAATAAACTAAAACATTGCAGCATTCCTTGGTATTTTACAAGGAACAGTGAATACTTGGAACTTCTTTGGTGGTCCAGCGGTTGAGTCCATGTTACTACTGGGGAGCCAGGGGCATGGGTTTGATATTGGTCAGGGAACTAAAATCCCGCATGCTATTCAGAGTGGCCAAAAAACCCCCCAAAAACCCCACACACTGAATGCTCACAGAACAATGATTCAATTTCCTCAACACCTCTGCAAAGTCTGGAAAGTGGCCCTTGGTTGCACAGTATTTAGGCATGGATTAAAACACACAAATTCCTCTGATTAATTCATTTATCAAGATTTACAATGCATATAATCTATTAAAATATGGTGATTATGAGTTGTAGTATCCGAAGTATACAGATGCATATTTAAGTAATTCATATTTCATTTAAGAAAATATTAACTTACACAGAAGTAGTTAACAAGATTAACTGACTAAAGTTATAGGTATTGACTGAGATAAAATTAAAGTCAATATTTACACTGACAGCAATAAATCTTAATATTGATCAAAACATATCTACACACACATACACATGCATGAGAATGAACGGAGTGATGGGAAGTCTTTAAACACTGCTGTGAGGGATGCTAAGCTTGCACTTTCAATAAGAATTAAATTTAAAGTCATATTTTCTTTTGGGATGTGAAAATCTGCTTGTAAAATGTGTTGTAAAACATTCTGTGTACACTTATTTCTATTATATAGAATTAATAATCTGCATGGGGAGACACAAGGAGGAAAATCCATAATTTGTTTCTGAAATAGGTAAATTAATGATTCTTTTTCTTTATATTAACATAATGACTTTGAATTTCAGACTTCTTTTAGTCTATGAAATCTAAGTTACTAATGGAGGAATATTTAACTCTTATCAAAGTATACACATTTGTACCAAAACAGGACAAACTCATATGAGTAAGAAAATTTACAATTTATGAAAAATTATCATGTTGTGAAAAAATAAATATTTAAATAAGTAGAAGTTGAAGATATTTAGTCCTTGATGATATAAAAGTAAAATCCTAAACTAATTAAAGCATAGACACACACCCAGATAATTCTTTGCTTTTAAAACAATGTGTCTTAGTTCAGTTTAGTTGCTCAGTCATGTCCTACTCTTTGCAACCTCATGAACTGCATGATGCCAGGCCTCCCTGTCCACCACCAACTCCCGGAGTTTACCCAAACTCATGACCATTGAGTCCCTGATGCCATCCAACCATCTCATCCTCTGTCATCCTGTCCCCTTCTCCTCCCATCTTCAATGCTTCCCAACATCAGGGTCTTTTCAAATGAGTCAGCTCTTCGCATCAGGTAGCCAAAGTATTGGAGTTTCAGATTCAACATCAGTCCTTCCAATGAACACCCAGGACTGATTTCCTTTAGGATGGACTGCTTGGATCTCCTTGCAGTCCAAGGGACTCTCAAGAGTCTTCTCCAACACCACAGTTCAAAAGCATCAATTCTTCGGCACTCAGCTTTCTTCACAGTCCAACTCTCACATCCATACATCACCACTGGAAAAACCATAGCCTTGACTAGGCGGACCTTTGTTGACAAAGTAATGTCCTTGCTTTTTAATATGCTGTCTAGGTCGGTCATAACTTTCCTTCCAAGAATAACAGTCTTTTAATTTCATGGCTGCAATCACCATCTGCAGTGATTTTGGAGCCCAAGAAAATAAAGTCTGACACTGTTTCCCCATCTATTTGTCATGAAGTGATGGGACTGGATGCCATGATCTTAGTTTTCTGAATGTTGAACTTTAAGCCAACATTCATTCTCCTCTTTCACTTTCATCAAGAGGCTCTTTAGTTCTTCTTCACTTTCTGCCATAAGGGTGGTATCATATGCGTATCTGAGGTTATTGATATTTCTCCTGGCAATCTTGATTCCAGCTTGTACTTCATCCAGTATGAATGTATCTTAATGCTTATAAAATTTCAGAATTTATGTAATTATGCTATTATAAAAGCACTTACTCTTATATTCTTAGACACATTTCTTTATAAAGTGATGGGAATGATTTTAAAATAAATTCTTATGCAAATTTAATCCATTTGCTTCAGTAACTTAACCATTAACTGAGGAATACTATACTTTTTTTTCCTAGAAGTAACAATGTTTTGAATAAAATTATTCAGCTTAATTTCACATACCAACTATGAATTTCTAGGGTGCGGTGGGGTGTCTAGTTTTCTCTTCTAATAGATTTACTTAGTATATTATTGTCAGAATTCTACAAATATTTATTAATGGCAAAAAAAAACATAGTTTTGAATTTTTACAAGGTTTAATGATATGTTTTAGTCTCCCATGTGGTCTAATCATATCACAATTAATCAGAATCATTTCTCAAAGTTAGACAACTTGTGTTTCTCAAATGATGTCTCTCAAATGATGGAGAAGAAACAATGGATATATTCTGTTTCTAAATAGCAACAAATTCATCTGTTGAAAAATGAAAGCTTTCTAAAATTTGTTTTTTCAATGGCTCCCTTTTCTCAGGGCTTCCCCGGTGGGTTAGTTGTAAAGAATCTGCCTGACAATGCAGGAGATGCGGGTTCAATCCCTGGACTGGGAATCCCTGGTGGCTGAGACGGTAGAGAATATCCCTGCAATCTGGGAGACCTGGGTTCAATCCCTGGGTTGGGAAGATTGCCTAGAGGAGGGCGCGGCAACCCACTCCAGTATTCTTGCCTGGAGAATCCCATGGACAGAGGAGACTGGAGGGGTCCATGGGGTCGCAAAGAGTCAGACACGACTGAGAGACTAAGTGTATGGCTCTTAGCAAGAACTTGGTAAAAGAATTTAGAGTGGGAGATGGTACTTCCTATCTCTATTCCAACACTGCTGCTGCTGCTGCTAAGTCTCTTCAGTCGTGTCCGACTCTGTGTGACCCCATAGACGGCAGCCCACCAGGCTCCCCCATCCCTGGGATTCTCCAGGCAAGAACACTATAAACCCACAAAGCATCTTTCTTTATGAGGAAACATTTTAAAAATAGCTGCCTATGGCTTGTGGTCTTCCCTGGTAGCTCAGTGGCAAAAATCCACCTGCAAAAGCCTGCCAATGCTTGTCAGTGCAGGAGATAAGAATTCAATCCCTGGGTTGGGAAGATCCTCTGGAGAAGGAACTGGTAACCCACTCTGGTATTCTTGCCTATAGAATCTCATGAACAGAGTAGCCTGGCTGGCTACAGTCTATGGGATTGCAAAGAGTTGGAGGAACACCACTTAGCAACTAAAAAACATAATCCCATTACACAGAAATCTAACAAAAATAAAGACAATTTCTAGAATAGGGCTTTACTATCTACCCTTTACTCCATCTTTGTAAATTCCTGAGGTTCTGCAACCACATTTTATATATATACATAAATTTACATATATAATAATTTATATATAAAAATATAAATAAATATATATATTACATATACATAAAATAACCACTGCACTATTATGGTTTACTTGTCTAAATAAGTTTGTGTTATTTGTGAGCTTGGATTTAGGTTCTATGAATTCTGTGCATTTGCTTCTTTACGAGTCGCACAAACATATATTTCTTTACACTCAAACTCAGTAAGAGGGCCACCAGAAATACTCCCCATCCACATGACCTTGAGACTTCTTTGGGAAGTTTAATCTGTGAACCTTCCTTCTTCATCCAGGCCTTACCTTGTATTCCTGGATAATTCCATTCTGATGATCTGGAGGAGGAGGATCCCAGGAAACACTAATACTTGTGCTATTGTGGCTTCCAACAGTCAGCACAGTGACAGATTGTGGAGGGGCACTTGGGGCTGCAGAAGAAGTCATTAGAATAAACACAAATTGTAAGTCTTAATGTGCATTAATGCTGCTTACAGAATATGAATATAAAGACAAAATGCAAGAGGGTCTTGTTTCTAGTAGTTCTGAATGAACAGTGAGTGTTTAAAAAAAATCCTTTAAATATAATGGATAGATTTAAAGCAAATAGAATGGCTACAGTGATATGTTCTCAACAATAAATTTAACAGTTAACATTCGAATTTCTATCTCCTATATGCCTAGAACTGAGGTAAGAGGAAGATTTAATTTTCACAATAAAAATAACATTCTCACAAAAAAAAAATTCACAGGAAATAAAAAAAATAACCCATCTTAGTCTTACAGATAAGGAAAAGGAAGGCTAAAATAATAGACTTATCTAAGTCAAACAGTGAGGAAGAACTTGAACCAGATATGTCTGATTTTAGAATGTTGACTCTTTTGACGCTAACAGGCTCCTCTTTTGTAAAACAAACGAACAAGCAAACAGCAACAACAAAAACACTGCTATCAAAAGTATTCCGAGAGGATGCATTCCAAAATTTTACCAGCCATTATTTCTGAGTAGCAGTATTACTGACTATCTTTTTGTTTTGTTTTGGTTTGTGTTTTATACATAAAAACAGAAACATAGCTATAAATTTCACCAACACAGAGAAAAGACAGTGTTGTTTCCATAATGAGAAACATAATTGATTGCTGTCAACTGATTCATAATTTAAGATTTGAAGCTTATTTTACATTGATGGGCAAGGAACTCTGAAGATATTAATGAAAACAGTTCATGTTGGATCAAGTGTGAAATGGACAGATTTTAATTTCCTACAATTCTCTTCCTTTATGGTTTTTCCCATAACTAATTATAATTATACAAAGAAAGATGAATATGAAATAATTCTTGATTTTGGACAGTAGTAGTATCTCCTATCCAGTGTATTTGAGAGCTAAGTCATACTAATTTTCCTGGAAAACATCAATTCTCAGTATAACTCTGAGTGTAAGCCAACAGTTGAAAAGGCATATCAAAGTACTAACCCTTGAAGCAAAAGTCATATAATTTTGAGGTATGAAAGAATTTTTACATATAAGATTAATGTTTTCATAACTACATAATTTAGTTATTTGAAAATGTGTAAACTTCAATCATGAAAGATATTTAAAAGCTTACCAATACAGTTTCCCATGTTTGATAAATTATCACACACATTTCACTGAAGTATGGTCCATGTAGAAAACACACAGAGACACGTTACCACAATATGCTCTTTATTACTCCTCTATGTGATAATGCTGGTCTGAAATGTGGCACAATGACATAAATCCAACTGTTTGCCTAGTGGTTCTGTAGTCATTAGGTAGACTTTATTGAAAAGTAACACTTTGGAGAACTGGTTTCTCATTTCCCTTACTGCTGGTGTGGCGAGAACACGGTGCCTATTTCCTGACAGGTCAATTATTACACAGATGTGAAAGAACCCACTCATTGTTCCCAGACACAGCCCAGCCGAGTCCCATTTGTTCCCTTCAGAAGCCACAGAAAGAGGAGATGAACGTAAATCTAACTGTGACAAATGTCTATTCCAGAGAAAAAGTCTAACTGCAGTGAAACTGATTTTTGGAAGTGTGCTTCAAACATAGCATTCTGTATGAAATTTACCCACCCACTCATTAGTTTATACATTTTCCACATAAAGCAAAATTTAATGGGAGACAAAGATTCTATTATTAATGTTTAATAATTTTTTCTTTATAAATCCTAAAGGTCAATTA
The DNA here is from genome assembly GCA_006410675.1 of Oreotragus oreotragus. Classification (NCBI taxonomy): domain Eukaryota; kingdom Metazoa; phylum Chordata; class Mammalia; order Artiodactyla; family Bovidae; genus Oreotragus; species Oreotragus oreotragus. The sequence continues at coordinate 118,758 of SJYX01002874.1, read as the reverse complement.
ATGATGCCTTTAAAAATATGCACTTCTGCCCATTGTCAGTATATCACACTGTAAACCAATGTGAAGATAACCTTTCTCTGTATTGCTAATTATAAGATATATATAATTGAAAGGCTCTTTGGTTGGAGATGTATATGTTAGCATGNTGCAGCTGTCTCTTATACACATCTAGATGTGTATAAGAGACAGCTTCTGCCCATTGTCAGTATATCACACTGTAAACCAATGTGAAGATAACCTTTCTCTGTATTGCTAATTATAAGATATATATAATTGAAAGGCTCTTTGGTTGGAGATGTATATGTTAGCATGAACAATCTACACATATTTTCTTAAGGCTGCTTTTATACTGATTTATATAAAATATGTTTAGAAAAAAGGCTTTTTTACATAAAAATTAGCAGAGAAGCAAAAAAGGTGGGGATTTATTTATTATACTTTGGATATGACTTTTTGTACTTTGATGATACCATTCATTGCCAACTTCTAGTTTAGGAAAAGGGAAACTAGAAAATGGACTAGTTGAGACTATATTAATTTTATGTCCATCGCAGATTGATTTTAAACCATCTGCAACAAGAAAAGTTACCAAGGGAAAATGGAGAGGGGACATCATTAAGAAGAATGCTATTGCAAACATTCAAATGGCCTTCCAGATTAGAAATTATGAATCCGACTGGCAGAGCTCAGAGGGAAGGAGGCTTATAAAAGGGAATGTCAGGCTTTACTACACCAAAACAGAGGAATGACAAAGAACAACCTGTTTCCTTGAGTTTCCATTAGCCTGTCCTTTAATGAAGCCAAATGAGCTAAAGCCATGTATGAAAACAAAAAGGGAAAGTATTATAATCGAATTCCAGTGTATAGACAAACAAGAGTTGAAGCTAATGTTTCCTTAAGAAAAATTCAAACTACTTGAAAGTCAGTTTGTAACCAAACAGGACCCTATGGTGCCTTCCAGGGACATGTCTTCCCCCTTATCCTCTGCTTTAGTCTCCCTCTCTGAAGTACCAATAACAGTATTTGATGAATATCTCTTGAGTTGTTTTACAGATGTGGAAAAGCCCCCACAAAATGGAAGATGTTAACTGCTTAAGGACCATGAGCATACAGCCCCAGGACTACTGGTATCTAAGGACTGATATTATTAACCCCTGTGTTTCCACCCTATTACCTCAACATCAGCCAAGAAGAGAGCTGTGTATGAGCTGATCACAGACCCTTCGACTTCCCACCATTCATATCTGGCTTTATGCTTTGCTGAAACCTTTTGAGGAGGTCAGGGCTTTTTAAGGCATAAGCCACCTATCTCCTTGCACGGCCCTGCAATAAACCTTTCTCTGCTCCGAACTCTGACATTTTGGTATGTTTGGCCTCACTGTGCATCAGGCACACAAACCTGAACTAAAATTTCTGAGTTGTTAGATTCTATGAACTTCTCAGAATAAAAGAAGAACAACGACACTTCTCAGGTTCATTTTCAGAATTCTCTATTGGTACTCATCTAAGGAAGGTGATAAAACTAAAGCTTCAGCAGAAGTTGATCTTATTATGGTTTAAGGTTGGTTCATGTTAGAAATCTGAATACTGACCTTCTTCAGTAGTACGAACTGTTTTAGATTCACTATCCATTCCTTGGAACTCATTAAAATATGGTCGAACTTTAATTTCGTAAGTCACCCCCTTTTTCAGATTGACTAAGACAGCACTTCTCTCAGTTGGGACTTTGGCATCTAAATTCTGCCATGTTGTTGTAGCCTGCAGGCCTGAAGTCTGACGGTACATCACTCGGTAGCCTTGAATAAACTGGGGTTGGCGATCAACCTGCAAGACAAAGCGAAAAGCTTTTGAAACCAAATAGAAGTGTCCGAGCAATGCCATGTCTTTCTAATTCATCACCCTGCTTCCAATATCCTCTTTCATTTCTGAGTTCATGTGATTCCAAGTTGCTGCTTCCGAAATGAAGAGTGGAACTACATTATCCCCTGTTTAAAATACTTCATAGTAGTTAAGTTACTCAATTGATTCAGATTCTTTGGATTAGCACAAAGTCCTGTCAATATTTCTAGTTTTGTCATCTGTCTGTCTGTCTTTCTACTGTATTCAACAATTCTCGTTTTTGTGGTTTTATATGCAGTGTGCAATTTGTCAGGAATCTCCATTATCACCCCTTGTTCATTCACTAATACCTTTACTCACTCCATCATTTTTTGAGTTCCTATTAAGAGGTGTCAGTTATTCTGTTAAACTCTGAGGATAAAAATGGAGAATGAAAGGAGAGTCAGTCCCTGGCCTCCTGGTGTATAGAGTTCAGGTAGAAGGTGGAAATTATCTCATGATCACTCAAACAATGGGCAAGTTACATTCATAACAAACAAATATGTTTGTTATGATGTTAGGAATGAGATCCACTAGCAGATAAGAAAGCTTAGGGTGTAGAGGAAGTTAATGGATCAGGGAGACAGTTTCCCAGAAGAAGAATAAGTGCTGAGATCTGCATGGAAAGAAAGATTTATACAGAGGAAGAAAAGTAGGAAGAGCATGTGTAAAATTCCTGTGGCTGGAGGAAGCATATAAAAGAAACTCAGAGTTGTGGAGCCAGAGCTCCTGTTTTAAAGGCATATGGTAAATTTATAGTGATAAACAAATATTAAATAAAAGACATTAATTAAGCTAACAACTTCAAGGTTCCCCAACAGTCCCACTGTTAGCACAATTTAACAGCTTTCTTGATTCTTTTATTCATTTGAGGTGCGGAGGATAAAGAGCTATTTTTAACAAAAATCTGAAAATTTGAACCTGAAAACTAATATCAAAAATAAAAAAACAAGTTCCTGTTTTACATTTATTAAACACTTTTTATTAGATTTTTATCACTGTTTCATTTCAGGGAGAAAAGGACTTTTAGCTTTTTCAACATTTGAATGTCCTGCTAATTTTTAGAAATGCTTGACTTAAATATAACTATCACAGCACCTTCTTCAATTAATATTCCATATACTATAGTTTAATAGCCATATTCTAAGAAGTCTTTAGCTTGATATATTTCATTGTCAAATAAAATGTAAAATTCAATGGAGATGAGATGGAGTAACTCCACTTTAGGAAGGCTGAGAAAAGAGAGAAAATAAAGGTGATGATGGAAACTGCTATTTCAGTTTTTTAAAAAATGTCTGTGTCCAACTGTTAACACATAACACAAATGATACTCTTTCATGTAATAACTTCTGGCATTTCTTTATTAGTTGCAGGATTTTAAAATATTTTTAAGTGAAGACAGAAAATGTACAAACACAGAACCTCAATCAAAATACAGCAAGACAAAGGGCTATGTCTTTGGTATGTAGAATGTCCATGCTAGAAAAATCCATAAAGTTGGATTTGCGTGAGCATGTGTGTTTCTAAGTATAGCTAATTCTGGTTTCACAGATGAGTCTCAACAAGTAAGAATTCCTTCACCCACATGACAGCTTTCTAACTCAAAGATTTGTGGAATTAGTACTACACTTGTATGAGGCTATGTCAAAGAAAAGTAAGCTCAGTTCTGATACCAAAGCTCACGATCTTTGAATTCTCATCCATGCTACCAGTTTGTGTTCATACCAAAGTATATATTTATCAAAAAGCAGAAGTTCTCTTGACATTATAAAACAAGAAAACTAAAATGCAGAAAGCTAAATTTATGAGAGACAAAGAGAGATGCCTTTTATCATAACTGTCAATGTTCAAAAAAAAATCCCTGAGGCATATGTTAAAACAACATTAAGCCTGCATTTTATAAACTTCTCTGCATTCACTTTAAGGGAATTTATATACTGAAAGAAAGACATAACTCATAATAATAGCTTGTTAATACTGAAAGAAGCAAGCTGTGTTTTTAAGAAGAACATTAAGCAGCTGTTTCTAGATGAAGGGAGTCTGTAAATCAGGGTAAATTGGTTTTATCCATGTTTGGTTTTCATTAATTAAGTGTTTTAGGACTTTATGAAGCTAATGTTTACTGCACAACATTGCTTTGCTCACTTCAGTGTATACTGCCTTCACTGTTGTAATGGCCTACTTAATAGCTAAATACTTTAACTTGATTTTGTGTGGTTGCTATACATACATGCTCTATATTCTTTTCATGAGGAAACTTTTTTGTTACAAGTGAAAGCAAAAATGAAAATGCTGCACATCACCTGTTTAAAAACAGGTGCGATTTTAATGAACACGTGTTCTACACCACTGATTTTGGTGAACCTTTTGACAAGTGATCACTTTCAAGTTAAACCATATGCTTGTCACTAGTTTTATTAACATTCTAATTAAAAGAAAGAAGATTTTCTTTCAGAGTCTATTATAATTGCGATGGGATTGCTAGGTGGCTCAGTGGTAAAGAAGCTGCCTGCAATTCAGGAGATGCAGGAGAATGAGGGTTTGATCCCTGGGTCAGGAAGATCCCCTGGAGGAGGAAATGGGAACCCACTCCAGTATTCTCACTCTGTCTATGGGAAAATCCCATGGACAGAGGAACCTGGTGGGTCACAGAAAGTGGGGTTGCAAAGAGTGAGACATGACTGAGCACTCACACACCCACAAACCATCTCCATAATCAGAGTTTGGCCACAAAACCATGGGTTTACTAAATTAAAAAAAAAAAAAATTGGTAATTTCTGAAATCTGAATAAAAGAGTATTGTCTTAGGAACATGTGAAGAGAGTCTTGATATTCAGGTCTTAAGATCTCAATTGAGTGCTGGTTTAGCTTTTTAAATGTTTTGAGTCTCAGTTTACTTAATTTCAAGTTTCAGAGCTGCACAATGGTAGAGCATTGTTATGTAAGGGATATACTAAAAAAGGGGGTCCATTCATGGCCCTCAAATCTGCACATTCATTAAAAGATTAAATGAAGATACTTAATATCTATCATTTCAATTTAAAAAATTCCATTTATACTGAAAATTCAGAGTGAATTTCCTTTGGTGGGTTTAGCCTGCTGAGTAACAGATCTGGGTGTAACTGAATTCTGAGATTTTAGTTCGCCAAAGGACTCTTTCAACTCCAGTAGCAGTGATATTTAAGGGGCAAGCGACCTGTAATTCTTGTCCTTGAATAACAACAAAACACTCACACACACAAACTAGAATAATGACTTTAAAGTAAGAGATTTATTGCTGTTTTCTTTGTGAAACAGTCGTTTTCATCATTTTTACCCACCCTCATTATAAGAGCAGTCATTTTAGAAAGTAGCCTTTGTTAAATTTTGTTGGTTTGAGATTAGACATGTGGGGCAGGCAGATAGTTTTTCCAGTCCAAACATCCTGTGTGTTTGGTAACAGAATCCTGCCAACTATTGACAAACTACATTAGCTGACCCCTAACTGAAATACATGGGCTGGGGAATATATTTCTTTCCTCAGACTTGCCTGAAACTTAAGTACTAACAATGTGATAATTCACAGAACATACACATTTAGCAAGTTGAAAATATGCCATGAAATATTTGGTTATTTTACTAAATTTACTTCTCAAATACATACTTACCTTATGTGGAAGTACAAATTCATTGAGAATTTGTGATATAGTCAAACACTTTCTTTCTTAAAATAAAAAAAAATTAAAATGTATGAAGACAACTGGACAGTTATTGAAACAGAATTTCATAATAAATGTTCTGCTCTGAGAAACACAGAAGTGAAAACTTGAACTTTGGACTCACAAAACTCAAGTTCATGAGGGAGAGATACATAGACTAGTAATAACAGTTTCTTGGGATATAAAGATGAATATGACAAGGTCCCTCTCCTGGAAGAACCCAGACTACTGACTTACAATTCTGAGCTACTTTGAGTGATTCTTTTAAACTCTGTGACTTTTAAAGTGATTAACTTCAAAAACATAATGACTTTGATTCTTTACCCAAATAATCCCCACATTTAGAAGCAGCTTAAAAAAGCAGCCCTTTAAAACTCAGAATAAAGCACAGAAAATTTTTGTCAGGGGAGAATGAGGAAAAATCTGGTGTTAAAAATACAAGCATTTCCTTGAGTTTATTACTGAATAGTTTTGTATTGAGCCAAAGCTACAGAAAGATGGGAGAGGCATGGCAGATAATACCCTTTCTGTGCCACTGGAAAAATGATGAGGTCAGTCCCTTCATGGGAGCAGAAAAACAGAAACCATTGTATGCCAAAAACAAAATAAGTCAATGTAAAATTATATGAAAAATACAATTACAAACAATGCAACCTTAAATAATCATAGCTACTCTATCAACATAAATTTAGTTTTACTTTTTGTTGAAACACTACCCAGTTTTGTACTCTCAGACCAAACATTTGACTAGTCTAACTTAAGGAGCAACAACACGCCCCGTCCAAGGTGATATGTTGGAATTCCACTATTAAAAGGTATTTCTTCCAACTAAATATTTGTCTACAGTTTCAAGTGAGAAACAAAGAGTAGGTTTACATTAAGGAAGCTCTAATCCCATTTTTACCTACACATAGATGTAGGATCCTGGAAACATTGTTCAACCTGTCTCTGTTGGTTTCCTTTTACAATCTACTGTTGTTATTCTTTTTAGTTGCTAAGTCGTGTCCGACTCTTTGCAACCCCGTGGACTGTAGCTCACCAGGCTCCTTCTGGCCATTGGATTTCCCAGGCAAGAAGTTGCCATTTCCTTCTCCAGGGGATCTGCCCGACCCAGGGATCAAAGCTCCATCTCCTGCATTGACAGGTGGATTCTTTACCACTGAGTCACCAGGGTCACCCCTTAAAAATAGAATTGGACTGCTGCTGCTGATAAGTCACTTCAGTCGTGTCCGACTCTGTGTGACCCCATAGACGGCAGCCCACCAGGCTCCCCTGTCCCTGGGATTCTCCAGGCAAGAACACTGGAGTGGGTTGCCATTTCCTTCTCCAATGCATGAAAGTGAAAAGTGAAAGTGAAGTCGCCCAGTCGTGTCCAACTCTTAGCGACCCCATGGACTGCTGCCTTCCAGGCTCCTCCATCCATGGGATTTTCCAGGCAAGAGTACTGGAGTGGGGTGCCATTGCCTTCTCTGAGAATTGGACTAAAGAGCCTTAAATGTTAATTCAGTTTCTTCTGTTCTCATATAATAATGCCTCCATATTTCCCCATATAGATATAGAAAAGTGATAATGCTGTTTCTGATGCCTGAAGACAGAGTTAATTACTTCTTTGATGGAAGCCTCTGTTTATAAAATGTGTATATATATGTATGTATATATATCAGTTATGACACTTATCTCTGTGTACCATTATTAAGAAGTTCTATGTTTTTTCAAGTAGATTTGTGTTTTCCAACACAAATATAGTGTTATATAGTGTTTTTCAATATTTACTCCGAAACTGGTCCTCAAAAAATGCTTACTGAACTGTGTTTACTCAATGGATTTATTACTAAGAAGACCCTGGGATAATTCTCTTCATTGTGTTTTATAATTCAAACATTATTGATTAAGAACTGATGAAAAATAACCAGTTTCCCACTCTCAGCTTCTTTCATTGAGGAAATTGATGGAAATAGGTGAAATGTTATTAACCTAAAGAAATCTGCATTCTAAGCAGGTAACATCCTTTTTTTAAAAGTTACTATTCTACTACCACTAAAACAATACCAGAGACATAACTATAAGTATTTTCTAATTAATATAATTCTTTCTTATCAATTATAATTGATATAATTCTAATATTATAATTAAAACAAAAATTTTCTAGATATCCCTAGGTCAAATGACCATTACTTATACAACATACAAGATCTATTAACAAGCAGGGGGCTATGAAAAGCTGGGCTCGTTTATCATCCTTCTGGAATTTTAGAGGCTATAATAAAGAGATCTTGAGCATGAATGAAAAGTTGACATTAAGTGTATCAGGCAGAAGAAAGCACATTACCTGTTTCTTCACAAAACACAGACACACAGACACAAATACATATACAAAGGTAAATAATCTCTAATATGAATAATATGGATATTTTTATCCTAGCTATTGTTTTCATTGCAGTGACTACCATGTGATGAAAACATTTTTCATTCTGAAATAATAGTGAGTACGTTGATATTCAATAATGCATGGAATTATTTTATTATATAAAATTATAATAAAGCATATATTAAAATATCAATTTCTTAAGACCCATTACTTTTTACTATAAAGTAATTATTAATTAATTATAAATTAATTATTATGTAATTAAAACTATATACTTTTTTGGTACTGCTGGATAATATTCAGCTATAAGAATATAAAGATAATTGATTTAAATTTAGAAGAAAAGTTCAAAATTAAAATTTTTTGTGCATCAAGTAACATCATTAAGAAAGTAAAAAACATCACACAGATTGGGAGAAAATATTTACAAATCATACATCTGATAAGACATCTGCACACAACATATACAGAACTCGTAAGATTATACTAAGAAGACAACTCAGTTTAAAAATGGGCAAAGAATTTGAACAGACATTTTGCTAAAGAAGATATACAAATGCTCAATATGCACATGAAAGATTCAAAACAGTCATTAAAGAAATATAAATTAAAATCACAGTAATATACCCTGCATACTCACTAGAATGGCTATAATCAAAAAGCCAGGATAACAAGGGTGGATGAAGATGTGAGAGAAACTAGAAACATCAAATATTGCTGCAGGAGCATAAAATTGTGTAACCTCTCTGAAAAACATTTTGGTAATTCACCCAAACATTAAGAGTTTAATTCAACAATTCCTAAATATACATCAAGAGAAATTAAAATATATATCAATGTGGACACAAGTGTTCATGACACCATTATTTATAATGGCCAAAAGTGGAAAGAACTCAAAGACGAATTAGCTGATAAATGGCTAAACAGATGTATAAGATACATACAATGGGATTCTACTCTGTAATAGAAAGAAACAAAGTACTGATGCATACTACAACTTGGATGAACCTCAAAAGCACCATGCTGAGTGAAAAAAGCCAGACACAAAAGGTCACATATTGCATGATTTCATTCACATGAAAGCAAGAGGCGCATTCATACAGAGCAGATTAGCGGTTGTAAAGGGCTAAAGTCAGGATAATGAAGGAGTGGCTGCTCAAGAGCCCAGGGTTTTACTTTGGGATGAGGAAATATTCTAAAACCAGATTCTGGTGGTGATTGCATAACTCTGCAAAGATACCAAAAAATATTGAGTTGTATCCTTTAACTCTGGTGTGCCAATACACCTCAATAAGGAGATGTATTGGCACATGTAAAAATTCAGGAGACAAAACATATTATTTATATTGCGATCTATTTTTATTCTGTTTATATTTTTGCCTATTGATTTTTTTTTCTTTTTTTGGCTTTGATTTACCTTGACTGTAAATGGTGAGGATTTTGATATTTGGTTTGTTTGCTTTTTTCTTTTCTGGTTTATTTTCTCAGCGGCGTAAAAGAGACTACCATTAGGATAGCCTTTAAAAACTTACCGTCCATGTGACTTGAACAGTGGTGGGAGTCAACACAACTGGAGTATGAAGACGGACAAGGACGTCTCCGAGTTCTTTCTGGACTTGCCTGTGGTCCACTCCTTGTGCTGGTGGGCTGATATCTACAGGGATAAACAGTTCCAATCCTTAAAAATTCACAGTGCAATTCCAGTACATATTATATAAGGCAATACCATGCCATTAGAAATAATCATGGGAGAAAATTAAAAATCCTTTGTCACAAACAACATTAAAGAATATTTAATATACATACTACCACTTTAGGATATAAAGTGAGATTTATCGTCACTAAAATAATATTAATAAAAGCATTAGCGACCCCTTATCCCCATTCAGTACACTGCTATGAAAGATCTATTATTTTCTTACTAAAGGATAAAGTGTGGACTGTAAGACTTCTTTAGAAACATCAGTTTAATACCGATGTTGACACATTGAAGGACTTTAAGTAGTTACCGGGGCCAGATCTGAAAACTGCTGTTTAGGAATTTGTTCAATCCCTTTTCCCAATGAGCAGGTTGTGTGTTGCTATTTCTGAACCTATTTCAGTCTGGGAGAGTAGAAGAGAAAGGAAGCAGGGGGCCTGGGAGTGAATTATGTGACTGTGTGTGTGTGGTGGAGGGGGCACTCATTTGCATCTGACTCTTCTCAACCCCATGGACTTGCAGCCTGCCACTAAAAGTAAATAAAATGAGGGAAAGAAGGGGAAAAATCCTCCCAAATTCACACACACACACATTCTGATGATCAACTTAACACACTGATAAAATGTTCTGTGTAAAATTCTGAACAGTACTCCAACACTTAACAAAAATAAGGCTGCTGATTTTTTGTAGTGATTGTTAGGGTGAGAAGAACTGCAGTGTTTAGAATGATATACTCTCAGCCATAATCAGTTCTGATCATGTATTCATCGTTCACCTAAACACTGTTCTATTTCCCATCCAACAGTTTATACCCTATGTGTCCATTAAAGAAAAAAATAAGATAAATTATAGATATCCAGGTCCATCAAACTGACATCAAACACTGAATTTCACACAGATTCAAGTGGTACACTGCAATGGTAAGTTGATTTTTTTCTTTAATCACCTTACTTAAGGAAGGAAGTACAATTTAAAATGATTTATTTTCTTAACCTTGCCTTCTCCTAATTTCTCAGGCCACAAAGCATTATTCTTGCAAATATATTTTTAAGTGCCTATCTCAAAAATAATTTAAACTGGGTGCACTAACTTAAATTGGAGGGCTTCCCTGGTGGCTCAGTGGAAAAGAATATCCCTGCCAGTGCAGAAATTAGGAGTTTGTCTTTGGGTCAGCAAGATCTCCTGGAGAAGGAAATGACAACCCACTCCAGTAATCTTGCCTGAGAAATCCCATGGACAGAGGAGCCTGGCAGTCTATAGTCCATGGGGTCTCAAAGAGGTGGACATGACTGAGAGACTAAACAACAACGATTGGGCACTACATTTTGGTAATTTTTCTCTAGTTCCACTTCTTTTTCATCTTTAATATAACTTTAATATTGGCAGTAGAGGGAGTTCTAGACAACATACACAATATATGTACCAATATAGCAACATATGTATATATTTTTAATATCATGTGAATGCTACTAGTCTTTGCTAACATATCTATGGTTTACTGTGATATTGATGGTACAAGTATTTGCAGCCTTACTGAAATAAGAAATGTATAAATTCTACAGCATCAGTATCTTCAAAAAATAAGAGCTTACACCGCAAAGTGTTCTTTGCAAAGAAGTGCTTGGCACAATGCAAAGTTGCTTGAAAGTGTGGTGTCGAAAATGATCCTGACATTCAGACACAAAACATGAGCTTTTCTATTAAATATCTGTTAAGGGAGCATAAGTCTTTTGCTCTATATGGTCTCTCGACTGGAACAAGCCAGATCACAAACAACTTTTCATTAATCTTTGTTGATCTTTTCGCAGAGAAGTTATTTTATGAGTCAAGATTTAGTGACTGGCACTGTTATTGAATGATCAAGAAGGGCCGCCGGATTTAATCACACCAAAAGTCTTCCCCATTCTGTGATCTCCCCACTTTCCATTGCAGCTATGCACGAAACCTATTTCTATCTACACAAGTAAAAAACTGATCTGAGTACTGAAATTTCTTGACTTAAAAACCATACACCTCTTTTTTTTTTAAGTTCAATAATTAAATTTATTCATTAAATTCATACACATTAAAAGCAAGTGGATTCAGGCAAGGTAAGATAGAACCAGTTTCAGGTCTTCAAATTCCTTGTTGTACTTTTTCTTTCTCTCGAGACAGGTTCTTTACCTACAGGCCCTTTATCATCATGGAAAATTAATCACATTATTTCTTAGAGAACAATAGCAAAGTGGCACCCCCTCCTCCCATGACTGTCATCATGTCAGCAACGTTGCAAAATCACGTGGTGACTTTATTTGACTTGATTCCTTTAAGGCGCCCTTCTCTGTTATAATAGCATGCTAGTTACTATCACCAAGCTACATTGTAATTATAATAATATTTTATGGCTGTATGGTGCTTTTCATAGCATAAAAATACTACTTTGAATTATATCTTGTTCAAAACCTTTTACAAATAAGAAATAATTAACCCTTTCTCAAGAACCCTGTGGGAAGTAAGTCGTAACAAATAATAAAGCCACCATTTCTATTTTATTAATTACATTCATGTACTAGTAACAAGGGAAATTCAACATCCCATATTAACCCCTAGACTCCAACAATTTCTCAGTGTGAAGAGACAGGCTACTAAAAATGAGATGGGGAATCTTCCATTTTGATCTCATCTATTTTTTTTATTAGTCAAAAGCATCACATACCTCAGGAAGAAAGCTTGATTTACAGCTTCCTGAAACAAATTGTTGCTTTAAACATCTGGTTTAATACCATTTACTGTAAAGATGTTTGTCAGATTTGAACACGAACATTCCTGGAGGGCAATTTAACAGACTTCTGGGCGCCACCCACAGAGCTTCAGAGTCAGGGCCTGAGAATTTTTTCTGAGGTAGCCCCAGGTGATGAGATGCTGCTTTTAGGAACCACACCTTGAGACCCACTTTGCAATCAAAACACAATTCTTGAACCACAGGAAGCAATTTTGATATCCTTAACAGGGCATCTTATCCATTAATGTTCACTTTTTATTATGGCAGAATTAATTTCAAAGGAGGAGAAACATTTTCCCTTCCTTTGAAATATGGAAAAATGCTACGTGCACGCGTGCTCAGTATGTCAGACTCCTCATGACCCCATGGACTGAAGCCCATCAGGCTCCTCAGTCCATGGGATTTCCCAGGCAAGAACACTGGAGTGTGCTGCCATGACATTCTCCAGGGGATTTTCTCAACCCATGGATTAAACCCACATCATTTTCACTGACAGGTGGATTTGTTACCACTGACTCACCAGGGAAACCCATAAATTATATATCTTTAAATTTCTATTATATAATTAAAATGATGACCAATAAATTTTGTTGTTTAGTCACTAAGTCATGTGTGCCTCTTTTGCCACCCCTAGACTGCCTGGAAAATCCCAGTGACGGGGGAGCCTGGTGGGCCTCCGTCTATGGGGTTGCAGAGTCGGACACGACTAAAGTGACTTAGCATAGCAGACTGTAGCCTGCCGGGATCCTCTGTCCACAGGATTTCCAAGGCAAGAATACTGGAGTCGGCTGCCATTCCTCCTCCAGGGGATTCTTCTGACCCAGGGATTGAACTCACGTCTCCTACATTGGCAGGTGTATTCTTTACCACTGAGCTACCTTAGAAGCCTCTGAAGCCTTACAGTTAAGCCCCGCCTTAAATTACCATGTAATTGTACCAAATTATTGTGTTTCTTTTTCACTAAATAAACCCTGACAGCTCCAGAAAGAAGCTATACTCACTAAGGTGAACAACAAAGAAGCTTTCTCTTCTTTCACTGGACCAGGTCTAGTGAAACATTTTAATAGGCAATGCAGATGCATTTATCGTTGGTCCTGCAATCCCTTTGTCCTTAAAGACATGTTTAATGCCTCTTTCTAGAACCAGTCATGTTTACCGTTACTGAAATTACCTTGGGTGCGCACAGGATCTGACATAGCACTCGGGTCACTGAGACCTTGGGGGTTGATTGCTCTGACCATGAATAAATAGATTGTATTGGGCCGCAGTCCTCTCACTGTATAGAGGGTGGTCTTTACGTGGTTTGCCACTGTCTGCCAGCTATTGCTCACCGATTGGCTGAAACGCGAACAGAAATTTCATTTAAAGAACAGTCGTGAGGGTCTTGGAAATGGAGTTGGATATCAATGACAAAGGTTAATGGCTGAAAATTAAACACACACACACACAACGCTTGAAGTGTTCAGCCCAATAAATGAAACATTTGGATGATTTCAGTTTGTTCCACAACAAAGCCGAGCCCACCTAACGGAAGTGCCATGCACAACAAAATTAAACTCAGCCCAGGAGATGTGATAGCCCTTTGCTAAAGCACAGCAGCCCACTAAATGAATACCTGTAAAAGGAACAGAGGCCAAGATCACAACATCAAGTTTATACAATAAATATGGTCCTCGTAATGTATATATATACCTTGAAAAGAATTAACCTGCAGAAAGAATAAATGGACTACAGAGTAAATTATGCCAATACATTTTCCTGTTACAAGTTGTGTTTTCTTTTGCATCAATTCCACATGCAATATTATAATAGAGCCTTCTAAAACTACATATCTGTAAAAGAAGAAAGGAAGCATGTAATGAATATTTTCCCTTGGTCACATTTTTAATAAAATTGTACATTACACAGAATTGTGATTTCACATCTCAGAATGGTGAAATATCTCTGGTAGTGTGTGCAGACCCCTTAACAGAGAGGATGCTCTTTCACAGCCCTTTGTCTAAGCTCACATGCTACTTTTGCTTAGAATGAGGAGAAAATGTGATTTTTCAGGGCTGTCTGATTTTCAGAAGTACTTATACATCAAAGCATGAAAATCACAGAGAAACACTGTTGTGAAATTTGAAAACTAGGTACTGATCACTAACTTTAATAGATCAGGGAAATCTAAAATAAAAGTGAGGATTTGCCCTTATGCTTAAAAAGGAGAGGCGCTAACACTATATTTATAATGGCAAATAGAAGCAGTTTGAAACTGAACATGAAGCTACATTTTCTCATTAGTATAACTATTTTTTCAAATTCTCCTAAGACAGTTTTTACCAGTATTGGCTAATTTATAATCTATATCCCTAAGGTGAGGGCAGTTATTCCTAATAATGATTGGACCTAACTTTTCCTTTTAGCCATCAGAAGTGCTTGTAATCAATCTCGTAATTATAGTTTTAATTTTCTCTTAGGCATAGCCAATACATGTAGTCTAGTATATAGCATAAAACACTGGAATTATTTCAAATTCTCTAATTATTAGGAAGTAAAGTTCCAAGTTTCCATACCTCAACTTGTGTAACTTAAAAAGTGACTGTGCCTAATTAAATTATGTCCTGCTTAGTTCTAAAGCCAAAATTCTCATCTATTTAAGATGTAGGGATTTACCCTACAATGGTCAGGCTAAAGAGCTAAGTGATGATGTCATAACTAGATGCATATATACATAGGCAAGGATGATGCATATTTAATGTTATAATTAAGGTATGAATGAAAAATAAACCCAAAGTCTATTCTTGAATAAAGTCAAATACCAAAGATAAATTCTTAAAATGCACTGGTTAAACATGTCTTTAGAAGAAAACAGCAGGATAGCTCACTTGAGATTTTAGAATATAGGAGCTAAAGCAAAAACCCAATGGAGAAAAAAGAAACTGTCTCATACCTGAAAGCCTCAATGATATATGCACTTGCTGGAAGGATTCCAGGGGTACCTGGTTGCCAGGACAAGGTGACACTGTTCTTAGTAACATCAGTGACCTGTGGTTTGGAAGGTGGTCCAGGTAGGTCATTTAAATCATAACTTTTACTGATTGTTGCTCCAGATTCTATAGAGGACAAACAGAAAAAAAATTCATTTCTGATTGCATAAGTTGACAACGATGCTTAAAAGACAAAAAATAGCCTATTAAAGACTTTGAATAGACAGTGAGCAATTCATCGTCATGAATCAAAAGTATAAAAGTGAATATTTGTTTTTTTCCCTAAATATCAGAATACATTTCCTTTCACACATGATCACCTGAACTGCTTGTTCTTTAGTCAGAGAAAATAGAAAGATTACCAAGGACCAATGTATCAGATTTCATATATGCAATGCTACGTGCTAAGCAGGGTATAAATGAAAAAGTGACATAAAGCTTAGTTTTTACAGTCAATAAATTTAAAATCTTGCTCTCTCTTTAACTTGTTATCTGATAATGAGCTAATCATGAAAACTGGCTCAAGATTTCCTCTGTTAAAATAATTCACAAAGAATTCACCTGTCACATCCAGCACAGCACTCCAGGAAGTCTCCCCACTTGAACTTGTAGCCACACAAGTGTAAGTGCCAGTATCAGAAATCTAGTGTGCATAGAAGGGAGATAATAAAACTCTTTGACTTGATTTGTAGAATGATTACTCAGTCTCAACAAGGCAATATTTGACTTCTAAAATATATCATTTGGTTGTTGGAATTATACACTAGAGTCAATCATACATACACATGAAATATTAAAATAAGCTCATAACAGTGGTTCAGAGAGTCTTATTATATTTCTACAAGTAAATGTTATCTGTAAATTTTAATAGTTTTCTATTTGCCTCCATGGCAATCTTCTTATCTGTTAACTCCATTTACTTATGAGGCTTCACTGTATTAGAGTTAGATATGGATAACTCAGGAAAGAATTTTTCAGAATCCTATAAACATTCAGGCAGTAGCTCAGACAGTAAAGAATCTGGCTGCAATGTCAGTAGTGTAAAGCTGTCCTCTTTGTCATCAATAAACTCTATTTCACATGATAAAATATACCCAGAAGTAAATAAGCACTCAGATAACATGGAGGTGGGGGGCAACACTTCCTTTTTTTTTTTTTTAAGATATGGACTGATCTCCTTTAGAACGGACTGGTTGGATCTCCTTGCAGTCCAAGGAACTCTCAAGAGTCTTCTCCAGCACCACAGTTCAAAAGCATCAATTCTTCGGCACTCAGCTTTCTTTATAGTCCAACTCTCACATCCATACATGACTACTGGAAAAACCATAGCCTTGACTAGATGGACTTTTGTTGGCAAAATAATATCTCTGCTTTTTAATATACTGTCTGGGTTGGTCATAACTTTGCTTCCAAGGAATAAACATCTTTTAATTTCATGGCTGCAGTTACCACCTGCAGTGATTTTGAAGCCGCCCAAGATAAAGTCAGCCACCGTTTCCCCATCTATTTGCTTATTTTAGGTAGTTAGAATAGGAAAAAGAAGTCCAGAATGGTGGTGGCTAAAAGACAAGGAAGGGAAAACCCCGAAAATAGAACAAAGGAAGGTCCAAGGACCAGAGTGAGGACCTCAGGTAAAACAAACAGCACCCTGTCTAGCCCAATTTACATAAGGCAGGCTCAGGGGTGAGTAGAGAAAAAAAAAAAACAAACAGATAAAAAGAGGGGCCAAAGGGCCGGGGTGCTCTAGCTCTCTTCTCTTTGCATCTTTTGGGTCAGCATGCCATCATGCCTTGAGGATGTATTTTATTTTCTAAATAAAACTGAGCTGTAACACAGAGCTGCAACACTGGTCTGTTGAAGAGCTGAAACACCGAATCTGTCCAAGAGCTGAAGCACAGTCTATCTGAGAGCTGTGACATGCCAAGGGCTTTAAAGTCCGTCGGTTCAAATTTTGTTGTGACAAGACAGAACTGAGAAAATTATACACTCCCCTGACACTTAAAACATTTCTGTTATTCATTGACTAGTGGTAAAAGATTTGAGGAATAGTTGATAATATAATCAAGAGTTCTCTTTTATAAATGTTAAAGGCTGAAGATTCTGTGATTATATCTTGACAAAAACGCCAACATCAGTAAGATGTAAATTAAAAGCCCTCCCTGCGGTGGAGCCCCATGGGCTGACATTACAAACAACATTCATTCACAGTAGTTTAGGCGTGAAGGAAGAGTGAGACTGGGAAGAGAGACGGATGATCAAAGTAAGGCAAAGCAGAAGATATAGAAATAAAATTCCATGATGAACATGAGTCTACTTGTTGATAAAATACGAGTTCATGGAATATAGCATCTGCTGGGTTCAAAATGTAAGTGCATTGATGACTCAAACTTCCACAATTGATTCTTGGGTAAATCACTAGTGCCTAGGTGTTACTGTGGTTCCACCATTTTAATTGATTTTAAATGTCATTGTGTATTTTAACTTAAGTTTCAAATTGCTCTGGCATGTCATTCTTTGCTATAATATCTCTGTACAATTGTCTTCTATTATGCCGATGAATGATGGGGGATAGCCATTATAGAAAAAGCCATTTTTTTCAAATGTGGCTATGCACACATTATAGTCATTAGAAATCTTTGCATTTAAGAAGTATCACTCACAAACTAAATATAATGAGTCGAGGTTGGATTTTAATGGGATGTTCATTTGAATATGGTCTGTGAAAGAGTAAAGAATTTGCATTTTATTATAGCAGTTGAACTAAAATGTAGCACTTGTTATTATGTGCAAATGCTAAAAGAAGAATAGGTAGGTAATGCTTCTTAACTGCATCTCCTTGTCATTATGTGGAGATACGAGTTTGACATTAGCTGTGGTAGGTAGGTTTTAATGAGTATTAGAATATTCTGCTTCCCCAAAGAAACAGATTCAGTTACCAATTAGCTGGACCATAAGTATACAGTGTCCATCACACAATTTTTTCCCGTTTGCATTAAGTGCTGAAAAAGAAAGTGAGACACAGAGAAATAAGACCTACAGAAACCCTCTTTTGACTGTTTCAGTGAAGTACTGTAAAACATTTTATTTCCTGTTAAAGACAGTCTTTTTACAGAAAAATAGCATTTTAATTATGGAATTTTATCAGAAGTGACATGAAAATCCTAAATATCATTACTAAAGCTCAGTCTTATTTCACTATCATCATTACCACATTCATTTTTATTCTTTAACTTTAAATAATACATTTTCTGGTCATGAGTGCTTCATATCTTTCTTATCCTTCTCCTTTTATTTTTAACCAAGTATGTTAAAAAAGAGACAATGTGCTTGTATACTCTCACCTACTTTTCTCCTTGTGTAGTTGGCTGAAGACAAGTCCCCAGACATAGGCATCTATGAAAGACTACTTAGGAGCCTGACAGAAGGCTCAAAGTTTCTTTGACATCATCAAGCATCCACCTTTAATTACTACTTTTAAGCACTACTGGGGGTCTTGACTGTTCAAATACACCCTTTAATACAGCAGTACAGTGGAAATGCACTATCACCTGTGGCCCCAAAATTCTGCCTTTGGCTCAAAGAAAGTGGTTAAATTGTTTACTCAAGGAAAGTAGGCAGTAATTTTTAAATGACTCCCTTTTTATCGGAGGAAGGTTTACAATTAATTCATAATAGATAAAGGTGAAAAATCTATATAATTTTTCTTCAAATAAAACTTGACAGCATTTCGTCTACTTAGAGCAATGCCTGTCTCAAAATTAAAATAAAAATTACACACATTCACTTTAATAACAAGTTAAAGAGTTGTGTCTGTACATGTGCACACTACAAAACAGTTATTCTTCCTTTTTTGTTAGGTATCTGTATTTGACACACCTGATAAACATGTGATTTCAAAAACTTTACATTGTAAAAAAAACTGCCTGTGGTGATCATTTGAAAATACATGTAATAACTATTTTACGTATTCCTCTGGCTTCTGAATGGGAAAATTCAACATCTTTTGTTTCTTTTTTAATCTCCTTGGTTCCAAATTTATACCTAGATACCAGATTCTACCAACTGTTTCTTCACTGAATCATTTTCAATCAATTTTTCTTCATGTCTATCACATCAACCACCCTAAGTTCAGGCCCTCGTTCCCAGTCATGACTATTCTGACGTAGCCTTGAGCTCTAGCATAGTACTTGCTATATGGAAGGGAGGCTTTCTATATTTGGAGCGCGGGCGCTTGCGAGAGCCGGGCCGGCGCACTCAGCGCGGGCGAGAGAAGCTACCCCACGTCCGAGGTCAGGGGCAGCAACCCAGAGTGCCAGGCTGCGACGGCGCAGGAACGGCCGAGAGGAGCCACCCTGTGTCTGAGGTCAGTGGCAGCCGGGAGGAGCTACCCCTCATCCGAGGTCAGTGGCGGCTGGGAGGAGACACCCCGCGTCTGAGGTCAGGGGCGGCCAGGAAGAGACACCCCACGTCCGAGGCCAGGGGCGGCCGGGAGAAGCCACCTTGCGCCCGAGGCCAGGGGTGGTGACCCGGAGGATTCACCCTGAGCCCGAGGCCAGGGGCAGCAGCTGGGAGAGCCACCCACGCCCGAGGCCATGGCCGGCGGCCGGAGGAGCAACCCGAGGAGCAGAGGCTGCGCAGGCACAGGAGGGCCTAGAGGAGCTGTCCCACGTTGACGGTCAGGGACTGTGGCGGTAAGGAGATACCCCTCGTCCAAGGTAAGGAGCAGCCGTGAAGAGACAACCCAAGCCCAAGGTAAGAGAAACCCAAGTAAGATGGTAGGTGTTGCAAGAGAGCATCAGAGGGCAGACACACTGAAACCATACTCACAGACAACTAGTCAATCTAATCACACTAGGACCAGGGCCTTGTCTAACTCAATGAAACCAAGCCATGCCTGCAGGGCAACCCAAGGCGGGCGGGTCATGGTGGAGAGGCCTGACAGAACGTGGTCCACTGGAGAAGGGAATGGCAAGCCACTTCAGTAGTCTTGCCTTGAGAACCCCATGAACAGTATGAAAAGGCAAAATGATAGGATATCAAAAGAGAATCTCCCCAGGTCGTTAGGTGCCCAATATGCTACTGGAGATCAGTGGAGAAATAACTCCAGAAAAAATGAAGGGATGGAGCCAAAGCAAAAACAATACCCAGTTGTGCATGTGACTGGTGATAGAAGCAAGATCCGATGCTGTAAAGAACAATATTGCATAGGAACCTGGAATGTCAGGTCCATGAATCAAGGCAAATTGGAAGTGGTCAAACAAGAGATGGCAAGGGTGAACGTCGACATTCTAGGAATCAGCGAACTAAAATGGACTGGAATGGGTGAATTTAACTCAGATGACCATTATATCTACTACTGCGGGCAGGAATCCCTCAGAAGAAATGGAGTAGCCATCATGGTCAACAAAAGAGTCCGAAATGCAGTACTTGGATGCAATCTCAAAAACGACAGAATGATCTCTGTTCGTTTCCAAGGCAAACCATTCAATATCACAGTTATCCAAGTCTATGCCCCAACCAGTAATGCTGAAGAAGCTGAAGTTGAACGGTTTTATGAAGACCTACAAGACCTTGTAGAACTAACACCCAAAAAAGATGTCCTTTTCATTATAGGGGACTGGAATGCTAAAGTAGGAAGTCAAGAAACACCTGGAGTAACAGGCAAATTTGGCCTTGGAATGCGGAATGAAGCAGGGCAAAGACTAATAGAGTTTTGCCAAGAAAATGCACTGGTCATAGCAAACACCCTCTTCCAGCAACACAAGAGAAGACTCTACACATGGACATCACCAGATGGTCAACACCGAAATCAGATTGATTATATTCTTTGCAGCCAAAGATGGAGAAGCTCTATACAGTCAACAAAAACAAGACCAGGAGCTGACTGTGGCTCAGATCATGAACTCCTTATTTCCAAATTCAGACTTAAATTGAAGAAAGTAGGGAAAACCGCTAGACCATTCAGGTATGACCTAAATCAAATCCCTTATGATTATACAGTGGAAGTGAGAAATAGATTTAAGGGCCTAGATCTGATAGACAGAGTTCCTGATGAACTATGGAATGAGGTTCGTGACATTGTACAGGAGACAGGGATCAAGACCATCCCCATGGAAAAGAAATGCAAAAAAGCAAAATGGCTGTCTGGAGAAGCCTTACAAATAGCACTGAAAAGAAGAGAGGCGAAAAGCAAAGGAGAAAAGAAAAGATATAAGCATCTGAATGCAGAGTTCCAAAGAATAGCAAGAAGAGATAAGAAAGCCTTCTTCAGCAATCAATGCAAAGAGATAGAGGAAAACAACAGAATGGGAAAGACTAGAGATCTCTTCAAGAGAATTGGAGATACCAAGGGAACATTTCATGCAAAGATGGGCTCGATAAAGGATAGAAATGGTATGGACCTAACAGAAGCAGAAGATATTAAGAAGAGGTGGCAAGAATACACAGAAGAACTGTACAGAAAAGATCTTCACGACCCAGATAATCATGAGGATGTGATCACTAATCTAGAGCCAGACATCTTGGAATGTGAAGTCAAGTGGGCCTTAGAAAGCATCACTAAGAACAAAGCTAGTGGAGGTGATGGAATTCCCGTTGAGCTGTTTCAAATCCTGGAAGATGATGCTGTGAAAGTGCTGCACTCAATATGCCAGCAAATTTGGAAAACTCAGCAGTGGCCACAGGACTGGAAAAGGTCAGTTTTCATTCCAATTCCAAAGAAAGGCAATGCCAAAGAATGCTCAAACTACCGCACAATTGCACTCATCTCACACGCTAGTAAAGTAATGCTCAAAATTCTCCAAGCCAGGCTTCAGCAATATGTGAACCGTGAACTCCCTGATGTTCAAGCTGGTTTTAGAACAGGCAGAGGAACCAGAGATCAAATTGCCAACATCCGCTGGATCATGGAAAAAGCAAGAGAGTTCCAGAAAAACATCTATTTCTGCTTTATTGACTATGCCAAAGCCTTTGACTGTGTGGATCACAATAAACTGTGGAAAATTCTGAAAGAGATGGGAATACCAGACCACCTAACCTGCCTCTTGAGAAATCTGTATGCAGGTCAGGAAGCAACAGTTAGAACTGGACATGGAACAACAGACTGGTTCCAAATAGGAAAAGGAGTACGTCAAGGCTGTATATTGTCTCCCTGCTTATTTAACTTATATGCAGAGTACATCATGAGAAACGCTGGACTGGAAGAAACACAAGCTGGAATCAAGATTGCCGGGAGAAATATCAATAACCTCAGATATGCTGATGACACCACCCTTATGGCAGAAAGTGAGGAGGAGCTAAAAAGCCTCTTGATGAAAGTGAAGGAGGAGAGCGAAAAAGTTGGCTTAAAGCTCAACATTCAGAAAACGAAGATCATGGCATCCGGTCCCATCACTTCATGGGAAATAGATGGGGAAACAGTGGAAACAGTGTCAGACTTTATTTTTTTGGGCTCCAAAATCACTGCAGATGGTGACTGCAGCCATGAAATTAAAAGACGCTTACTCCTTGGAAGAAAAGTTATGACCAACCTGGATAGTATATTCAAAAGCAGAGACATTACTTTGCCGACTAAGGTCCGCCTAGTCAAGGCTATGGTTTTTCCTGTGGTCATGTATGGATGTGAAAGTTGGACTGTGAAGAAAGCTGAGCGCCGAAGAATCGATGCTTTTGAACTGTGGTGTTGGAGAAGACTCTTGAGAGTCCCTTGGACTGCAAGGAGATCCAACCAGTCCATTCTGAAGGAGATCAACCCTGGGATTTCTTTGGAAGGAATGATGCTAAAGCTGAAACTCCAGTACTTTGGCCACCTCATGCGAAGAGTTGACTCATTGGAAAAGACTCTGATGCTGGGAGGGATTGGGGGCAGGAGGAGAAGGGGACGACCGAGGATGAGATGGCTGGATGGCATCACGGACTCGATGGACGTGAGTCTGAGTGAACTCCGGGAGATGGTGATGGATAGGGAGGCCTGGCGTGCTGCGATTCATGGGGTCGCAAAGAGTCGGACACGACTGAGTGACTAAACTGAACTGAACTGTGTGGGACAGGTGGTCCCCATGACAACATCCTTCTGGTATTGAGACGTTGTGTAACCACTAACCTCAAATGTGTAGGGGACCTATTGACTTACTCCTGGCCAACAGAATATAGCATGGGTGACAAGATGTCACATTTGTGATTGTTTTATAGGGCAGTAATCCTGTTTGCTAAAAGACTCTCTTCCTTGTTGATTTTGAGGAAGCAAGTATTGGGAATATCTACATGGTAAGGAACCACAAGCAACCTTCAGTCAATAAGAAGCAAGAAGCTGAGGTCAGCAGTTCGAAAGCCATTAGGAACTGAATGCTAACAACCATTTTGTTTGAAAGCAAACTGATCTGCAGTCAATTTTCAGATGAGACTATAACCCTGACAAAAAGTGTTCTGAGATCCTAGGGCAGAAGGTCTTGCTAAATCATGCCCAGGTTCCTAACTAACAGAAGCTATGAGATCATAAATATGCACTGCTTCAAGCCTCTAGCTATTTGCTAATACTGTTACACATAGTAGATAGCTAATACAATATTCAGAAATAAACATTATTTTGAGTTGCTCCAAAAACAAGTCTAGTTTGGTAAGTTGGCAGGAACAATCATTGTCTATCATGTCATTTTCCACTAAAAGATCAGCAATGGCTTGTTGTTATCCAAAGATTTAAATCTAAACTGCACAGCAACTTTGCCTAAACTCTAAGATTTTTTATGAACTAGCCAAACCTGCTTCCTGTGTCCTCACCAGTCTCATCTCTTTCTTATTCTCCACATAAAGTATTTGACTGAACTGCTTTATCCTCATTTCCTTAGAAACTCCCTTGTTCATGAGTGGAACAGATACATTTGTCACCTTCAAATTATTTTATTTTTTCAAACTATTTTAAATATACCATTACTATCATTAACTTTATGTGTTTAACCTTTTTAGTTTCATTGCCCATATACATATGGGGCTGAATGAAGAATAGAAAGTTTATAGGTCTGTTATTAACTATGATTAATATAAGGACAATGCACTTCCTTCTAATTTCAATTAGAACTTCCCTCTAATTTCAGTTTGTCATTTGTAAAATAAGAAATAACATGGACTATAATCAAATGTACAGCAATCATACAGGCATGTAAGATTTAATTTCCCAATGGAGTGATTCCCTAGGGATATACATACTTACGTTGAGAGGAAGATCCAAACACAAACTCAACGTTACTTACCCTTAAGTTCTTAATCTGCAAGGTTCCTTGTTCTTGTATAGTTGCTCTCGGATCTCTACCCAGAAAAGTAAATCCCTCCTTTAACCAGCTAATTACAGGAAGAGGGTCACCAGTAGCTTTACATTTCAGTAATGCTGTGCCATCTACTGCTAATGTCTGGTTGGCTGGGCCTTGTAGAATTATAGGTGGAGGTCTATCTGTCAAAACTAAAACACAGAGACATTTTCTGAATATTTTAACTTTTATGAAATTTAGAAATTTTTATATCCTCAGTAGTCATAGCAAAATTAAGATTAAAGCCCCAAAGTCATACATATTACTTATACTTTTTTCTGTATATTCCATACCCAGTATAAATTTATCATCTACACATACTACAGATATATCTGTACATATTTTACTGAAGCCATATTATTACTTACTATTTACTCTGACTTACCTGTAACTAAGATGATGATAAGATGAGCTCTGACATCTTAGAAATGTTTCGTATTATTGAAAGATCTAATCATATTAAAACGAAAATGAAAATGTGGAGAGCTTATGACAATCATTCATAAAATGGCCAATTTACCTTCATAGTACCAGTTACACTTTATTTATATAGATTTAATATTTTTCATGATAATACATTAGACTATAAATACTTTATTTCCAAAATTGCTTCATTGTTCTAAATTATGGTAATATAATTTGGGTGATATAATTTAATTAGTTTGCACAATTCAGCAAAAAAATAATCTCGTTAAGAATATATATATGACAAGACAAAAATAGGACTTTCATGAAAAATTTGCATTTACATGTATATCAATTCCTGTATTCAAGTAAATTTTCCATAATTTCATGAACTTAGGTCACTGTGCTTTTTAAATCAAATGTTGCTTTGTGGCAGTATCATCAGGACCTTTAGAAGTATTATATAATGATTTAGGAAGCGTATCAAAATATACAGTAATATTTAAATGTGTGATGAAAATATGGAATCAATTAGAGGCAAGTTTTCATCTACAATTCATTAGAAGACCATGTCATATTGAAATTTATATCCAGGTCCAAGGAAAGATTTCTGAAGAGAAAGTTTTATAA
This sequence comes from Oreotragus oreotragus, assembly GCA_006410675.1. NCBI lineage: Eukaryota > Metazoa > Chordata > Mammalia > Artiodactyla > Bovidae > Oreotragus > Oreotragus oreotragus. The sequence continues at coordinate 93,051 of SJYX01002874.1, read as the reverse complement.
ACTTCACATAGGATTTGCTTAATTATGTATATTTGCTCTTTATTACATTTTTACTGCTGCTACTGCTAAGTCGCTTCAGTCATGTCCAACTCTGTGCGACCCCATAGACGGCAGCCCACCAGGCTCTCCCGTCCCTGGGATTCTCCAGGCAAGAACACTGGAGTGGGTTGCCATTTCCTTCTCCAATGCGTGAAAGAGAAAAGTGAAAGTGAAGTCGCTCAGTCGTGTCGACTCTTAGCGACCCCACAGTCTTGCTGCTGCTGCTGCTAAGTCACTTCAGTCATGTCCGACTCTGTGCGACCCCATAGACGGCAGCCCACCAGGCTCCCCCGTCCCTGGGATTCTCCAGGCAAGAACACTGGAGTGGATTGCCATTTCCTTCTCCAACATTTTTACTATATGTATATAATATTTAAATACATATACAACTTCCACAGAAAGAAAAAATAGTGAATTTGAATTACTGTTAAGCAACTGTGAAGTGTCTTTTCTCAAGAAAGTCATCTTATATTACAATATACATAATCAAAAAAAGTATTTTGCTTATTAATGCTCTAATTTCCTTTGTCTACCAGCTTCTACATATACTAGTTTATATGTTTGTTTGTTTTTCAGTCTAGATGCATTTTTATTGCTAGACTTTACCATTTTAGGGAAAAATATTAAAATAGCCCTTTCAGAGCCTACCATGAGAAAGCCAACCAATTTTGATTTAAAGCAGAGGTTATGATATATGTGTCCTGGCGTGTTAAAACAGAGTTTAAAGTCAACCTACACCTACTACATCAAAATATGTATTAAAATGTGTGTATATGTAGAAAATCTTGTAAAAACCTAAGGAAAACAGTATTCTCTGTGTAGTCGTCACAAATAAAAATTAGAACCATTTAGTTCACTGATTTTCTCGATCAAATTTTTCATTTCAGAAGTAAATTAAATGAGAACAAACTTGAAAGTGTAATATTATACCAATTCTGACGTATCTGTCAATAATAGTGCAAATAGATATTCAAGTTGAAAGCTTCATGGAATTTATTTTATTTATAAGTCAAAAATGGAAGGCTAATTCTCCAAACATGATGATTTTAAAATTCAGTAAGAAAAATGGGTCAGTATTAACAGAAAATAAGCTATTTATTAAATTTTATATAATGTGACTTCTTTGCATCAAATGAAATATCTATATAGAATTCAGGCAACTTGTAACTTGCTTTTACTGTCATATCCGTGAAATCATTAGATATAGGCAAAGGACATCTGATTAGTTTCTTTTTCTCTTTTTTTTTTACTGCCCAACTGAGTAGCTCATTGTCTTGTAAATGGATTTGATCAATAAAGTAATTGAAAATCTCCTGGCCAGAAAGAACTTTCAGTTTCAAGGATGTTATGGGTGAAAGATGACCACAAGTTTCCATGACACTAAGGTCAGAGGTTAAATGAACATTTAGGGCTTCCAGTGATCTGTGAACAGTTGCATGGTTTTTTCTAACTATGCATTATAAATCCTCAGTAAACCATTCATATAAGATCATTGTGACATCTGTTGTCAATATAATATATAAATACATTTCTTCTCTCTAGTCCTTATAGATTCCATTGGCTCTACTCCAAACTCTCACTGCAATTTTCTACTTTTCTGAGAGAAAAAAGGGGAGAAGAAAAGAAATGAAGAATAAACAAATTCATGAGAAGGTATTTTAAAGGGATATTTTGAAATTCAAGTGTATTAAAACATCTTAGCTCTATCTATATATCAGTAAAGTTATCACTCAACAGCACCTTCCATCACCATTAATAATCTCCTCTCATGTGAACACTTGAGTTAAGAATATTTCCAAGAAAGTAAGTAGAAAAATGTAATAACAGAAAACATTGCTGTAGATGTTTTGCTTGTTTTTTCTGAACATGACATATGTTTTCATTCTACACTGGAACTTCATTTGGCTCTAAATCACCCTAGATCATTCCAAACAACATGTTCAAAATGAAGATGATGGCTTACATATTATTAAACTGTTAACTAATCTGAAAAATTCAAAACTATGAATAAAAGCAGAAGTCATCAGCTAATATATCATCAGCAAGTTAATATTTGAGTTATATATAATAAGGGGTGTGTGTGTGTGTTTAGATCTCAAAGATAGATTTCTTTACAGGCAAAATCAACAACTGTATAAACTACATACAACGTTCTTGCAAAATGATTTGACTTTGTGATTGCTTATTCAAGTAAAAATCAATGTAGAAATTAAAATTCAAACAAGTTGTAACAAAATTTTCAGAGCCGTTTCAATTCAGGGTGGGATGGGATGAACTGAGAGATTGGGACATATATACACTACTGCTACTATGTATAAAATAGATATCTAAAGAGAACCTACTGCATGGCACAGAGAACTCTACTCCTTGCTCTGTGGTGACCTCAATGGGAAGGAAATCCAGAAAAGGGGGGGTATATGTATACATATCGCTGATGCTGCTCTACAGCAGAAACCGACACAGCAGTGTAAAGCCACTATGCTCCAAAACAAAAAGTCATCAAATTCCCTTATCTCTCATTTTAAGTCTGACCACAGAAACAAAGCTATAATTACTACTGATTTGAAAGACTGTGTCACCAACAAACATAATTTCTCAAAACAAACTTTCCGTTTCATCGTTCTTTCGTTGCTAAGTCATGTCTGACTCTGTGACTCCATGGACTGCAGCCTGCCAGGCTCCTTTGTCCATTGGATTTCTCAGGCAAGGATACTGGAGTGGGCTGTCATTTCCTCCTCCAGGGGATCTTCCCAACCCAGGGATCAAACCCATATCTGCTGCATTGACAGGCAGATCCTTTATCACTGAGTCACCTGGGAAGCCCTTCCTCTTTATTATATCAGGCATAATTTTGAATATCTACTTGTTTCATGATCCACAGCAGTCACATCAACTGGCTCTTCTATACCATCAATTTTGTTTTCTAGAAATATGGTTTGCCTTCTGCATAACAACTTCTTCATTTAAAAACATTTAAAAGCCTGCCTCTTTTAAAATACTATGAGCAGCTAGATTACAGTAGAGCTCTTAAGCATTATATTTGGAGTGTTTCATAGTAGCATAGAATAAAAGTCTTTTGCCAGAATATCTTATTTTCCAAGTATATGTTTCTATACATTTTTTCTAGTAGAAGAAAAAGAAATAAATGTGAATATTAATTATATATTTATAGTTATAGTTATAAATATAAAATATTTACAAATATTAATTATATATTAAATTATATTTTATTAAAATAATAATTAATATATTTATTCTAGTAGGAAACATAGAAACTTAAAAAGACTAATAAATATATTTTATTTTTTAAAGAAATATGGATATTTGAAGGGTCAAAGGACTTACGCATCTAAAGGAAGAATTTTTTTGCACTGTTACCCATGAACCTGACATCTTTCAGTTCCATAGCAGTAAATCTCTGCCATATCAGCAGGTGTGACTATTAATGACTCAATATCCCTGCAGCTAATGTTTGTTTGTTCTATTTATTCCCTTTCCTGACATGATGCTGAATCAGGCAATAGCATGGGCAGGCATTAAAAAATATTGCCTTTCTGTTAATTTTAAATGATATTTTAATCTACATGTAAATTTGAATTGTATGAAAGCTCAGCAGAAAAAGAAGAGAACCAGAGAGGTCACAGCCCAAGCTCTTGGATCTCAGATGCCAGCATCCAGGGCGGGGAAAGAGGGGAGGGGGAATTAGACACCTCACAAATGTAATACAGCAAGAGAGAATCGTTAATCTAAAATATACTAGAATATGGATTAAATTCATGCTCAGAGGTTCACAAAATATCTAAAACTCTCTACATGTCAACTGTCACAAAAAAGACCTTACCCAAAAAAAAAAAATCCATCACAAAGATATATTTTTAACTTTCACTATGAATTAGATGCTTCAGTTAAGATTTGTAATACATACATGCAAATAAAAAATAATTTTAGCATCCATTCATAGCTTAAAGTTAGTCATACAGTCGTGTCCGACTCTAAGATCCCATGGACTGTAGCCCACCAGGCTCCTCTTGCCCTTGGAATTCTCCAGGCACGAGTACTAGAGTGGGTTGCCATTTCCTTTTCCAATTCATAGCTTGCAAGGTATTTAACTAATTTAACTTAGTGAGAGTATAATTTTTAAAATCATTGGATTGTTGTTGCCATTTAGCTGCTACATTGGATCCAAGTCTTTATGACCTCATGGACTGCAGCACGCCAGACTTCACTGTCCTTCACTATCTCCCCGAGTTTGCTCAAATTCTTGTCCATTAAGTTGGTGATACTACCCAACGTTCTTATCCTCTGCTGCCCTCTTCTCTTTTCTCCTTCAATCTTTCCTAGAATCAGGGTCTTTTCCAATGAGTCAGTTCTTTGCATCAGATGGCCAGAGTATTGGAGTTTCAGCTTCAGCATCAGTCCTTCCAATGAATATTCTGGGTTGTGAAGTCATCAGCCGATATATCATCAGCAAGTTAATATTTAGAGTCAGAGGTATTTATAATAAGTTACATGCGTGTATATGTGTGTGTATGTTTAGGTCTTGAAGTTAGATTCCTTTACTGTTAAAATCAATAACTCTGTAACCTCCACACAACCTTCTTGCAAAACAATCTTGACTTTGTGATTGCTTACTTAAGTAAAAATCAATGTAGAAATTTAAATTCAAACAAGTTGTAAAAAAATGTTCAGAGCCATCACAGTTTGGGGTGGGGTAGGATGATGTGATTAGCTAACATAAAAAGTCATCTCTGTTTCCTGATAATAAAGATGGTATCTTTCCTTCTCTAGTAAAATAAAATTATCACTATTCTTTAGAAGTAATCATGTCAGCATAAGATTAGGTATACAGATGGCATGCCTATTTCTATTTCACTAAAATAATGCATCGCTGTATTTTTTAGAATAAAGTAGATCATTTTGGATGTTCTTCCTGGGGAAAATAAATAGTGTAAATAGATCAGGGAGAATTAGAAAAACCATTAAAAATGTCATTTTACCTAGATTCAAACTTACAAGAGAAGCATTAATTTTAATGATTTAATTAACAAGTCAGAAAATTTCATCCTTTGAAAGAAAGATAATTATCTTCAGAAAACAAATCTAATAATACCGCACCATCAGTGACTTCCAGTTGAGCTTTTGCTAAAATACTTCCTGCCACGGTGAGGGCCTGACAGAGGTAGAAACCCGCGTCCGAACGCTGAATGTTGGTAATTGTAAGATCCCCAGTTGGTGACACAGAACACCTACTGTTGGGCTGTTGGGGCTGGTTTGGGAAGAGCAGATTCTGCGGAAACAAACACAATTTTATCAATATTCTCTTCTCACTCAATAGGAAAGTTATATCAACAGCTATTGCAATTAGAGAAATGTGGTTGAAAAAAAAATACATAGATTTAAAAATAGGGTGCTGAAATGTTTAGATGTCACAAAGTGAGTTTCACTGGGAAATTTCATGCCCTCACTGAAGAAACAATCATCTAAAAAATCTAGGTCTTTATTCGGACCTTTTATTTCCTCCCTGACTTTCTGTGAGTTACTGAATATTTTTGAAACATGGTTTCCCCATCTGTAAAATGGGCATAATAACACTTATCTGATTCAACACATAAGACGCTGTGAGAATCTGGAATGCAACACTGACTATGTATGTGATTTATAAACTGTATATTCCGTTGATCCTTTTACCTACTTGACGTAACTAACTGAATTTCTTCTAAAGGTGTTCAAAAATGTGACTGTGACTGACAGAGAAACTGCTGAATCTACTTCTGCTGTAAGAATTCTGCAGGTTGTAACAGCTTTGAAAGGAGGTAGGTATAAATGCTAATAAGTGCTACCATCTAAGCAAGATTAACCAAACCACTGAAAATGTAAAGAAGACGTGGGATGTTTCTGAAGCATGCATGTGATGCTAAAGAATTTTTTAACATTACTCTTTTTAAAAATAAAAAGTTCTCTAGTTTACTATATATCTTGTATTATGACAAACAGCTAAATCATAAATTTGTAAAAGTTCTTATAAGAAAGCAGTAATGTTAACTTGGATGACCTATGCTACTTTATTGTTGTTCAATTAAGAAAAACATTTGGGTATCATAAATCATATTGAGATAGGCTTCCAAGCTGGATTATAAATAAGGATGTATCAATTTTTATGTTGTATTTACTTACCAAAAAAAGAACATTATAACCCTCTGGGATCTGTTTCTCCATATAGTAATTAATTTTCCAGGTTTGTAATTAAACAGCTCCAATACGTTACAATCAGGAGGTAATAACATTCAATTAAAGGCATAAGACACATTTTCACCTTAAAATGTTTTTACCCTTGAAGGAATACCAATGGAAGAGGATAAAATAGGGTATTAACACTTTTCAATTACGCTAAATGACTTTAATCCTGCGAACGATGTCCTACTTTAATTAGAAGCTCTTCTCTTTATTGCAACTTGATGGATGTCCACTTTATTAGATTCGAGTGTGACACTATAAGCCCACTTTACATAAACATTACCATGTTATTAAACCCTTTCAAAAAGAAGTGGTATTTGCTAGCATGTCAGGAATATAATTTCAAAAGGCTATTGCCCTCCCATAAAATTTGTATTATTTACTATTAATATATAAGGCTAGACTTTTTCATACACATAAAGCATAATTCGAGAAGAAGCTAATTCTCCTGTGGAGTTCAAATATATTACTGAAATAAACCATCTGAAGGAGAAGGGTCTAAATTTTAAAGCCACTCGAAAACGATACAATAACTCAAAGTGTGCACTTTACTACAATTAGCCATTAGAATACTAATTTACATAGCACTAATACGTCAGATGGGCTTAATTCTCTCCGGGATCTCTTCCTCTACTATATATTATCAGTCCACCTTCTAAATGATTCGTTGACATGGAAAATGGCATATGATTGAGGTTAACCCATCATCTTTATTCCTTGCTTGTAAGACATAGGCAAAAGGAAATGGATTACAAGCAAAAACCAGGAATTCTACAGAGCTCCTCTTGCTTGAGGTGCCTGGGTATCTTATTAGTGCTAATTGGCATTATCAGCACATATTGAGGAATATGGACCATTAAGTCCAGGCTCTTAACTCTCCCTCTACTGATGGATAGTCATAGATCACTGTAAAAATTGGATACGCGGATAGTAAGACCAATTTATTTTTCCTAATACACTAATTCATGATTTGAAGACTTACAATTTGCTCAAGCATTTCTCTTCTGTTCTCATTCACAATCTCCTTTCTCTCCCACTCTCTATCCCCTTTCCTCCCTCCCCAAACCCTCTCTCTGATGTGAGGGAGATAGGTGAAGAAAACCAGATCTAAGATTATAATCAAATCAAATCACCTAACTGGAAATCTTTTTCCCAGAGATTAGTATCTCTGGAATTAATACATGCCACTTTGTCAAATAATAGCAAAAGAAATATTTTAGTGCTATTTGATCATTACTTGTATAAAAAAATTAAAACACAGTGTAGCATATTTAAATATCATGTTTGCTGGGCCACAGGACCACACATTTTATGCAATAGCGTGTATAAAACTGGAGAATTTGAGGGCATGTAATTCACACATGAAAAAGCTGAATCTACATGATAATAGATACAATGAGATTAGACTCACTACATGATTTAAAGTGTGAATGTGCAACAATCAAATGGCTTTAGATCATTATATTTGCATCATTTATAAACAATATGCTCACGTATATTTATTCACTATCAGTGGCTTGAGGGAGTAACTTCTGTGGACCCCACAGCCCCCAGAGTGGGTGGGGGGAAGGGGATACAGGAATGAAGTAGAAACTCAGGTCTCTCCAGGTTCAAGGCTCCTAGCCTTCTCAGGCATGCGGTGGGTCTAGGGACAGTGGTGACGAGAGTGGTACTGAGCCTCTGCACCTGGGCAGAGGGAGCCCAAGCAGCCTGGCCTGAGCAGAACATAAAATTGCCACTTCCACCAGGAACAAGGCAAGGCAGGTGCACTCTGCATTTTTCCAATTTCTAACCTTCAAAATGTGTAAAGCACTTTTACATATAAACAATCACATAATCGTCAAAACTTATGTGAATTAAAATACCTGATCTTCATATTTTGGATTAAAAACTAAGCTTCAGTAAAGTTAAGCTGTGCTACAAAGATTATAAAATCATAAGGAGGGAAATGGCTTTAGAATTCTTTCCTTTTTTCAGGGTATATGTGTGTATGTGTGTGTGTACATATTCAAGTGTGTTATAAGTGTATCATGCTGCTTTACATTCACTTTAGAGTTTGGAATGTTTTCATCTGAAAGTGATTTTTAAGAATCAAGGAACTCTAAGAGGAGAAATCTATTGTATAGTTGTCTGAGTGTGTTAGTCGCTCAGTTATGGCCAACTCTTTGTGACCCCATGGACTGTAGCCTGCCAGGCTCCTCAGTTCATGGAATTCTCCAGGCAAGAATATTGGTGGAGTGGGTAGCATTCCCTTCTCCAGGGGATCTTCCCAATTCAGGGATTGAATCTGGGTCTCCCACATTGCAAGAAGATTCTTTACTGTCTGAGCCACCAGGGAAGCCCAATTGTATCACTGAAAGTGAAAGTGAAAGTTGAAAGTCGCTCAATAGTGTCCAACTCTTTGCAACCCCATGAACTGTACAGTCCATGGAATTATCCAGGCCACAATACTGGAGTGGGTAGCCTTTCCCTTCTCCAGGGGATCTTCCCAACCCAGGGATTGAATCCGGGTTTCCCTCATTACAGATGGATTCTTTACCAGCTGAGCCACAAGGGAAGTCCAAAAATACTGGAATGGGTAGCCTTTTCCTTCTCCAGGGGATCTTCCCAACCAGGAATTAAACCAGGGTCTCCTGCATTGCAGGCAGATTCTTTACGGACTGAGCTGTCAGGGGAACCCAACTGTATCATTGCTAACTGATAAAACATGATGGCAGTTAATTCTTGGAACCATCCTGATGTGGGATGAGGCAGCGGCCAGAACTTTACCTTATCCTTTCCACCACTGTCTTTACATCCCACAAATTATGGGGGAAGTGAGTCCAACACAGAGCACGGCAGAAAGGGAAAAATATAAGCTGCCCATCCATACTGAGATGCTGAAACTGCTGGTGTGGGGTGAGCTGTATGGAAATCTGGAAGAATGAAAAATGACAACGGCCGATGGGGACCTCCCGAGAGGAACCCCCTCCAATATGGTCTTACGTGAGTTTTGATCAACAGGTTCTCTTAATTTCATCTAAAGTGTTTTCTGCCTCTGGCAAAGTTTTTAGACTGCTTGAGTCTTTAGTCATCATTTTCTATTTGTCCAGGAAATTCATCTAAAACTTGGACTAACAACAGAGGGTGCTAAGGAGCAACACCAGTGGGTCCCTTCCTAAGACCTACACAGTTCCTTGGGAATGCCTCTGGAGAGTCTAGAACGAAAATATCTCTAAGGAGTTCCCTAGAATTCCCTTGGGAATGCACAGATTTAATTCTTAGACAAAGAACTCAATTTCTATTCTGGTTTAAGGGGAAGTTCCCTCATTGCTTCAGAACCTAGAGGCTTGAGATTGCCCAAGCTTGGATCAAGTTCTAAATGAGAAAAGCAGTGCATTCAATTCAATTTGCTTTCAGCAGAGTCTGAGAGATCATGCTGTCCAGGGAGGGCCCGAGAGGACAAATCAGGACACAGCAAAGATCAGACAGGTATTGCTTTTTTCTGCTATTTAATGTATTATTTCCTGTCTAATTCCACTATGACTGAATCCAGAGGGATGACGGAAGGAAATATTTCTACTACTCTTAAATGGAAGCATGTTTAAATTAATGATAAAGAAAAGGTATTTATACTATCTATTTATGAAAGGGCATTGAAACTGGTTTCTAGACTAATTAATAACAGAAATATTTTTGACTGTCTACATGTACCCAGGATGTTCTAAGTGCTTTATAGATATACTAACTCAATTATCTCAGTGTAGCTCAGTGCAAGAAAGCAAACATATCCTTTTGCTAAGAGATTTTAAACAGCTGGAGGTTAGACTTTTTCAGGTAATTTATTCACACTGCATTGCATCTCTTCTATGTAAGATAAAAACAATTTTTAAATTAACACTCATACACAGAATGTTCTAGTAAAACATCTGACTCTCTCTTATTTTAGAATCAACTGGTCTCTTTTTAGAAATAAAATGCATTCAACATTGATAACAAGAAAGGCAAGACAGACTTTGAGGACCCCCAGAGACGGGGGGGTTCAGAGATTTCAGAAAAGCAGTCAAAGCTTGCACTCACCTGGCTGCCTTCTTTTTGCCAAAAAACTGCTGGCTGTGGGTTTCCTTTAGTTTCACAGGGAAATGTCACTGTTCGACCTTGAGCAACAATCTGATCTCTTGGCCTAACCACAAACTGTGGAGGAGCTATAATTTAAAAGGAAAGAAAGTGTGTAAATATAAACTGTTGACAAAGAAAAATACATCAAAGGGAAAATCTGATACGAGGTGGACTGCTCAGTGCCAGACAGAGGCTACGGATATTGATTTATTTTTAAGTATTTCTCAAAATACAATGGGGAAAAAAAAGAGCACTCTATCAAATACGAGGAAAGAAGTAAATGTATTAGTAGACACTTGAAATGTACATTGCAAGTCTTGCAGTCCATACACTTGCAAAGAAAAAGTAGATTTTTAATGGTATTCTAAAGTTTTTAATAAATAAACAAGATATCCCCACATGGTTTTGTGCTTTGAATGAAGACAGAAAAAAAGTCACTGCATTACTCAAATATCTACCTCCTGTGGCATCAATCTATTGACAAACATGAATTGCTCTTACAATATTTGCAAGACATTGTGCTAGGCACAGGGATACCAGAAGGCATAGAATATGATCTCTATTCTCAAAGTGCTTAGAGTGCTTATATTCTAGATTTGAGGAGTTGAAGTGTTGAGAACATCAAGTTGAAGGTATGGGAATTACATACAGAGATAACTAACAATATACAAAAACACCTGCAAGTGGTTGGCTAATTCATTTCAGTTAAGATTAATAAGCATTTGGCAATTATTATGTTCCTCCTTGGAAGAAAAGTTATGACCAACCTAGATAGCATATTGAAAAGCAGAGACATTACTTTACCAACAAATGTCCGTCTAGTCAAGGCTATGGTTTTTTCAGTGGTCATGTATGGATGCGAGAGTTGGACTGTGAAGAAAGCTGAGCACTGAAGAATTGATGCTTTTGAACTGTGGTGTTGGAGAAGACTCTTGAGAGTCCCTTGGACTGCAAGGAGATCCAATACCTGCCTCTTGAGAAATCTGTATGCAGGTCAGGAAGCAACAGTTACTGTCTCTTATACACATCTAGATGTGTATAAGAGACAGCCTAGATAGCATATTGAAAAGCAGAGACATTACTTTACCAACAAATGTCCGTCTAGTCAAGGCTATGGTTTTTTCAGTGGTCATGTATGGATGCGAGAGTTGGACTGTGAAGAAAGCTGAGCACTGAAGAATTGATGCTTTTGAACTGTGGTGTTGGAGAAGACTCTTGAGAGTCCCTTGGACTGCAAGGAGATCCAACCAGTCCATTCTGAAGGAGATCAACCCTGGAATTTCTTTGGAGGGAATGATGCTGAAGCTGAAACTTTAACACTTTGGCCACCTCATGCGAAAAGTTGACTCATTGGAAAAGACTCTGATGCTGGGAGAGACTGGGGGCAGGAAGAGAAGGGGACGATAGAGGATGAGATGGCTGGATGGCATCACTGACTCGATGGATGTGAGTCTGAGTGAACGAACTCCGGGAGTTGGTGATGGACAGGGAGGCCTGGCATGCTGCAATTCATGGGGTCGCAAAGAGTCAGACATGACTGAGCGACTGACCTGAACTGAACTGAACTGGGCACTAGAAACTGAAAATTATTCAAAATATTGAAATATAAATAACCTCAGATATGCAGATGACACCATCCTCATGGCAGAAAGCAAAGAGGAACTAGAGAGCCTTTAAATGAAGGTGAAAGAGGAGAGTGAAAAAAACTGGCTAAAACTGAACATTAAAAAAACTAAGATCATGCAATCTGGTCCCATCACTTCATGGCAAATAGATGGGGAAACAATGACAGACTTTATTTTCTTGGGCTCCAGAATCACTGCAGATAGTGACTGCAGCCATGAAATTAAAAGACACTTACTTCTTGGATGAAGAGTTATGACCAACCTAGACAGCATATTAAAAAGCAGAAACATTACTTTGCCTACAAAGTTATGTCTAGTCAAAGCTATGATTTTTCTAGTAGTCATGTATGGATGTGAGAGTTAGACCATAAAGAAGGCTGAGCGCTGAAGAATTGATGCTTTTGAACTGTTGTGTTGGAGAAGACTCCTGAGTGTCCCTTGGACAGCAAGGAGATCAAACCAGTCAATCCTAAAGGAAATTGGTCCTGAATATTCACTGGAAGGACTGATGCTGAAACTGAAGCTCCCATACTTTGGCCACCTGATGTGAAGATGGTTTCATTGGAAAAGACCCTGATGCTGAGAAAGATTGAACGCAGGAGCAGAAGGGTATGACAGAGGACGAGACGGTTGGATGGCATCACTAACTCAATGGACATGAGTATGAGAAAGCTCCGAGAGATAGTGAAGGACAGGGAAGCCTGGCGTGCTGTAGTCCAGGGGGGTCACAGAGATGGACATAACTCAGTGACTGTACAACAACAACTGGGCACCAAAGATACACAGATAAAAAGCATCTACATTGCATCCATGAAGGTACCGACACTCTAATAGAAAATACAAAACATGATCATGATGAAAACAACAGCAAAATTAAAACAACAGTTCTGTAAGACTGTGGTAAGATCAATGGCAGAGGTACTCTCAGAGCAGAGAAGCACTTAAATTTTAGTAAACATCATAAGGGTCACAGGACTTCAGGAAGAAGGGATTCCTTTGTGTTATGGTAGCTGTGAAAGGCTTTATGCAAGGGGTGTATATTATGGAGACTTGGAGGAAAGGGTGGCATTTAGAGAAGTGGAGAGATGAACACATTCTAAAGAAACGAGCGAACTGAACAGAGCATAAGAAGCAAAAACACATCTAGTATATGCTGAGTAATCCAGGAGGAATGGAGAGTCCCCGCTGTATAAACATCATTGGCTACAAAAAATGGATTTGTATCAGGACCTTCTTCTCAGTCTAAGAAAGGCCTGAGAAACCAAACTGAGGATTTTATTCTGGTTGTTTTTAAGCTAAGGAGTGATAAATGCAAAGCAAAAATTTTGGAATCTTTACCCCTTTAATGAATGTAGTCTATATAGTTTGTGAGGAAGACAGATTAGTCAACAAAGTAAGTTGTTTAATTGGAAGACCAGTAAAATGGTGCAGGCAAAACCACTGAGACCAGTAACTCCATTAGAAAACATAGGGATGGGGTAAAAAAGCTACGAAAGTTCAGGTTTAAATTTGGGGTGAATTGTAAAGAGAAAGAAGAAGGTGAAAAACAGGACAGTATGTAACAGAAAGTTTTCACAAGGACATCATCGTCACAGCAAAACTCGCTCCTGATGAAGAGAAAACAGCAGGTTTATTCCATGACTTTTCTAATCATTTGTTTCCAGTGTTACTACTTCCTTAATACTAGAAAATTTAAGACCAAGAAAAAAACTACATTGAACTCTAATTTTTAGAACCCGGTGTACATGGCTATAATCCTAATATTTGAACTCTGAAGAACTTTAACAATAGCACCATTTAGTAAAGTCCTTTACCCAGAATTCCTCCAGTTCTTTAAGATTACATAACTGAAGGTCCAAGAGTGGGGTCAGCGTAGGGTAGCCTCAGACATCCACCCAGTTACTCATCCTTACAAGAAGACTACTAGCGTAGCAATAGCAATCTTTTTTTCCCCCCAAAAATTTACCGAGACTTGTAGTGGCTTATTTTTCGGTGTTCTATTACACCGCCTCTTAATTCAACACATGTAACACATACATTAAGGACTGAAGGAATAAATCTACTAAGTGAAATTTTCTTCTACCAATACAGATAACAGAAGGCTCAGTTTTACAGGATGGAGAAGCCAGATTTATAGATCTATTTGAACAGAACATGGTTTATGTTGCCCTGTATTTTCAGGAAATTACTTGCTTCTTACAATCTTGTTATTTCTACACAATTCCACTGAATCAGCAGTATCATTGATTTTTGTTCTCTATGTTTTCTAATAAGAGTGATAGTTTAAATCAATGTCGCAAAATTACTTTAGGAATGACGCTTAAAACACTGCAGTGTCCATGTCTCAATAAAGATGTGAAACCACCAGATACTTACACCAAAAATATTAAGATTGGTCTCTATAATCTGTAATATCTAAAGAAAAATTAGATACATTAAGAAAAATTAAAAGATCAATGTATATTTCTTTACTTCTTTTAGTAATTGATGAAAAAAGTTTACTTCCAAAGTGGACATTAAGTAAGAAGTACTGAGTAACTTAGCTTGTATCTCATCATAAAAAAACAAGTGAGGATAGTAACAATTAGTCTTTGATAAAAATTACCTATATAGCTTATTAGTTCATTTGCATTGCTTTGGACAAGAAATAATCTGAATTGACTCGCATAATTAGCTAGTAAAATAACAGTAAGAATTAAGAACTTCCAGATGTTCAAGCTGGATTTAGAAAGGCAGAGGAACCAGAGATCAAATTGCCGACATCTGTTGCATCAAAAAAGCAAGAGAGTTCCAGAAAATCATTTGCTTCTGCTTTATTGACTATGCCAAAGCCTTTGACTGTGTGGATCACAACAGACTATGGAAAATTCTTCAAGAAATGGGAATACCAGACCACCTGACTTGCCTCCTGAGAAATCTGTATGCAGGTCAGGAAGAAACAGTCAGAACTGGACATGGAACAACAGACTGGTTCCAAATAGGGAAAGGAGTACGTCAAGGCTGTATACTGTCACCCTGCTTATTTAACTTATATGCAGAGTACATCATGCGAAATGCCGGGCTGGATGAAGCAGAAGCTGGAATCAAGACTGCTGGGAGAAATATCAGTAATCTCAGATATGCAGATGATACCACCCTATGGCAGAAAGCAAAGAAGAACTAAGGAGCCTCTTGATCAAAGTGAAAGAGGAAATTGAAAAAGTTGGCTTAAACTCAACATTCAGAAAACTAAGATCATGGCATCGGGTCCCATCACTTCATGGTAAATAGATGGGGAAACAGTGGAAACAGGGACAGACTTTATTTTTTGGGCTCCAAAATCACTGCATATGGTGACTGCAGCCATGAAATTAAAAGATACTTGCTCCTTGGAAGACAAGCTATGACCAACTTAGACAGCATATTAAAAAGCAGAGACATTAGTTTGCCAACAAAGGTCTGTCTAGTTAAAGCTATGTTTTTTCCAATGGTCATGTATGGATGTGAGAGTTGGATTATTAAGAAAGCTGAGTGCTGAAGAACTGATGCTTTTGAACTGTGGTGCTGGAGAAGACTCTTGAGAGTCCCTTGGACTGCAAAGAGATCCAACCAGTCCATCCTCAAGGAGACCTGTCCTGAGTGTTCATTGGAAGGACTGATGCAGAAGCTGAAACTCCAATACTTTGGTCACCTGATGTGAAGACATTAGAAAAGTCTCTGAGCTGGGGACAATTGAAGGCAGGAGGGGAAGTGAATGACAGATGATAAGATGGTTGGACGGCATCACCGACTCGATGGACATGAGTTTCAACAAGCTCTGGGAGTTGGTGATGGACAGGGAAACCTAGCATGCTGTAATCCTTGGGGTCACAAAGAATTGGATAAAACTGAGCAGCTAAACTGAACTGAGAGCCCCATATGCTCTATAAAATCCTTCTTTATATAATTTTTAAAATGTAATACCTGAGAATACACATGATTAAAATCATCAGATGAAAGATTAAATGAAAGCAGTGAAAATATATTTTATAATTTAAAGCATATTATACTTACTGTTTATCATCCATCTATCTCAGTAAAATTACTATCTATACTTTAATTATTTAACTACAGACTTCTTGCATTTGGTTTTTCAAGCTTTCAAAAACCTTTGGGTGGATGAATGATTTTTCAAAATACTTTTGGAATCTAGATCCTACCATTTTAACACAGCTGCTAAAATATTACCCCTAAAATAAGGATTGGCAAATAACCACATCTATCTAGCCACGTTTTGGAAAATATATGATTCATCTATTTACTCCTTCAAAATGTATTATCTACAAACTATGAGATAGTCTGCTTGATACAGGAGATAGAAAACAAAATAGCCATAGCCTATGGCAGAGACTCCAATTAAATATGCAAATAAAAGCAAATACCACAGAGCATGATTTGAATAACATAAAAATGCAGAGGACACTGGGGAGAAAAGATTGGAAGAAAACACAGTAGATAATGCGACGGAAAGAAGAGAAATGATGTTGGGAGATGGCTACCTCTGAATTGTGTTTTGAAGCACAAGTAAGAGTTTAGGAAATGGAAGGGAGTTGGGTCACTCGGGACAAAGGGAGGCAGGAGTGATAAAGGTAGTGTGGGATAATTTAGACTAAAGGAGCTTAGATTTTGCCCTAGGAAGTATGGAGATCTGTCCAAAGATGTTTATGTAAGAAGGATTTAGCAACAGTATTAGAAAGAATGTTCTTCCTAAAAGAGAAAAGGGAGACACGAAACTGAAAAATCTCAGGCAGTTGGAACAGAAAATCCACTTGATAATTGCTATATTTATAGTAGCACTTAAATATAATATTTTATAAGAACTCTCAAAGGATAAGGAAATTCTGCAATATTTACCAATGTGGACATAATCTAAAAGGCCAGGAAATCAAAGTTTCTCTAGTTTTTACCCAGTGCTGCATTTTTAAAGACTATTAATGAAAATTGGTATCAGCATTTGCGTTATTCATGCTATGAAATATCCTTGCATGTGATAACTGTTTATTTTGTCCTTTTATCCCAAATTAGAAATACACTGCATTTCTAATGAATCAAATTGTTTATTGTCACTCAAACTAAAACCACACTAATCTCTTTGATACTAGATTCACCTTTTCATTTTTAAAATTAAAAAATAAAATTGAAGATATAGAAGCATTTAACAAAGCAAAAGATTTTAAAAGTATTCAAGCCTTTAAAAATGTACATCCTTTCTTATTGTCATCAGAAGTTGAGCCACTGGAACAAATTACATCAATCACTTTTACTTCTGTAGACTCTTCCTCTGCCCAAGAAGGGATATCAGATGAAGGAATTTATTTTTGAGGGTTTTTTATTTTAGAATTTTTTTTTTTTTTTGATGTGGACCATTTAAAAAATCTTTATTGAATCTGTTTCAATATTGTTATTGTTTTCTTTTATTTTTTTTTAATGCTTGGTTTTTTTTTGGCTACAAGCCAGGTGGGATCTCAGCTCTTCAACCAAAAACCGAACCCGTACCTGCTACATTGGAAGGTGAAACCTTATCCACTGGACTGCCAGGAAAGTCTCTTTTTGAGGTGTTAAAAATGAAAAACTGCATCAATAATTCTACTGATAACACATCACCATTTCAGTATTTCTGCCAGGTGGCACTGAAAATGATTTGAAAAGACAATACTTGGCTGATGGCACCACTGGGAGGGAAGAGGCAGAGAGGTGGCATTTTATCAAGCACAATAGCACAATGTGCGCTCTCCACAGAATGGATTTTCTATGATGGTTCTCATTAGACATCAAAAAAAAAAAATTAGGTCCTCAAGCTGACAATACAAAACACACATTTAAACCCAAATATGAATTAAAGAGTTAGAGTTATAAATTCCAGAATAATATGCTGGTTATAAAAATGGCAATTCTTTTATATATTTCTAAGACAGAAGACTATAAAATACATATTTATGTCTTTTCTACAACCCAAAGTGAAGTCGCCCATTCGTGTCCGACTCTGCGACCCCATGGACTGTAGCCTATCAGGCACCTCAGTCCATGGGATTTTCCAGGCAAGAGTGCTGGAGTGGATTGCCATTGCCCTCTCCAGGGGATCCACCCGACCTAGGGATCGAACCCGGGTCCCCCACATTGCAGGCAGATGCTTAACCATCTGAGCCACCAGGGAAGCCCCTCTAAAACCCACAGCATTAGACAAATCTCATGTAACTATGATGTAACAATCTACTTGCTTAATCTGTTATAAACGATTATACCTTACTGCTTCAGCAGCAACAGGAAAGGGAATGAAGCAAACAGAGCGGGACAATTCAATGCTCAAGTACACATGCACAGGTTTAAAAGAATATCTCCATGCAGAAAGTGCATTGGGGGATTTCCAGAAGAGTAGACCCAAATTTAAAAAGGTCAATTAAGATGAGAGGTCTGAACTGTTCACCCCAAACTGTGTTTTAGAGAATTTAAATACAATACACAGTAAATTAGATTTGATTTCTGCTAAATTATGCTTTCATACTACATTCAGCCCAAGCTGGCTTCAATCAAAGTCACGCTACAGTTCTGTTCTGCTAATGCCCGCTCCTGTGAGTGAGTGGNAGAGGTCTGAACTGTTCACCCAAAACTGTGTTTTAGAGAATTTAAATACAATACACAGTAAATTAGATTTGATTTCTGCTAAATTATGCTTTGATACTACATTCAGCCCAAGCTGGCTTCAATCAAAGTCACGCTACAGTTCTGTTATGGTAATGCCCGCTGCTGTGAGTGAGTGGGCGATATGGAAATCAGACGGCAAACGTGAGCAGGAGGCCTACGCTGAGCATGCAGTGGGCTTGGAGACGCGGGCTGGGGGTCCCTAAAGGTTAATCATATCATGTTCAAAGCTGTTTTTACAGGAAAATATGACTTTCTATGTCAGACATGAACATGGAGACAGTCATGAAGCAGTTGCATGAGTTAATATGTGACAAGGCAGTTACAGGCACACTCCAGCTCTTTCTTTAGGTATCATTTTGTGCCTGAGTGAATAAGCTTCTTATTTCATAACAATAAAGATTATGACCTTTTTATCTTACACTCAGGTGTAATTATTTTTGGCATTTAATATTTTTACTGGTTAAATTCCAGTATTTTCTAAAGCATATTTGAAATGTACATTCTTTCATCATTTGCTTTTTTTATTTTATTTTTCATTTGCTTATTTTAAAGACTTGCTGAGTTGAAAACTGTTTAATACAGTAACAATAATTAAAATCAATTGAGTGCTTATTAAGTGCCAGGTGTGTCAAACCATCCAGAGGCATTATCTTATTTAATATTCACGGAGCTCTATGCCTTAACTTCTACCATTATGATGTAAAGACCAGTAAATTGAATCTTATTAAAGGCTTTTAAAGTTTAAACCAATAGATAGGAAGACAGATGATTTCTGATCCATTTGATAGTTGGACCTCTTAAACATGTGGTTCACTTCAAATCATATGACTGACAATTTATATCTATGACTAAACACAAGGGTAAAAATTATATGCTATGGTTTCCAATATGGTATAATATTGCTAAAATCATAACATGGGTTTCCTAAATAATTGCTGTTATTGTTAAAGGACATAAAATCTATAATCTTGCTCTTTCTATACTACCTGTAAGTACAACCTTTCTGAAGTACACTTATTTCAAGTCATTCTTCATTCAAAACCTACAGTGCCTTTTCTATTGTTTGCCATTGCCCTGCTTGTAAATCACTCTCCTCTGCATATCATTTTGTCTTCCACCAGCGGTCCCAGGGTTTTATCATCCTCATGCTCACCTGTGCTCAAACCAGCTCCAACATTTCAGCAGACGAATCTGCTTTCAATCACTTGCATAAGTATTTGCTTGTTTTAGTGATTAATCCATCTTGATATCTATTAGTCTTTGATCCATCTTGTCAACAATGATTAACCTGAACACACTCTAATCTTTACTTTTCTTCTGTTCTTCCCACTTTAAGGTACTTTCCCTTGCTTGTATCGTCTTATTTCTCTATCTCCACTCCCCGCGCCAAAGGCCTGAGTGCCTTCACTGTTCTGTTCCATTGTAAGCTCTTACTGGTAAGGTGTGCTGTCTACTATTTTGCAGTGATATAGTATCTCTATTTGGCTTGGAAAATCTCCAAATAGTGAACTCTAAATGAATAATTTGGAATAGAAAATTAAGGGGAAAAGTTACTTTATTATTATAGTAATCTGCGTTGGGAGACATCGAAGAAAATATGTTTGAAACTATTTCCTAATTGATTTTAACATGCCCTTTTGTACATCATTCCCACTGCACCAAAAACTTACTGTAAAATGAGTAGCCACCGCCCTGGAGTGACAAAAGCAACATACAAAAACACAGGTACTATGTAACAATTCCAAAAGAAAGGCAATGCCAAAGAATGCTCAATTGGACTTATCTCACACGCTAGTAAAGTAATGCTCAAAATTCTCCAAGCCAGGCTTCAGCAATATGTGAACCGTGAACTCCCTGATGTTCAAGCTGGTTTTAGAACAGGCAGAGGAACCAGAGATCAAACTGTCAACATCGAAAAAGCAAGAGAGTTCCAGAAAAACATCTATTTCTGCTTTATTGACTATGCCAAAGCCTTTGACTGTGTGGATCACAATAAACTGTGGAAAATTCTGAAAGAGATGGGAATACCAAACCACCTAACCTGCCTCTTGAGAAATCTGTATGCAGGTCAGGAAGCAACAGTTAGAACTGGACATGGAACAACAGACTGGTTCCAAATAGGAAAAGGAGTACGTCAAGGCTGTATATTGTCTCCCTGCTTATTTAACTTATATGCAGAGTACATCATGAGAAACGCTGGACTGGAAGAAACACAAGCTGGAATCAAGATTGCCGGGAGAAATATCAATAACCTCAGATATGCTGATGACACCACCCTTATGGCAGAAAGTGAGGAGGAGCTAAAAAGCCTCTTGATGAAAGTGAAGGAGGAGAGCGAAAAAGTTGGCTTAAAGCTCAACATTCAGAAAACGAAGATCATGGCATCCGGTCCCATCACTTCATGGGAAATAGATGGGGAAACAGTGGAAACAGTGTCAGACTTTATTTTTTTGGGCTCCAAAATCACTGCAGATGGTGACTGCAGCCATGAAATTAAAAGACGCTTACTCCTTGGAAGAAAAGTTATGACCAACCTAGATAGCTTATTCAAAAGCAGAGACATTACTTTGCCAACAAAGGTCCATCTAGTCAAGGTTATGGTTTTTCCTGTGGTCACGTATGGATGTGAGAGTTGGACTGTGAAGAAAGCTGAGTGCCGAAGAATTGATGCTTTTGAACTGTGGTGTTGGAGAAGACTCTTGAGAGTCCCTTGGACTGCAAGGAGATCCACTCTGAAGGAGATCAGCCCTGGGATTTCTTTGGAAGGAATGATGCTACAGCTGAAACTCCACCTCATGTGAAGAGTGGACTCATTGGAAAAGACTCTGATGCTGGGAGGGATTGGGGGCAGGAGGAGAAGGGGACGACTGAGGATGAGATAGCTGGATGGCATCACAGACTCGATGGACGTGAGTCTGAGTGAACTCTGGGAGTTGGTGATGGACAGGGAGGCCTGGCGTGCTGCGATTTATGGGGTCGCAAAGAGTCAGACACTACTGAGTGACTGAACTGAACTGAACTGTACTTCTTCAAGTATTTTATGCTGAATCAGACCTCTGACCTTTAAAACTTGTTCCCTGGTGCTTTATTTTTTCCCACTTTTCCCACCCCCATCTCTCTCAAACCTTCTGTTTTTTAGGCTCCCCATAGTTATCTTTTCCATGAGACATTCCTGGATCCACCAGATGAGTTTATCTCACTGTAGCCCTGCTGTTCTGTTTTTCCAAAACCCACCACATATTTGGCTCAAAGATGAAGATCAATCATCATGTCATGTGAACAACTGAAAGAGTCTAAAAAATCACACAATTACCCATTTATTCAATTCTTTTATAGAAACATGATTAAGATAAAGCAAGACACCCAGAAAAATGTGACTGCATAACCTTCAGACTCTCTTTAACACTTTTATTGCTATAAGTAAGCATGCAAAAAGCATTCCATGAGAGTCTCAAAGTTAGAAAATCATTCAGTGTTATACAGTTCTCTCCTCTCTTTCCTCCATGGTCAAAACACTGTGCATGGTATTACTTTAAGGGCAACAGAGTTTATAGCAGACATCTCACATTCATAATTTTAATTAAACAGAAGAACCTAAAAGTTACAGATTTTACTGTTTTGGAAGACAGCTATGATAAACTTAGAAAGCGAATTCAAAAGTAGAGACATCACTTTGCTGTCAAAGGTCCATACAGTCAAAGTTATAGTTTTTCCGTCATGTACAGAGAGTTGGACCATAAATGAGGCGGAGCACCAAAGAATTTATGCTTTCAAACTATGTTGCTGAAGAAGACTCTTGAGAGTCCCTTGAAAGCAAGGAGATCAAACCTGTCAATTCTAAAAATAATCAACCCTGAATATGCATTGAAAGGACTTATGATGAAGCTGGAGCGCCAATGCTTTGACTACCTGATGCAAAGAGCCATCTTACTGGAAAAGACCCTGATGCCGGCAAAGACTGAGGGCAGGAGAAGAAGAAGCTGACAGAGGATGAGATGGTTGGATGGCATCACTGACTCAAGGGAGATGAGTTTGAGCAAACTCTGGGAGATAGTGAAGGACAGGGAAGCCTGGCATACTTCAGTCCATGGGCTCACAAAGAGTTGGGAGCAACTTAGTAACTGAACAGCAAAAACAAATATACACAAATAAAGAATCTGGAAACCATATCATAAGAGTGAGCATGCAGGAGACTAGATGACAGTATTAACAGGCCATTTAACCCTTGTTCTTCCAAACAGCACTTGTGTCTTGGATCACAGAAAACTCTAACTGCTCCCTGAGTAGTTTTCTGAATATAATCCTAATGTCATGTTCAACAGCCAATGACAAGACAGGATCACCCACAACAAAGCTCTGGAAGGCAGCCAGTCCACAAACCTTGCTTTAATTCTGTCAACAATTCCACCTGGCTGGACTGCACATGTCAATATGGCGTAAAAGGCAAACAGGTGTGCCTCAAACTGGGAAAAATCAAAGAGCGAATCAAGGCTGCAAGACACACCAAAGGCCTCTGAGGAGCACTAAATAACCAGTAAGCAGTGATTACTGTCTGAGCAAAGAGACATTTATCTGTAAACCAAAGATATTTGGCAGGGGGTGGGCGAGGGGAGGGTACTGGGAGTATGGGCAATCAAAACCACCCAGAGACCATAGGACATAACCACAAGAGGTATAAAGACTCTCCTCAGAAGGAAAACAAAAACACCATCATTTTCATAGAAGAGGAATGACCTTCTGTGCAATTAATAACTCTGGTTGACCTACTGGCAAAATGAGTATGGAGGACTTACAGAAACTATACTGTGTATGTCCTGAGGAGTCTGGATAATTCCAGTGACAGTAAAGTACCTGTTATAGGATGTTCAGTGAAAGTGGCTTCTTGGATTTCCTATAGAGGAAGCTACAAGGTAATGACATGACTGCATGTCTACAAAAAACAATCTGTGTCCGCTGAGAAACAGAACATGGGTGGCCAGAGATTGGAACATGTGACTCACGTTACAATGGTTTGTAGGCATGTGAGCCAACAGGCATTGCACCAAAATTACTGGAAAGATTAACAGAGGAGCAATCCTTAGAGTGGTAAAACTGAAAAGAAGATAACACTGAGATAGTAATCGCAAAGCATATGGAAATCAAGGAATTTGTAGACCGAATAGATTTTATATTTGACCCCAGGAGACAGGGTAACTGCAAAGATGGCAAGAGAAGGTTGAGATAAGCAGAACACATACATTTGGGTTCAGGCAAGTGGTTGAAGAGTCCGGTGGACAATCCAGGGCAAATATCCAGTTTGCGGGTTTCAGTTAGTGATACAACACAGCAACATTTCTTATTAGAAAGGATCAGGGACTACAGCCTTAGAATGGATCAGATAAATGCAACTGTCAAAATATTTTCATGATTGGCCAGCTGAGTGGATATAGAAAATGGTTCTTACTACGTACATAAATCCTAGGAATGGGATCTTCCCCCTAATAGCTGGTTGTGTTTGATAGCTCTCTGTTGGTCTTTTAAACATGATCATCCATATCCACAGCCCTACAAATGGTACGAGCAGATGATGGCGCTTCTCATGTCTGGGGGGTTGGGAAAACTGTAGGGAGCTCTTCCCCCTCATCTCTGCCCCCTCGCCACTGACTTTCTCTCACCCTGAGATTCTTTGAGTAAGATAATCAAACAGATGGAAATGGCATTGAAAAAGAGAAGCATCGCCAGTGAGGCCACCAGCCTGGGAGCTTTAATGTGGAAGGGGCAAGGATAGAAGTAAGATCGGGAAAGTGCTGTTAGCTGTCACTGGTAACCTCTTGAGTGATGAGGAATCTGGGCCAACCAATGTCTCCTCACCATCACATGTCATGGAAGTATGAAAGTCAGTGGCTGGGAAAGCTGTGACAAACCAACGTGGCGTATTAACAAGCAGAGGCATCACTTTGCCGACAAAGGTCCCTATAGTCAAAGCTATGGTTTTTCCAATAGTCACGTACAGATGTGAGAGCTGGACCTTAAAGAAGCCTGAGCGCCAAAGAACTGATGCTTCCAACTGTGGTGCTGGAGAAGGCTCTTGAGAGACCCCCGGACTGAAAGGAGATCAAACCAATCCATCCTAGAGGAGATCAGTTCTACTATTCAACGGAAGGCCTGATGCTGAAGCCCCGACACTTTGGCCACTGATGCGAAGACCTGACTCATTGGAAATGACCCTGATGCTGGGAGAGACTGGAGGCGAGAGGAGAAGGGGACGACAGAGGATGAGATGGTTGGATGGCATCGACTCAGTGGACGTGAGTTTGAGCAAACTCCGGGAGATCGTGAAGGACAGGGAAGCCTGGCGTGCTGCAGTCCAGGGGGTCGCAAAGAGTGGGACGCAGCTTAGGGACTGGACAACAGCAACAAAGCCCGGGGGAAGCAGAGAAGCCTGCTCTTTTCCGCTTAGATGGGGGGCATCTCTTGCTGACGCCAGCCTACCTCTTCTGTATCAGGAGACGTCCACAAGAGGGGCACGGCACGCAGCTTTTAAAAGGCATCTGCAGAGGCAGCACCTATCAGAAAAGCATTGGAGCACACACAGGCTCAAACGAGTACATCTACTAAATAGTTTAGTTGACAAGATAGACGAGAACGTTTACCTGGTGAATCTAGAAAAAAGAAACCAAAAAACTTTTAAGCACACAGGCAAAAACAAAAACAAAAGGTTATCACCTCCACAAAGGGAACACATTTTTAATGTTAAGGATATCCCAGTCAGAGGCCCTCATGCTCTAGGCAAATTACATAAATTTGACAGAAACGGAAGGTGCTCCATACAGGAAGTGCAGGAGGAAGGACCCATGGTTCTGATTAATCCACCTGCCCCTGAGAAGCTGCAATTGATCCTGGCTTGGCTGAGCTCATGATGTCTTCATGACAGGATTTATTTCCGCTGAAAAAGTTCCAAAACATTCACATCTTTCAGATACTTTGGGGATAAATCTTCTGTCCAGCACACCCAGGATTGGGGATTGTCTAGCGGGAAAGCATGGCGTTTCTTTCAAACATTGAAAAATAAAAGCCAATTATGGGTGGTGGGTGTTGCTTTATTCAAAGAAAACTAGGATTTTTGAAAACTGCTGAGTTAGAAAAAAAATCTGATATGTGAAAGCTTGTGCTGTCTTTGGCCCTTTGAGGGGGTTTCAGAATAAATCACAAAGTGATGAATATGCTTCACTCATATTCCTAAGCTTTACTTCACTAAGAACTAAGTCCTTATACATTTTTAAATGGACACATCCCTTCATTAATATACATCATGTACCTTTAGTTCTTAAATGCCATTTCTTTCTTACTTTGTGGTAGAGAATCTTTAAAAATATTTTATAAAGTCATCTATTAACAAATCAAATTTGAAGAAGTTATATTTGAATACTATTCATAACTGTCTTCAAACACAAAACAAGGATGATAACCCTGATACCTATTTCCTTCTCTGCACAGATATTACCACACAAGACGGGACAAGATTACTTTGCATTTGTAGCAGCTAGTTCGTACAGGTTTACTGCTGTTGTTAGTTGCCAAGTCCTACCAGAGTATTTTTGTGACCCCATGGACTGGGGCCCACCAGGCCCCTCTAACTATGGGATTTTCCAGGCAAGAATACTGGAGTGTGTTGCCATTTCCTTCTCCAGGGGCTCTTCCTGATCCAGGTATCGAACCCATGCCTTCTGTTTGGCAGGCATCTCCTGCATTGGCAGGTGAATTCTTTATCGCTGAGCCACTAGGGAAGCCTATACTAGGTTTAAAAATCATGACGATCCCCTTTTATAATCTATGAAACATTTAAAATACAAATTGGAGCTTTGCACCTACAGTGCGTGATGCTTCCTTCAGAGATTTGCAGCTCTCGGGGTATGCGAGTGCTCACGCACAGCTAGAGCACATTCGCAAGCTCCGTGCTCCTGGAACTGCAGGATGCCGATGGTCTTTGGCTTGAGAGGCGCTTCCCTGCCGGCCCGGATGGCAGGGTCTGCCTGCGGTGCAGGAGACCTGGGTTTGATCCCTGCGTGAGGAAGATCTCCCGGAGAAGGGAATGGAGGTATTCTCCACTCCAGTATTCTTGCCAGGAAAATTGCATGGGCAGAGAGGGCTAGCAGGCTACAGTCCATGTGGTTGTAAAGAGTCGGACACGCCTGAGCAACTAACACTTCACTTTGGCTTGAGACTCCCAGTGACTCTCAGTGCTGAGTTACAGCAGTACCACTGGCAGAGCGGCATTTCCCATTCCGCTCTCGTCAGTACAGTGTCCAAGAGAAAGCCTCGTCAACCCATTCCCTCTGCCTTTCCCAGACCCAGCACTTGGAGCTGGAGGACTCTGAGACACCTCAACAATCCCAGTGCCAAGGTCACCGGCCTGGCCCAGCATTAAACCTCCAGAGCATCTTGCAGAAGCAAACCTCCAGACTTGCTGCTCTTCAGGTATCTGCGGCGCAGCTGCATGTGAAGTGGATATGCTTCTCCTCGGGGAAACCACTGCTGGACACATTCCCAGGGTGTCTTTGATAATTACATACAACCAACAGGTGGGCTCAGCCAAAAGGAGGTTTGCCTTTTACCTTCTAGGGCCCTAGGTTAAGCCCTAAACCCCTGTGGATTTGCATACAATGATCTCATTCAAGTTCCTTGGAATCACTAGTGACTGGCTAAATCCACAGCTTTGATTTGATGTGGTTAATCAACAAAGTGTTTGAATTCTTATCAAAATCTTATCTAAACCTACACATCTAGACTTCAGAATCTAGTACCCATTGGGTCCCTTGGGATGGGAGGCTGACAAAATAGACTTTTACAGTGTGTCAGGGCTTTGCATGCTGACAGATATGAGAGAAACCACTGGCAAGAGAAGAAAAAAGTCAAATATTTTCACACTTAAATAATGTATTTCTTTTTGGAAATTGGTTTGGATATTTAAAGCCAGTGATTGTTTTTTAAGTTCTAATTTGCCCATCTTTAGCAGACACTTGCCTATAACCACAATTACTATTCCGTTTAGTTGTCTTAGATCAAAGATAACCAAATAGAGAATTCTGTTTTTGTATAAAAATCTGTTCTTCATTAGGCACACAGGACCTGGTTCTAATATTCTCAGCCTGTTCAGCAGAGAGCCCGAGCAGAATAAATATTTGCACTTAGCTCATGTATGCCCTGCTCAACTCATGACATCTAAAATAAAAGTCCTCCCACTTGAAGCAGAACATATGAAACAGCATCTCACTGAATGAGGAAATAGCGTGAAATAGCATTTTTAGAGTCTAAGAAGGGAGTTCAATTGACTTTTGTTTCTTAAGAAGAGTAAAATGAACCTAATTTAATATCACTCAGCTTCAACTATTAACTCGCGGCCAGTCATCTTTTATGCATCACCATGTCTCACGATCCCAGGTTTCTGTTGCTGTTTTACTTTTTTTACCTTTTTACCCTCTTCACCCATTTCTCTCCCCCCTGTCCCCTACTTCTGACAACAGTCAATTTGTTGTCTGTATCTATGAGTTTGTTTTAGACTTCACATGAAAGAGAGATCACACAGCATTCATCTTTCTCAGACTTATTTTACTATAAGGCCTTTGAGATTCACTTATGCTGTTGCAAATGGTAAGATTTATTTTTTTTTCTTATGGCTGCATAATATTCCATTGTATATGGGCATACATATTTACATATATATAACTCCAGCCCACCAGGCTACTCCGTCCACTGGATTTTCCAGGCAAGAGTACTGGGGTGGGGTGCCATTGCCTTCCCCGGACTTTTGTTTCTTAAGAAGAGTAAAATGAACCTAATTTAATATCACTCAGCTTCAACTATTAACTCGCGGCCAGTCATCTTTTATGCATCACCATGTCTCACGATCCCAGGTTTCTGTTGCTGTTTTACTTTTTTTACCTTTTTACCCTCTTCACCCATTTCTCTCCCCCCTGTCCCCTACTTCTGACAACAGTCAATTTGTTGTCTGTATCTATGAGTTTGTTTTAGACTTCACATGAAAGAGAGATCACACAGCATTCATCTTTCTCAGACTTATTTTACTATAAGGCCTTTGAGATTCACTTATGCTGTTGCAAATGGTAAGATTTATTTTTTTTTCTTATGGCTGCATAATATTCCATTGTATATGGGCATACATATTTACATATATATAATTATGGTGTGTATATATATATACAAACACACACACCATAATTTAAAAAATCCCATTCATCCATCAGAGCTTGGGTTGCTTCCCTAGCTTGGCCACTGTAAATAACTCTGCAATGAACATAGGGTGCATATATCTTTTTGAGTTACTGTTTCTGTTTTCTTTGGATAACTACCCAGGAATGGAATTACTGGATTGTATGGAAGTTTTATTTTTAGGTTTTTGAGGAGTCTCCACGTTGTTCTCCGTACAGGCTACACCAATTTGCATTCCCACCAACAGTGCATGAGGACTCCCTTTTCTCCGCACCCTCACCAACACTTGTTACTTGCTTTCTCTTTGATAATTCCCCTTATAACAGGTGTGAGGTGGGATCTTTTTATGGTTTTGATTTTCAATTCCCTAATGACTGGTAGTGTAGAGCATCTTTTCACGTACCAGGTGGCTATCAATTGACCCCTACCAAATAATTTCTTTATAAAAATCAGTGTATGTCATTCCAAAACTTTCTGCTCAGTTTTTTTTAGTGGTGGAGAGCATATGCTAAAGATATGAAAGATATGATATTATTGAATAAAAATTTGTCTCCTTCTGACTATAAATGAAGATATGGTATCTTAGTTAGAGCTATTATAACATAATACTATGGACTGAGTGGCTTATAAATGCCATTTTTCACAGTTCTGGAGGCTGTAAGTCTGAAATCAGAGTCCCACATGGCTGGGCACTGGTGAGGGTCCAAGTCCATGCTGCAGGCAGCTGACTTCTTGTTCCGTCTTCCCATGGCAGGGAGCAGACACAGGGAGCAAGCTCAGCTAATGATTCATATGATGACACAAATCCCATCCAGCAGGGCTCCAGCCTCACGATCTCATCCTAATCCTAAGTGTTCCCCAAAGGCCCCACCTCCTACCACATCGGAGGGCAGAGTTTCAACACACAGTTTCTAAGGGAACAAGGACATTCAGTCCGTAACATGGAAAACTAAACAGTAAAATACCACCTTATCTTAGCAGCTCACATATCAGGAAGTGCAAATATCTAGAGTGCATTAAAAAAAATGTTCTTTTAGTCTCAAGGGAAACATGATAAGAAAATGGGCAAAATATGGATTTGCCAAAATAAAATACATATGTACGCACACACACACCAGTGCACACACAGACACAAGCACAGGACTTCAGTGTTTGTCTTCCAGTTACAAAAGTAATTTGGATCAATTTTCTACTTTACAACAATGACAATTAATACTTATGGAGTACCTGCTATGTGCTAGATGGTGTTTGAAGAACTGTAGGTAATACTGTTTTTCTCTCCATTTTTCTGATGAGGAAACAGGCGCAGAGCTAATAAAAATGGTGGAGCAAAGAGACCAACCCAGGAAACATGGCTCCTGCTCCACCACCGTGCAAACTGCCTCAGTTCAACTTCAGGACTTTTATTTAACTTAAATCTAAGCATAGCTGATTTACAGAATTGTGCTCTTTTCTGCTGTATGGCAAAGTAACTCAGTTATACATATATTTATTATTCTTCACATTCTTTTCAATTATGGTTTATCACAAGACATTGAACATAATTCCCAGTGCTGCACAGTAGGACGTGGCGTGCATCCGCTCTGTATTTCCTACTTTGCATCTGCTCATCCGTAACTCCCCGTCTGTCCCCCTCCCCGCTTGGCGACCACAAATCTGTTCTCTCTGAGTCTGTTTCTGTTATGTAGATAAGTTCATTGGTGTCATATTTTAGATTCCGCATGTAAGTGACACCGTATGGGATTTGTCTGTCTGAATTACTGCACTTAGTATGACATCCATGTTGCTGCAAACGGCACTATCTTATTCTTGTTTATGGCTGAGTGACATTTCATTATATAATGGACCACGTTCCCTTTATTCATTTGCCTGCTGATGAACATTTCGGTTGTTTCCTCATCTGGTTACTGTGAACAGTGTTGCTATGAAACACTGGGGTGTGTGTATTTTTTCAAATAATAGTTTCGTCAGGACCACGTTTTATAATCAGCGTTCATAGGATGACCAGATGGCATGAAGTACATCCTAAACCAGAGGAAAATTTATCTTTAATATACTTTCAACATCACAGTTGTTATGTTTTAGGTTTTAAGTTATCTCTCGGTAAACCATATTACTTTCAATATTTATATTAGAAAATGTCCACATTCAATATCTGTACCGATATTTCACATATTGATTATCAAGCACAAAACTTTATAGGCCCATGGGAACTTACAGGTTAGAAACTAAATTAAAATGTTATCTTAGTATTTCTTTACGTAGAAACAAGGTAGTCAACCCACTTTCCCATGGCTCATCTGTAGCTGTAAATTTTACCCTAGACAAATATATTTACCTTACCTGACTGTTGAGATGTTAATGTATCATAGCTTTATCTTGGCAGATAAATTTGGCCGGAATTCAGCATGTGTCAGTGTCCAGCTTCCCTGAATGATGGACCCCTGGGGAATTTTTTTGTTTTTTAAACCAAGAAACAAAGATACATCTTGATTTGGGAGACAAAATGTTGGCTGTTACAGTGTCTTTACCTCAGACATTCTATATAACCTGGCAAAATTCTTCTAAATAAAGTTTTAAATGGGTCTTTTGCCATAAAGGACAGTTATCAAGAAAATTAAAATAAATCTGTATTTATTTTTGGATAGAAGCTGACCTTGAGAATTAATGAGCAAAGCAAACATGTGGTGGGGGGTGGGGGAATGGGACTCAAGTATGGTGAACAATTAAACATCATCTCTGACCAAAATTTATGGTGATTAGAACACAGGATCAGAATGGATGACTCATGACCAAGCTCTGCCCCCATGATAAACTCCTTCTGTGCTCTGAACTCCAGTTGCCACATCCAAAATGTGGGGATAATAATATTTACTCCATAAAGTAAGTACTACTCTAAGGTTCCATGAGAGGAAAAAAAAAAAATCACGTAGCAAAATGTAAACAGGCTAAGGACTTCAGGTGTTTCTTATTATTATAATAGTGCTGGCACATAGTAGGTACTTTACAGGTTAGATAGTATTACTGTCATAATTATATGATTATCATGGTGCATGTGTGCTGAGTTGCTTCAGTTGCGTCCCATTCTTTGCGATCCTATGGACCATTCCTTACCAGGCTCCTTTGTCCGTGGGATTCTCCAGGCAAGAATACTGGAGTGGGTTGCCTCCTCCAGGGGATCTTCTCAACCCAGTGATCAAACCCACATCTGTTACCTCCACCTGCATTGGCAGGTGGGTTCTTTACCTCTAGTGCCACCTGGAAAGCCTGATTATCATGGTAGTGGCAAGTAGATTTTAAGTGTTAGACATTACTACCATTATTGTTATTATTTGTAGGAACCTATGACATGACAGGTAGTACATAAGACACTATGTTACCAAGATAAATGAAATACATCTTCTTCCATGCTAGGGCTCAAAATCCAGTTAATTTTGAAAGAATTTTTTTGTTCACTACCTAAATTTCACATTAGAAATATTATGTAAAAAGTGAATGAGGAATGAACCTAGCAAGAGCAGTAGAAAATCGATGCAGGAATTTGGACAATGATGCCCAGGAGATGGAAGATGAGGATAAAAGGTGTCTTTCTGGAGCAATAACCTGTGAAGAGGCGGATATGGACAAGCTGGAGGAAGCAAAACGTCGCAGAAGTGCCCTGAGAGTGAGCGTGTGCTTTAACGTATCACAGGCAAAGAGAGATGCTCAGGGGGACCCTGGGGAAGCCTAGCTACCAAGGCTGTATATTTAGGGATATAAAAGATAAAAAGGTACAGGAGAAAAATCAAAATGTTCGCTTCACAGTGTGGAGGATGAGCTTAAAATGGCTGAGGGTTTCCATCTGTCAGCCATCTTAAGTTACATTTCCAAGTTGTGCCATTCATGAAATCAAATTTTAATTATAAATTGTAGTAGGAATTGTGGTAGAAACAAAACACAGCAAGCTCTACTTCCACTATAACTCACGTACTGGAACGTTCTAATACGCTAAGTGTTTCATACCATGTGCCAATACTGACAGACACTGCTGCTAGGAAAAAGGAAGTATTTTGAAAGACTGTTAAGCATAGAAATAGATACCATTTAGTATCATCCTAGGAAATTAGATTTTGGAAGGTGTCTGTACAATAGAGCATACAATATTACATTTGTTTCACAGCTGCATTATATGTAAGTACTGCGCTCCTCTCCCATGAATCAAGTATTTACTTTCAGAAAAGAAATGAGCTCCAAAGCAATGTGAATTTATAGACGTAAAAGGAGTACATATAATCTCATATAGAGGAATTAGGTAAGAATGATCAAGAAAACTCTTTCAACACAATCAGCTGCAGCAATTGGAAGGTGTTAAAGGTCTAGAAAGGATTGTTCTTGACCATATGGGAATTATTAATGAAACAATATCACATTTGACAGCTATTTAAGTGGTCTATGACTAGCTTCAATGCCAGTTTTAAGAAGTCTGTATTTATTTTAGTATATCAAAAGACAAAGGGGGAAACATGGTATTTATACATATAAATACATTCATATATTGATGTGAGAGTCATTAATAATCTATCAGATAAAGCTAAACCAATTTTCTTTTTGTCTCACTTCAGTTCATTTGTTCAGTCATGTCCTATTCTTTGCAGCCCCATGGACTACAGCATACCAGGCTTCCCTGTCCATTACCAACTCCTGGAGTCTGCTCAAACTCATGTTCATCATGTCCATCCAACCATCTCATCCTCTGTCATTCACTTCCCCTCCTGCCTTCAATCTTTTCCAACACTGATGTCTATTCCAATGAGCCAGTTCTTCACATCAGGTGGCCAGAGTACTGGAGCTTCAGCTTCAGCATCAGTCCTTCCGAAGAGTATTCAGGACTGATTTCCTTTAGGATTGACTGGATGGATCTTCTTGCAGTCCATGGGACTCTCAACTGTCTTCTCCAACACCATAGTTCAAAAGCATCAATTCTTTGGTCCTCAGCTTTCTTCAGAGTCCACCTCTCCTCATCCATACATGAGGAAAAATCACAGCTTCGACTAGATCTTTGTCAGCAAAGCAGTGTCTCTGCTTTTTAATATGCTGTCTAGGTTGGTCATAGCTTTTCTTCCAAGGAGCAAGTGTCTTTTAATTTCATGGGTGCAGTCACTATCTGCAGTAATTTTGGAGCCCTGAAAAATAGTCTGTCACTGTTTCCACTATTTGTCCATCTATTTGCCATGAAGTGATGGGACCAGATGCCATGATATTAGTTTTCTGTATATTGAGTTTTAAGCCAGATTTTTCACTCTCCTCTTTCACTTTCATCAAGAGGCCTTTAGTTCTTCTTCTCTTTCTGCCATAAGGGTGGTGTCATCTGCATTATCTGAGGTTATTGATATTTCTCCCAGCAATCTTGATTCCAGCTTGTGCTTCATTCAGCCTGACATTTTGCATGATGTACTCTGCATATAAGTTAAATAAACAGGGTGACAATATACAGCCTTGATATACTCCTTTCCCAATTTGGAACCAGTCTGTTTTTGCATGTCCAGTTCTAACTGGTGCTTCTTGCTTCTTGACCTGCATACAGGTTTCTCAAGAGGCAGGTAAGGTGGTCTGGTATTCCCATCTCTTGAAGAATTGTCCACAGTTTATTGTGATCCACACAGTCAAAGGTTTGGCATAGTCAATAAAGCAGAAGTAGATGTTTTTTTCTGGANGGGTGCAGTCACTATCTGCAGTAATTTTGGAGCCCTGAAAAATAGTCTGTCACTGTTTCCACTATTTGTCCATCTATTTGCCATGAAGTGATGGGACCAGATGCCATGATATTAGTTTTCTGTATATTGAGTTTTAAGCCAGATTTTTCACTCTCCTCTTTCACTTTCATCAAGAGGCCTTTAGTTCTTCTTCTCTTTCTGCCATAAGGGTGGTGTCATCTGCATTATCTGAGGTTATTGATATTTCTCCCAGCAATCTTGATTCCAGCTTGTGCTTCATTCAGCCTGACATTTTGCATGATGTACTCTGCATATAAGTTAAATAAACAGGGTGACAATATACAGCCTTGATGTACTCCTTTCCCAATTTGGAACCAGTCTGTTTTTGCATGTCCAGTTCTAACTGGTGCTTCTTGCTTCTTGACCTGCATACAGGTTTCTCAAGAGGCAGGTAAGGTGGTCTGGTATTCCCATCTCTTTCAGAATTTTCCACAGTTTATTGTGATCCACACAGTCAAAGGTTTGGCATAGTCAATAAAGCAGAAGTAGATGTTTTTTTCTGGAACTCTCTTGCTTTTTCTATGATCCAAGGGATGTTGGCAATTTGATCTCTGGTTCCTCTGCCTTTTCTAAATCAAGCCTGAACATCTGGAAGTTCTTGGTTCAGGTAGTATTGAAGCCACATTTGGTGAATTACTAGGCAGTGTAAACTTCAATAAATTATCCCTCATGAAGTAACCAAATACTTTGTTTTCAACTCTGATGATTTAGGACTAATAGAGCCAGGATTTGGCTACATAGTAAGGGCTTCCCTGGTGGCTCAGAACCTGCCTGCAGGGCAGGAGACCTGGGTTGGGGAGATCCCCTGAAGAACGGAATGGCAACCCGCTCCAGGGTTCTTGCCTGAAGAATCCCATGGGCACAGCAGCCTGGCGGGCTACAGTCCATGGGGTGCGCCAAGAGTCAGACACAGCTGAGCAACTCACACTTTCATTTGGGTGCATAACATTTCTCCCAACCAGTAGATAAAAAATCATCTCCTAAAAGATATCTTTAAAACTCAGATTGGACACTTCCCACATTTAAATTGGTTATTTATTTCGCCGTATGCTTATAGGAAAAAGGCATGAAAAAATAATGCATGTTTCATTTCAGTCTCATCATAACACATCAAACTATGTTAGGTTCAGGCCTGAGGAAATATAGCCAAGTCAACACCCACAGTATAGTGACATGCGGGGCAGAGCCGCATTCTAAAACCTTACTTTGAAGGTAAATTAAATAGAAACAAATCTTTAGAAATGTTTATATCATGTAGTTTGACAGCATCACAGATTCATGTACAGTGTTGGTTATTATTATTCCACAATATATTTGGTTGATTTCTGGACAATCTCATTGGCTAAGGGATTTTTGTAAAGTTTCCACTTTCTAATATCTTCTTAGAAGTTAAAACTTTCCTCTTCTCTAGTAACTTCCAGCTTTTTCCATTTGGTTGCTATTACCGTTTATTTTTCTTACGTTTCAGCTGGAAGAGCTGCCAAGCAAAGCTGTCTTTTCAGGACAGGGAGGTGGACGCCAGCGTGGCCTTCCAGCTTCCCATTCGGCGGTGCCTGCCGCTCGCCCAGGAGCCGGGAGCACGTCCTCTGGGTCGTTACCACCGGGCCTGTGACTCGTCTGTGCTCAGACGCTCAGCAGTGCTGTGACCAGCCCATCCTGACACACGGATTTTAGAATCTGAGCATGTGACGGAGCAAGGCGGGCTGAAGGATGCTTTTAGATGGCGTATTGGCACAAGACGCCGAACAGTGCGTGCTGTTGGACGGCTAATAAATTTGATGGATGAGGAGGAACATCAGTAGCACTGAAGGAATGATTTGGCTGTTGGAGACATGCCAAGACCTCGGGGTTGTTTTGCTCTCTCCATCTGCACTTTTCTTAAACTTTGGAAGCAGCGCGTGAGCAGAAAGAGGTCTTTTAAGGCCGCGTCTTTGAGGAAAAGCATGATGCAAGCCCCGAGCAGTGGACAAGGAGGCAGCGAAGCAAGCGTCGGGGGTGGGGTGGGGGGCTGGTGTCCGCGTTGGTGACTTTGTGTGGCTTTGAGAGCGATCCGTAACCTCCCATGCCTCGCCGTTTCCCATTCATAAAAACGACAACGATTACACTTGCCACCTGTGCACCTCAAAGGAGAGGGGGAGGACGAGTGAAAGGTCTGTCAGGGGCTTTGAGCCTCCCAGAGCAAAGCTTTTATGACTCCATAAAGTGCAAAGCGGAGTCCGGCGCCTGTGTTTTTCCCGGCGTTTGCCTCCTGCTCTTTGCACACCAGAGCTCTTTGCACACCCGCGGCTGCGCGCCGGTCTCGTTTGCCTCCTGCTCTTTGCACACCAGAGCTCTCTGCACACCCGCGGCTGCGCGCCGGTCTCGGCCAGAGCGCCCTTCTCGGGAAGTGTCAGGCCGCCGCTTTCACTCGGGGCTAGGGAGGCTTGTCCATTTGGTCATCGTGCCCGAAACTTCTGTTCCTGTGGCCCGCTTCCTTGTGCACGCTAGCCCGTTTCGCAGGTGTGGGAGCACGGGGAAATGAGGAGAGAACCAACGTGGCGACAGCAGCCCCGACAGCCCCCAGCGACTCACAAGCGCGCGGTCTCTGTCCTGCAGCCAGCTTGGAAGGCGACAGAACATCGTCTATTATTGTGAAAGAAACGTCAGCCCTGCCAAAAGGCAGGGTTATATCTTATAAATGTTTTTAAACAATATTTATATTCCATCACCCTCTCTTTTTAACTTCTCTGGTTTTCTTTGAAAGTGGAGCCAGAAATAATTTCTCGGCTCTTGAAATCAAAAGCTGGATCTTTAAGGCAGCCAGTCCTCTTTGCATATGACTGAGGGGGCTTTGAAGGTACTTGATCTAGAGCCTGAGCCCAGCAAACCAGCTGCGCTTGTGAGGGTCCTGAGAGCAGCTGCTGCTGGCGGTTGTGGACTGGTCACAGCCTGGGTGATTGAAAGCTGAAAGAAACCGTGAGCATTCACTTGGTCCAATCTCTAGTCTCTGAGTCTTCCCTCAGTGAGATTAAAAAAAAAAAAAAAAAATGGGGCTTATAACTCCAGGAAACAACTTTTTTTGAAGGTTATAGCTTTCTGATTGATTGCTTGAAGTACAGCTGATTTATAATGTATCATGATATATATATATATAATATATGGTTTCCATATATATAAATGGCTTCCCGGTGGCACAAGCAGTAAAGACCCGCCTGCCAGTGCAGGAGACCTAAGAGCCCCCGGTTCCACCCCTGGATTGGGGAGATCCCCAGAGGCGGGCACGGCAAGCCACTCCGGTACTCTCGCCTAGAGAATCCCATGGACAGAGGTGCCTGCCTGGCAGGCTCTAGTCCACATACACGCCTCTGTGCTACCCAGGAGGTCTCTGCTGGTTATTTACTTTATGTATAGTAACCTGTGTATGTTAATCCCAAACTCCTAATTTAAACATTCTTTTCCCTTTGGCAACCATAAGCTTTTTTTTTTTCTATGTCTGTGACTCTATTTCTGTATTGTAACTAAGTTAATGTGTTCCGTTTTTCGAGATGCCACATGTAACTGGAATCATTTGTTACTTGCCTTTCCCCGACTCACTCAGTATGATCATCTCTGGCCCATCCATGTTGCTGCCAAGGGCATTATTTCATTCTTCTTCTACGGCTGAGCAATATTCCTTTGCATACATCCCCCACATCTTTCTCCACTCATCTGTTTATGGACATTTAAGTTGCTGGGAAAACAACTTTTCAAGTATTAGAAAAAAAGCTTTCTTCTTGACCATTGTTGCAGTAAGCTCACCTGATAATTTTAGCTCATCTAAAAATCAGTTAGCTCATCTGATAATTTTATCAAGTGTTTATGTGCCAAGAAACACTGGAGAATCTAGAAAATTAGACAACCTGGTCCAGGTCCTCAAATAGATTCAAGTTAAATTTTGCCAAAGAGAATCCTCACATTTCGGACATTTTGCACGCACGCTCAGCCGTGTCTGACTCTCTGCAATCCCATGGACTACAGCTCTCCAGGTCCCTCTGTCCATGGAATTTTCCAGGCAAGAATACTGGAGTGGGTTGCCATTTTCTACTCCAGGTATCAGACATTACACATAGGCAAAGTTTTAAAGTTCACTGAAATCATTATAGACTGGTGAGAGCGGTACGAGTGCACACACATTACACACCGTTCCCTCTTGATTCCCTAATGCTTAAAATGCTACCTGGATGCCAGTCCTGGATTCCTAGGTGTGCCTTAAGACTTTGAGCCCTACTGAACTGTGAATTCACTCTTGAAAGTGTCAGTCGTTTGGTCGTGCCTGACTCTTTGTGACCCCATGGGTTGTAGCCCGCCAGGCTCCTCTGTCCACAGAATTCTCCAGGCAAGAATATCAGAGTGGGTAGCCATTCCCTTCTCCAGGCAATCTTCCCAACCCAGGGATCGAACCTGGGTCTCCCGCATCAGACAGATTCTTCGCCATTTGAGTCATCAAGGAAACCCGAGATGCTCTTGTGAAGGATCTAAAGGTTTAATTTACGTTGTCATCATTGATTGACTCAGCCCTTGAGTGAATTTCTGATCCTTAATAAGTGTCAGCCTCTGGTGTGGGTGGGCTTGATGGCATTGAGGTTCCCTGAAGCCTTGTCCGTGAGTCAGGTTTGGAGATATAAGTTGGCTCAGCAAGGCTTTTGTTGACACATACTCGAATTTATGAATAATCACCTGTTTCATCCTATTACTCTTTCTCTAATTTGATTTTTTCTCATCAGCCACCAAATCATTTAATGAATATCAACAGTGAAAGGCACATTGTGATTTAAATATGGTAAAACATGAACAATTAGATCCCTGAAATTCCAAATGCTTTTTCATATATATTTGATTAGATTGCTATTTAGCTGTAGATTAATCAAAGGCATTCTATTCTGGAACATAAGATACCTGTAACTAATCAAAATCACTTAATATCACCTGGGCTGTGTGACGACAGGCTTTGGAGAGCTATTTCTTCTCAGGAGAGACTGAAATAGAATGTTCACGATAAAACAGAAATGAGACAATTTCTTATGTGGTAAAGTGTGAACAACAACAAAAAAAATTGTTTTTTAAAAGGTGGCTGGCCAGAGGTCAGACTGAGAAGAAAACTGAAATAAAGTATTTATTTCATAACTGTGTCCTATGCTACAGATCTTCCAAATCCATCACTTTATCTCAGAGGCATTTGGAGGCTGGTAGGAGAGAGTCAAGCACATCCTTGAAAGTGAAAGCATTAGTCGTGTCTGACTCTTTGCGACCCCATGGACTGTAGCCCACCAGGCACCTTTGTCCATGGAATTTTCCAGGCAAGAATGTTGGAGTGGTTAGCCATTCCCTTCTCCAGGAGATCTTCCCAACCCAGGGATGGACCCTACATCTACGTTGGCAAGTGGATTCTTTACCATTGAGCCACCTGAGAAGTCCCAGGCGAATAATGGGGACTGTCAAACGCGCTTTTTGTTAGGATGCCTGGCTCAGCTTGAAGGGCAGGTGTCGCTTGGAGACCAGAGTAGAAGCAGGGAGCACCATTACAAACCAGTAGCCCTGACTAAGACAAATGGGTGAACCGACTGTGAAGCCCAAACTGATGGACAGAGGCAATAGCCATTTTCCCGAGCCTCACAGTCACAAAAACCTAGGTTTTTTGAACTTTTGTATTACTTCCAAATGAATATATATGGGTGTTAGATTTTAAGTAGGAGCATTCATCTGTATTGTAATTTTCATAACTCTTTGGACCTATCTTCACTTTTTGTATATGGAAAACTTCAAAAGTAGAAGAGGACTGCAACTTTCTGGATCTTCTGTCAGGGAAAATGCTAGATTTGAGAGTTCTTTAACCTGCACAGGTGGAATGTCTGCCCAGGTTTGTACGATGGGCTCATAGAAAGACAGCAATGCCTTTCTTAAGCCAGATGCCCTAATTTTATATCCCTTATGTCAGAAGAGCAAATAAGCTACTGCTCTAAGCTTTAGCTACACAACCAAATACAATCATTGCTACTTATGACTCTGATGGAGAGAATAGAAAAAGTCAGTATTAATATATATTAATACATATTTTTGAGATGATAAGGGGTACATGGTAAAAAAAGAAATGGAACAAAAATGATGGTTAGTTTCAAGTAGAGAATGGTATGAAATATCTAGTGAAACACATTAATATAATGGTGAAGGAATTATAAACAAGGGAGAAGGAAATGGCAACCCACTCCAGTACTCTTGCCTGGAAAATCCCATGGATGGAGGAGCCTGGTGGGCTGCAGTCCATGGGATCACTGAGAGTTGGACACGACTCAGTGACTTCACTTTCACTTACACTTGCACGCATTGGAGAAGGAAATGGCGACCCACTCCAGTGTTCTTGCCTGGGGAATCCCAGGGACGGGGGAGCCTGGTGGGCTGCCATCTATGGGGTCGCACAGAGCTGGACTCGACTGAAACGACTTAGCAGCAGCAGCAGCAGCAGCAGAACCATCCTGGCCTGGGGAAGTAGCAGATAGCATGGTTCCCCTTGTCCTCCAAATTCAGCCTAACCCTCATCTTGTTAAGGACCCTTAAAACACTTTCTTATACACATTAAAGGTTGCTTGATCTAAATAAGCATCGTATTCTGGGTCTTTATTTTATAGGTTAACTTGAGATGGTAGTTATTTAAATGAGTTGAACAGACAGTGGAACAAATCTAAATTTAGCCACTCTGAGTGGGTAGTAAAGGATTGAAAAACAAAAACCTGGCAAATCTCATTGATGGATTCAAATCTTAAGCGTTTATGCAATGGTAACATAGATCTTCAAATAGCTAATATTTGGGCACCTGCAGATTAACATTCAGTGAACTTGCAACTTTTAAAGGCCTGCCCAGGTTGGACAAACTATTTTACCATCAACACTATTCACCACTGCCACAGCTGAAAAGACAAACAAATCACAAACATCTGAGAAAGAGAGGAATTAAGAACACGAGGAGGAGAAAACCTGCAGGCTGCAACCCACACAGCTTTCCCTGTCTTCCTACTGGATCGTCTCCAATCCACCCCAAACTGCTGAACTGACATGTGGTAAACTTGGATGGCCCAGAGAGGCGGAACACACCCAGCTGTGCGAATCTGGCAGTCTGCTATTTCACCTGGCATTTCTGGAGAGCAGGACCCTTGCCACACTGTTGGATCAATCAGTTTTAGTAAGTTAAACGATTTCCAGTTTCCTGGCAGGGACAATGAAAACCTATCTCAGGAAAGATGGAGTTCATAGAGCAGTCTTGCAAGTAACTCTGCCTTCACCGGGTCTGGATGAGTGCAGGCTGCAGAACTGTAGACTTTCTTTGATTTTCTTTGCTTCTACTGGTAATAGTTGGGGATGCTTTTAGAGAATTCTTATGTATCCATAGTGAAGACTTCAATTTCTCTAGAAAGCTGAAAACATAACACAGCATTTTCCCTGTACGTGTACGGAGTCTGCTCGATATTTAAGAGTTGGAGTCATCTGTTCTCTATCCTGACACTGGGAATCTCTGTGCTGTTCGATCCGTATTAGCTATAGCTGAGTTCTTTTCATCTTCTCAGTTATTCAATGATACGTGTTAGCATAATTTCACTGAAATTCAATGACAGTATTGCAAACTTCCTCCTCTTTGAATTTTTCTATAGAAAAGTTAAAAATATATTCAAGTTACTCTATTGCAGGATATCATAGGTATGTTGGGGAAAATCAAAGAGAGCACAGAGATATTTACTTATAGCTGGGGGATCAGGGGTGAGCCACAGATGATGAATATGAGAGGATTTTAATCAGTAGATGGATAGGAAATGATATGAACTGTGAGTGAGGACTAGGGGCCAGAGATCCCAGGTTGTATACAGGAAGCTTGGGGTGGTCCACGGGGACTGGAGAGACACAGGCTCACAGAGAGTCATGCTCAGCGCAAATCAACAGACTTAACTGAGCAACTAAGCTTTATTGGGAAAGTTGGTCGAGACCAAGCCTCGCAGGCACTGGAAGCCCAAGTGGGAAGTTTGTGTCTCATCCCACTGGGTACACGGTCATCATAAGTCCAAGTACCCTGGGCTGGCAGGGGGACCCTGCACCTGCTGTTTCAAACATCCCAGGTAAGCTCACCTTGCCTCTTCTTCATGACCACAGCATTACTAATCATTTCCTCCACATGGCACAGCCTTTCCTCTCTTCCTGACTTTGCTAATGTCTCTCCTGAGCCGTTCTTTTATCTCCATTTCTGCTTGTGTAGACTGGACGACTCACCTCAGATACAATCTCCTCCACCTAGCTTCTCTCCATTTACTCCCTGGATCCTATCTTTAAAACTTCTCTAAATTCACACACAACTCTATTGGCAGTCATCATTTTCTAACTATTAAGGTGAAGGATGGACATCTCTTCTACCAAATGATAAGAACATTGACTAGACGGACCTTCGTTGGCAAAGTAATGTCTCTGCTTTTCAATATGCTATCTAGGTTGGTCATAACTTTCCTTTTAAGGAGTAAGCGTCTTTTGATTTCATGGCTGCAATCATCATTTGCAATCATCATCTGCAATCATCATCTTGCACAGAGCAAGATCTGTGTCCATTTACTTTATGTGTACACCTTCAGAAATGAGCAGAGTCATCTCTACATGGAAACTCAGTCAATACCAGTTGAACGGATAAACGGACAGTGAAACAGAATGGGACCCTACCCCCCATGTCCTCCACCTGACATTTTTTCTGCAGAAAAACTGTAGTCAAAGAATAAGTTTAATCAGAGACGTGAGAAAGTGCAGAAGCAAAGGGAGGCAGTCAAATGGACAAAGTAATAATAGTTCAGTCATTTAACACCAAGGATCTTTAGCTCCTCCTCAAGGGCTATAGAAGCTATTCTGAGCCATCTCCCGGCAGCTGTCTTACAGATGCTGAAACCCCCACCAGGTGGAGAAGTTAACTACATGATGAGCAAACTGTAGCCAAGACATAAGCTGCCAGCACTTAAGCTCCCCTTAAAAGCTCTTGCCCGCTGATGGTCAATAAGGGAGTCAGCATTTGGACATGTATCGGCCTTCTTCCCCCAGCTGCGGGCCTCCGGAGTAAAGCAGACTCTTCTTTTAGCCAGCTTTACCTCTCAAGTATTGGCTTTCCAGCAAGCAGACCTCACTTTTGGTAACAATAAAAAGATGGAGCACAAGGGCCACATGCTATTTTTGGAAGTTTAAAACAAAATTCTTCAACTAAAATCCCCTTACATTACAAAAGTGAATGCCTTTTGGCATATAACTATCATAAAATCACATTGATTTTTCAGATTGACAGTGGACTGTGGGGTCAAATTTAGATAAGAGAATATATTTAATGAAATGCATTTTACTATTTCCAGGATTATCTATCTGAAACTACAAAATGTGCACTAACTGAAATCAGTTATTAAAACACGTTTCTCAGATCCATATTATGTAAAGTTTCTTCAAATTTTCAAGAAGCAATACAAATCATGAGAATGACATTTAGGAAACATTTACTCCATTTACTCTTTGATTGCAAACATTGCTTTAAATTATATGCTGTGACTTCTACAATTAAATTTTGAAAAGGTACTTCAAATTTTATTGGGTATGACAACAGATGCTGAGTTTTAACATTAAAATTCTGAGTTGATGATACCTTTCTTAATACATGAGAAAAAAACCCAGATATAGTAATTGTGTCTTGAATAATTTTCATAAAAATTGATAAGGGCACACACAGACATCTAGATCATAGGGCTACATAAGGTTTTACAACGTATTTTCTATTCAGAGGTAAACGACACATCTTCCTAGATTATACTCTTCTGTGGCTTTTAAATTGTAATTCTAACAATCAACTTAAAAATAGTGGAGTCTAAATTACTTTGAGATTAAAACATGCCAGTAAATAAATATAATGAATTGTTGGTTCAATTTCTAATTGAACTGCAGAGGCTCTCATTTTGCAAATTGAGAAGCTAAGCTCACACTGTTTTGAAATGGGGATTAAGTCATTATAGAATTTTATCAAGCAGCACACGTAGGCTGATGTAGTCTAAGTGGGGGTGATCTCTTCTACCTCTCCAAATGGCTTAAGACATAATACAATCCACTATCTCCCCCACTGCAAATGTGCCTGCCAACAACTCGTGATTAAGAAGAGTACTAGACTAAACATGGAATCAAAAAGAGCGCACAGATATTTAGAGTCTGACCTAGAAGAAATAGGAAACCTGATGACTAGAAAATAATGAATTTCAACCCATTCACAGCGTTACTGGTGGCTCAGAGGTTAAAGCATCTGCCTGCAATGCAGGAGAAGTTTGATGCCATTCGTTGTCCT
Source organism: Oreotragus oreotragus (assembly GCA_006410675.1). Lineage (NCBI taxonomy): Eukaryota > Metazoa > Chordata > Mammalia > Artiodactyla > Bovidae > Oreotragus > Oreotragus oreotragus. The sequence goes on along the minus strand of SJYX01002874.1, from coordinate 48,085 downwards.
GATTCATGTCAAAGCACCAGCAATTTTACCCACCATTGCTTTTGTACCGTCAGTGAAACCATTCAGTGGGCAAAAAAGCAAACAGAATAACTTCAGTATTATAATGAATTATATTACTGATATATCAGTATTACAATGAAACTAGTTTTTACTTTGCAGAGTTCCTAAAAGAGCCTCAGAGCCCAGGGCTCTGCAGCCCATGTTTTGAGAACTGCTGTTCTAATTCACTTTGACCAGTATTAATAGCCATGGGAAAAAAGGAATTTTTTGAAATCTCAGAGGTTAAAGCATCTGCCTGCAATGCAGGAGACCTGGGTTCGATCCCTGGGTTGGGAAGATTCCCTGGAGAAGGAAATGGCAACCCACTCCAGTATTCTTGCCTGGAGAATCCCATGGACAGAGGAGCCTGGTAGGCTACAGTCCACGGGGTTGCAAAGAGTTGGACACGACTGAGTGACTTCACACACACACACACACAGAAGTTATTAAAATCAAATGAGATTTTCCCTTAAAAGGCATTTATATATTGCAGGATACATTTTATCATACAATTTTCAAAAAGATCAATTAATCATGTCATAAAATACAGAAATACTTCCTACTTGATTAAAATGATTATAGTAACAATTTTTTTATATGACATATTTTATTATATTTCTACACGTACTTAAGAACTCTTAATATTCTTATAAATAAAAACTTGGTGATTTGCTTGCTCACAAAAAAATCTTATTATTATCTTATTATTTCTACATAATAAAAAATAAATAATAAAAAAATATGTAATTCTAATATTTTAACTATAGCATCTGTAATTATCATTAGCTAATTACAAAGTAATTATCCTACCTGAACATTCAGGGACTATCTGATGTTGACCCAAGTTCGAATCTTCATCTGACCCCTCTTCAGGCAATTTTATTTTCTCAGAGTAGCTTTCCGTTTTATTATCATTACTGTTTCTACTTTCCTCTGTATTACTGCTTTCTGAGTGGCCTTCTTTACCAGAGTTCAAACTGATTGCAGTATCAACCTAAAAATTATTTCCAAAGAAGTAGTTTTCAAAAATAATGTTTTTTATTTTAAATTTGTAGACTATTTTAACTCAAATATAAGTATATGTAAGGACATGCATCATACAGAAGTGTTAAATTATTCTAATAATATAACACTTGATAAAATAAAATTTACATGCACAACTGAATTTAATAACATTTGCACCAAAGTAATATGCACCACTCTTCAGCAATTTCTACCAACAATAGGGAAGAGTCAGTCCCAAAGAGAATCTCTCTCTGTGAAGCTCTGAGAATGAGGCACGATGCTTCCTGCTGCCGGAGCTGACTCTCGGATGGAGAATCAAGGGTCTAGAGCAGGACTAATCAACACAGTAGTCACCAGAGTCACTCGTCACATGTGGCTACTGAACAGCTGCAGAGCGAATAGTCTGAATCACAGTGTGCTTCTAATGGAGTTCTTCAAATCAGAACCATGCGCTTTGGTTCATCATCTACTCTTATACTAGTCACAGCTTTTCTATTTCATTTTGGTTTCTCTTTCCATTTTAGCAAAGTTCACTTGCTAAAAACTGGTGAAGACACCAGTTTGGTGCAGCTGTGTTTTCCTGAGAGAGGACAGGAAAAGACATCCATGGCTGTATGAACCAAAAATAGGGATCACAGGGCTTGAAGGCTGTGCTTGGCAGTAAAAGTCACCTTGGAAATTAACACAGCCCATAAGAGAGGAAAAACCTCAGGGAGAGTGGAGACATAACTTTCCCCTCCAACGGAGGGAATGTCTGCTCCAGCCCTGAAGGACTCAGCCCTTGGAGGCTTTTATGCTCATGGTCTACTCTCCATCACTGCAATCTGAGTCCCCTTGTGAATCTCCAGGACAGAAGGCAGGTGGTGCTGAGAATGAAACTGCCAGGGTTTAATTGCTTACACGACTGCACAAGCTTCAGTTCAGTTCAGTCGCTCAGTCGTGTCCGACTCTTTGCGACCCCATGAATCGCAGCACGCCAGGCCTCCCTATCCATCACCATCTCCCGGAGTTCACTCAGACTCATGTCCATCGAGTCTGTGATGCCATCCAGCCATCTCATCCTCGGTTGTCCCCTTCTCCTCCTGCCCCCAATCCCTCCCAGCATCAGAGTCTTTTCCAATGAGTCAACTCTTCGCATGAGGTGGCCAAAGTACTGGAGTTTCAGCTTTAGCATCATTCCTTCCAAAGAAATCCCAGGGTTGATCTCCTTCAGAATGGACTGGTTGGATCTCCTTGCAGTCCAAGGGACTCTCAAGAGTCTTCTCCAACACCACAGTTCAAAAGCATNCCATCTCTCTCAGAATTTTCCATAGTTTATTGTGATCCACACAGTCAAAGGCTTTGGCATAGTCAATAAAGCAGAAATAGATGTTTTTCTGGAACTCTCTTGCTTTTTCCATGATCCAGCAGATGTTGGCAATTTGATCTCTGGTTCCTCTGCCTTTTCTAAAACCAGCTTGAACATCTGGAAGTTCACGGTCCACATATTGCTGAAGCCTGGGACACAGAATCCTGGGCTCTTCTTTCCCAGAGACTTACTGACAGATAACAACCCAGAAACTATGGGCAAGACACAGCCAGGAGGCAGCGATGAGGCTGGGGAAGCAGAGCCCCTCACCTTCTCCTGAGTCGCAGGGGTCAGCTGTGGCGGATGATCCACAGGGTAAATGACACAACTCCTGAGGCAAAGGAAGGAGCTTCTCCAAAAGCAGAGCCTTGCTCCAAAGCAGCTCTGTTGACAGGATGGGACTTTCTAGACCAAATAATGGAAAATGGCCTTACGGATGGGCCTCCCCAGTGGCTCAGCATGAAAGATACAGGAGCCACAGGAGATGCGGGTTCAATCCCCGGGTGGGGAAGATCCCCAGGAGGAGGACATGGCCACCCAACCTCAGAGACAGAGGAGCCTGGTGGGCACAGAGCCAGACACGAGTGAAGTGACTTAGCACAGCTCATGCTTATGGATAAGAAAAATATGGGCAAACAATTGCTAAGAAAGAGAACAGAGCTAAGAAGAGAAATGGAAATGCTTATAACTGACAGGAAATCTGGATTTGAATGCCCGGTGGAGAGGAGGTAAGATTTAAAAAAATATATATCTGTCTGAATTAAATTATTTTGTACTGAGTTATGATTACCATACCTTTAGCTATGATTGCCATACCTTTAGCTATGATTACCATACTACCTTAATATTAGTTTCAAGTGTGCGGCATACAGATTCTTTACTCTTCCTTTTCACTTCTTGCTTGCACCCCACGTGATAGATGCTGGTCATGAATGGTAAGTAGCAACTGTGCTGCTCTGGGCTGAGGGTGGTGTTCACCATGCCACCCAGGAGGTGACCCTGTCACCCACCTTTCCATATGCAAGGGGTGTCCCCTTTAACTCAAACTCAATCAGCACATAATGCTTCCTCCCCAAAGGGAATTTTGACTCATTCCATGATTGCTAGATGTCTAGAATTTTGAACGAGTTAAAAAATGAAAAAGGAATACAGGTATACATTAATTACTGAAAACATCTCTTGAGTGTCTGATAGGACGGTCTGCACCTGCATCTCAGCAGCTCAGTGGCTAGAACCAGAGCCCCAAACGGCAACTTTAAAACCTCTACACACTGGCTATCCTTTGGAGGAACACGTTTCAAGGAAGGTTGGTTTGAGGAGGCATCACTCCATGAAATCTTCACTTGAACCTCAGTGCTCAGTATTCTTTGGAGAATTCAGCACAGACTGATATTAATAAATACAATAATTCAGATCAGAATATTGGATAATCTGGAGTTTGCTTCTGCAGTACATCTCCTACATATGAACCTTCAAGTTTCCACTTTTCAAAGGTGGGAATGTGTGTTCCATCAGCGTCACGCATCAGTGGCACTGCAGCTCGCCCTCCGTTCCCATTGCTGATGACCCTGCAGCTCTACCATCTCCTACCCCCCGCCTCCTCCAGTCAGCAACTCGCCTTGCCTGTTCACTCAGTGCCAGCCCGTGTGCCAGCTGCTGTTCTGTGCTACTGTACTTCTCAAGGTGCAACACTGTGACATTAAAAATGTCTATTTTTTGTGTGTTTGTTTGCTTTTTATGTATTACATGTGTGAAAAGAATTATAGACCTATTGCAATACAGAATTATATAGCCAACTGTGTTAGCGGGTACCTAGACTAACTCTGTTGGACTTACACACAATTGGACCTACGAACATGCTTTTGGAACAGAACTCGTTCACATATAGGGGACTTACTGGTCACAATGTTATTTTCTTTCCTCCTCACTTCCCTTTCTGTACCTCACTGCCCCCTCCAACCCCCGGAGAAAGTTTTCTGATCTTCTCCCGTCCCACCCCACGGCCAGCTTTGTGTAAATGCACAGATTCCTCAGGCTTCCCTTGTGCCTCAGATGGTAAAGAACACTCCTGTAATGCAGGAGACCTGGGTTCGATCTCTGGGTCAGGAAGATGCCCTGGAGAAGAGAATGGCTACCCACTCTAGTATTCTTCCCTGGAGAATTCCATGGACAGAGGAGCCTGGAGGGCTACAGTCTTATGGGGTTGCAAAGAGATGGACAGAACTGAGCAACTAACACTTCACAGATTCCTCAGAACCAACCTCATGCCATGGCAGGAGCACTTGGTACAAGTGCTTAAAATATAAAGCAACCCAGGCCACACCTAAACATACTGAAAGAGAATCAAGAGGCCCCTAGAAAATTAGATTTTATGACTTTTCATAGCTTCAGGAAATAGTAAGAACACTAGCTACAGGGACAAACATTTGTATTTTGCTTTAAGGCCACTAAATCTAGAAGGTCACAGAGTAAATAATTTTCACAAATGTAAACTGCCCCTATAAGACCTGCCCTGCCCACAGGACTTTTTAAACATGAAAGCACGTAATAAATGAGATCCAGCCTTATGGATTTATCTTGAATTAGTCATGAAGGAAAGAAGGACTTTTATAGAACCTAATTTCCATTTATTTGCTAATTATAAAATACGTATTTACCAACTCCAAAGTAAAGTCCTCCATGGATATAAGGGGCTCAAATCACTGAAGTAGTATTTGTCCTATCACAGACCCACAAAGCACATTTTATACATTTCAGAATAAATCACTGACACTGAACATGTGACAATTAAATTAGAGTCTATGGTTGCCATGATGACTTGTAGAACTTGGCTGTGGTCTTCAAGAGCCTTTAGCTCAGCGGTTTTCAAAAATGTCTTAAGTCATCTGTCATCTTCTTCAAATAAAACCTTACATAAGACCACAATATAAAATATTAATAAAAGTGGAGTTGTTCTGGTCAAAGCAGGAAAGGGAGACAAACTGAGTTAAATCTCTGATTTTACAGGAGAGGTGATTTAGGTTCAGAGAAGGTTTTTGTTCACAAAAGAAATCAACAAGGAAACTATGAATAAAACATGCATAGTTTGAGTCTCAATCCAGACGCTTTTTCCAGTAAATTATGATCAATCTAGAACAGGAATCTGACAAGAGGAAAGCTGAATCACTTAGATTCAGCGACTATATAGTTTGTTAGAGCTTTCATAGCAAAGCACCACAGATTAGGCAACTGAAATCGCGGCCATGTGCTTTTCACGGTTCTGGAGGCTAGAACTGCAAGGTCAAGCTGTCCGCAGCACTGCTCCCCGCAGAGGCTTCTCTCCCTGGCCTGGAGACGGTCGTCTCCCGCTGTGTCCTCACAGGACCTCACCTCTGCGTGTGCCCACGTCCCCACACCCTCTTCTCCTAAGGACACCAGGCCCATTAGATTCGGGTCTCTGCATAGGATCTATTTTATCTTAAACACCCCTTTAAAGGCCTCTGCCGCTGCTGCTGCTAAGTCGCTTCAGTCGTGTCCGACTCTGTGCTACTCCATAGACGGCAGCCCACCAGGCTCCCTCATCCCTGGGATTCTCCAGGCAAGAACACTGGAGTGGGTTGCCATTTCCTTCTCCAATGCATGAAAGTGAAAAGGGAAAGTGAAGTCGCTCAGTCATGTCCGACCCTCAGCGACCCCATGGCCTGCAGCCTTCCAGGCTCCGCTGTCCATGGGATTTTCCAGGCAAGAGCACTGGAGTGGGGTGCCACTGCCAAGCAAATAAGGCCTTCAGAATAAGGCTCAGACAGTACTCTACCTGTAATGCAGGAGACCTGGATTTGACCCCTGGGCTGGGAAGATCCCCCAGAGAAGGGCATGGCTACCCACCCCAGTATTCTTGCCTGGAGAATCCCATGGACAGAGGAGTCTGGTGGGCTACAGTCCATGGGGTCACAAAGAGTCGGACATGACTGAGTGACTTAATGCTTTCACTTTTCCAAGTACAGCCACACGCTGAGGTCCTGGGGCTTTAACATGTCTTTTGTGAGGGGATACCACTCAGTCTATAGCAATGGCCACCCCTGAACTGAACGCTTCTGGATTCAGTTACACTGTCTCAAATAGAGAGGTGGCACACAGCAGGTTTGTATTGACCTTGAGCTTGTTAACAGTGATTTCGAATGGTGAGTCATAGCACGCCTTGACTATTTTTTGTGAGAAGTGTGGAAAGTAACTTGTTTTAACTTGTCACTACCTCCTATGGTATTTAGCAGCAGCATATTAAAATAATTTTTTCTAGTCCTGTAAATAAATGGAAAATAGGGTGGGTTTGAAGACGATCCTGTAACCCACTCTCAAGAAGTGAACGCATTTCCTTAAAGAAAATAATGGTGTTACAATCATGCCGCTGAGAAGCTGCCTGCAGGTCACGGCCTCCGTCTGCTCTGTCTCCACAGTGACCCATGCCTCTGTCCCCACAGCTGCTGTCGGCATCGTGAGTCACCTCTAATGTTTGTTTCTAAATCCAGGGCATCTATGGGGCAGGGATGTGCCTGTGACCTTCATCCACCAGGCAGGTGACGGCAGAGTAGAGGTGGGGCACCAATAAGTAGCAGCCCCACAGCTGCTAAGTCGTTGCTAAGTCAGATCCTTCTCTGTGCTCGACTTCACCAGGGAATACAAAGACCCATATAAACCTTATGCCCCATTTAGGGTAAAAAAAAAAAAAAAAAACTGTGCCATAACTGTAGACAGCTCTGAGTTGTTAGGAAAGTTTTAAATGCAATAAAATAAGCCCCAGACACAGAGAAAGGGCAACACAGCACCCCAGGTATGGAGCCCACTGGCAGCAATTCTGGGCCCGGGAGCAGTGCGGCTGAGAACACCTGAGGGGCGGGAGCAGATGGCAGGTGGCACAGGGTGCGGTGGGGCACCTGGCTTCGGCTCCATCCTGCCAGGCCAGGCTGGAGGAGACCGTCCAGCCCAGGGGCCCTGCCACCACCTGCTTCCAGGGCGCAGAGTCTGGAGGAGACATCAGTCCTGCTTTTAAATGTATCTGGAGGGAGGANTCCCTGGGATTCTCCAGGCAAGAACACTGGAGTGGGTTGCCATTTCCTTCTCCAATGCATGAAAGTGAAAAGGGAAAGTGAAGTCGCTCAGTCATGTCCGACCCTCAGCGACCCCATGGCCTGCAGCCTTCCAGGCTCCGCTGTCCATGGGATTTTCCAGGCAAGAGCACTGGAGTGGGGTGCCACTGCCAAGCAAATAAGGCCTTCAGAATAAGGCTCAGACAGTACTCTACCTGTAATGCAGGAGACCTGGATTTGACCCCTGGGCTGGGAAGATCCCCCAGAGAAGGGCATGGCTACCCACCCCAGTATTCTTGCCTGGAGAATCCCATGGACAGAGGAGTCTGGTGGGCTACAGTCCATGGGGTCACAAAGAGTCGGACATGACTGAGTGACTTAATGCTTTCACTTTTCCAAGTACAGCCACACGCTGAGGTCCTGGGGCTTTAACATGTCTTTTGTGAGGGGATACCACTCAGTCTATAGCAATGGCCACCCCTGAACTGAACGCTTCTGGATTCAGTTACACTGTCTCAAATAGAGAGGTGGCACACAGCAGGTTTGTATTGACCTTGAGCTTGTTAACAGTGATTTCGAATGGTGAGTCATAGCACGCCTTGACTATTTTTTGTGAGAAGTGTGGAAAGTAACTTGTTTTAACTTGTCACTACCTCCTATGGTATTTAGCAGCAGCATATTAAAATAATTTTTTCTAGTCCTGTAAATAAATGGAAAATAGGGTGGGTTTGAAGACGATCCTGTAACCCACTCTCAAGAAGTGAACGCATTTCCTTAAAGAAAATAATGGTGTTACAATCACGCCGCTGAGAAGCTGCCTGCAGGTCACGGCCTCCGTCTGCTCTGTCTCCACAGTGACCCATGCCTCTGTCCCCACAGCTGCTGTCGGCATCGTGAGTCACCTCTAATGTTTGTTTCTAAATCCAGGGCATCTATGGGGCAGGGATGTGCCTGTGACCTTCATCCACCAGGCAGGTGACGGCAGAGTAGAGGTGGGGCACCAATAAGTAGCAGCCCCACAGCTGCTAAGTCGTTGCTAAGTCAGATCCTTCTCTGTGCTCGACTTCACCAGGGAATACAAAGACCCATATAAACCTTATGCCCCATTTAGGGTAAAAAAAAAAAAAAAAAACCTGTGCCATAACTGTAGACAGCTCTGAGTTGTTAGGAAAGTTTTAAATGCAATAAAATAAGCCCCAGACACAGAGAAAGGGCAACACAGCGCCCCAGGTATGGAGCCCACTGGCAGCAATTCTGGGCCCGGGAGCAGTGCGGCTGAGAACACCTGAGGGGTGGGAGCAGATGGCAGGTGGCACAGGGTGCGGTGGGGTGCCTGGCTTCGGCTCCATCCTGCCAGGCCAGGCTGGAGGAGACCGTCCAGCCCAGGGGCCCTGCCACCACCTGCTTCCAGGGCGCAGAGTCTGGAGGAGACATCAGTCCTGCTTTTAAATGTATCTGGAGGGAGGAATAAATTAGGACTTTGGGATTAACATATACACATGACTACATATAAAATAGATAATCTACAAGCATCTACTGTATGGTACAGGGAACTATTAACTCATAAGGGAAAACAATATGAAAGAGAATATATATATAAACATATACATATATTTTTCTTGTTTAGTCACTGTACATAGATATTATATATAAATACACATACTATACAGAGATATATATACATACATATATCTGTGTTCATGCCTGGAGAATCCCAGGGATGGGGGAGCCTGGTGGGCTGCCGTCTATGGGGTCACACAGAGTCGGACACGACTGAAGTGACTTAGCAGCAGGTCAAGAAGCAGCAGTCAGAACTGGACATGGAACAACAGACTGGTTCAAAATTGGGAAAGGAGAACGTCAAGGCTGTATATTGTCACCCTGTTTCTTTAACTTCTATACAGAGTACATCAAGAGAAATGTCAGGCTGGATGAAGCACAAGCTGGAATCAAGATTGCCAGGAGAAATATCAATAACCTCATATATGCAGATGACACCACCCTTATGGCAGAAAGTGAAAAGGAACTAAAGAGCCTCTTGATGAAAGTGAAAGAGGAGAGTGAGAAAGTTGGCTTAAAATGCAACATCCATAAAATGAAGATCATGGCACCTGGTCCCATCACTTCATGGCAACTAAATGGGGAAACAATGGAAGCAGTGACAGACTTTATTTTCTTGGGCTCCAAAATCACTGCAGATGGTGACTGCAGCCGTGAAATTAAAAGACACTTGCTCCTTGGAAGAAAAACGATGACAAACCTAGACAAAATATTAAAAAGCAGGGATATTACTTTGCAGACAAAGGTCCATATAATCAAAGCTATGGTTTTTCCAGTAGTCATATATGGATGTGAGAGTTGGACCACAAAGAAAGCTGAGTACCAAAGAACTGATGCTTTCAAACTCTGGTGTTGGAAAAGACTCTTGAGAGTCCCTTGGACTACAAGGAGATCCAGCCAGTCAATCTTAAAAGAAATCAGTCCTGAATATTCATTGGAAGGACTGATGCTGAAGCTGAAGCTCCAATACTTTGGCCTCCTGATGCAAAGAATTGACTCATTGGAAAAAAAAAAACCTGATGATGGGAAAGATTAAAGGCAGGTGGAGAAGGGGACAACAGAGGATGAGATGGTTGGATGGCATCACTGACTCGATGCACATGAGTTTGAGTAAACTCCAGGAGTTGGTGATGGACAGGGAACCCTGGCCTGCTGTAGTCCATGAGGTTGCCAAGAGTCGGACACCACTGAGCTACTGAACTGAACCGATATATACTATATACTATAGAAATACATCCACATATCTGAGGTTGTTGATGTTTCTCCCACCTATCTTGATTCTAGCCTGTACCTCATACAGCCTGACATTTCTCAGGATGCACTCAGCATATAGGTTAAATAAAGAGGGCAGGAGAAACATCAACAACCTCAGATATGCAGATACCACTCTAATGGCAGAAAGCGAAAAGGAACTAAAGAGCTTCTTGATGAGGATGAAGGAGGAGAGCGAAAGAGCCAACTTAAAACTAAATATGAAAACAACTAGGAACATGTCATCTGGTCCCATTATTTAATAGCAAATAGGAGGGGAGAAGGTGGGAGCAGTGACAGATCTCCCCTTCTTGGGCTCTGAGATCAGTGCGGATGGTGACTGCAGCCATGAAGTCAGAAGACAGTTGCTTCTCTGCAGGAAAGCCATTATAAGCCTGGACAGTGTGTTGAAAAGCAGAGACATTACTCTGCTGACAAAGGTCCATTTAGTCAAGGCTATGGTCTTACCAGTGGTCACATATGGTTGTGAGAGCTGGACCATAAAGGAGGCACAGCACCAAAGAACTGATGCCTTCAAACTGTGGCTCTGGAGAAGACTCCTGAGAGTCCGCTGGACTGCAAGGAGATCCAACCAGTCAATCCTAAAGGAAACCAAACCTGTATACTCACTGGAAGGACTGATTCTGACGCAGAAGCTCCAGTATTTTGGCCCTGATGAGAAGAGCCAACTCACTGGAAAAGACCCTGATGCAGTGAAAGACTGAGGGCAGAAGGAAAAGAGGGCATCAGAGGAGGAGATGGCTGGGTGGCATCACGGATAAAATGGACATGAACTTGGGCCAAGTTCTGCAGATGGTCAGGGAATGAGTGTGTAACTGAAGAACAATAAAAATACATATAGATATATACTGTATCTACTCGTAGATAGATACTGTATGGGGCTTCCCTGGTGGCTCAGATGGTAAAGAATCTACCTGCAGTGCAGGAGACCTGGGTCTGTTCCCTGAGTGGGAAAGATTCCCTGGAGAAGGAAATGACAACCCATTTCAGCATTCTTAGCTGGAGAATCCCATGGACAAGAAAAACCTGGAGGGCTGCAGTCCCTGGGGTCGTGAAGAGTTGGCATGGCTGAATGACTAACACACATATACTATATGTAGTATATACCTATACATAGTGAAGTGAAAGTGAAGTCGCTCAGTCGTGTCCGACTCTTTGCGATCCCATGAACTGTAGCCTATCAGGCTCCTCTGTCCATGGGATTTTCCAGGCAAGAGTGCTGGAGTGGATTGCCATATCCTTCTCCAGGGGATCTTCCCGACCCAGGAAGACCTATACATAGTATCTGTATGTATTTATATATATGCACATATGAATATATATGCATATTTGTGTGTTCAGTACAGTTCAGTCGCTCAGTCATGTCCAACTCTTTGTGACCCCATGGACAGCGGCACCCCAGGCATCCCTGTCCACTACCAACTTCCAGAGTTTACTCAGACTCATGTCCTTTGAGTTGGTGATGCCATCCAACCATCTCATTCTGTCATCCCCTTCTCCTCCTGCCTTCAATCTTTCCCAGCATCAGGGTCTTTTTCAATGAGTCAGTTCTTCTCATCAGGTGGCCAAAGTATTGGAGTTTCAGCTTCAGCATCAGTCCTTCCAGTGAATATTCAGAACTGATTTCCTTTAGGATGGACTGGTTGGATCTCCTTACAGTCCAAGGGACTCTCAAGAGTCCTCCAACACCACAGTTCAAAAGCAACAATTCTTCAGGCTCAGCTTTCTTTAGAGTCCAACTCTCACATCCATACATGACTACTGGAAAATCCATAGCTTTGATTAGGTGGATCTTTGTTGTCAAAGTAATGTCTCTGCTTTTTAATATGCTGTCTAGGTTGGTGTGTGTATACATATATATAAATGAATCACTGTGTTGTACACCTGAAACTAGGCCAATATTGTAAAATAATAAAAAAAAATACTTCAACTATATAAAAGAGTAGAGCACAGTCTGCATATGTTAAATCTCAAAAACAAACAAACAAACAAACCTGGAGGCCAGGATGCTGCCCGCCTGAGAGAACCTCCCCCCTCTCCTTTCTTGGCCCCCACCACTTTCCAGTCCTGGGGGAGGTCCCGCTGTGGTCAGGCTGCACAACAGCTGAGACCACGCAGCTTCTCGTGTTCCAGAACAGCTCAGTCCCCACTCCTGCCTCAACCATCATTTACAACTAGACGAGCCCATGGCAATATCTTAACAACTAGCCAGATACTGAAAGAAAGCTCACTGGAATCACTTTTAACTTGATGCAAGGCACTGCAGGAGACGTCCTGTCTCTCTAGGGGTGCTTTTGTTTCAGTAATGGGCATTTGTTAAGCGAATTGCCAATAAGTGGATGGCACTGCTAGAAGAGTCAAGTTTCAGACAGCAAGGGGGATGGTTCTGGAAAGGAAACTCCCCTGTGTCCCCTATGCCTCTCTCCTCCTTATCTGTACTGATAAATTCTCATTGTAAGTTTCTGGAAAAGTTATCATGGTGTGATGAAAACACCTTGCAGAATTGTCATAGATTGTGAAAACAGCCTCATCGATGATGTGCTTTTTAAATTAAAAAAAAAAAAATTGTTTGTCTCACGTGTTGGGTGTTACATAAGTGAAGAACATTTTCATAACTTCCAAATATTTTTTACTGAAAATTTGAAGCAATCTTATATATACCTAATATGGCGTAGAGCATGCGAGATTTTTGGGTTTTCATCCTTTGTTAATAGTTTCTGTTCTGTTTTGGAGATGGGATAATGCAGAATAGCGGTTCGCCTTACGGCCTTTGGAGGTGGACTTCACTGCCTGAAATCCAAGCTCCGCCGCGGACTGCTTACGAATTCGGGGCAAGCTGCTTTCGCCCACCCGTGCTCTGCTCCTTCCTGTGGTTTAGAGCCACTCTGCCGAATCCATCCACCAGGTCAAAGGGCTCGTCACTGACATTCAGTGCGCGCATGCTCAGTGGTGTCCGGCTCTTTGCGACCTCACGGACTGTGGCCGGCCAGGCTCTCCTGCATAGGATTCTGCAGGCAAGACCGGAGCGGGCTGCCATTTCCTATTCCAGGGGGCCTTCCCAACGCAGCGATGGAACCTGCGTCTCTTACAGCTCCTGCCTTGGCGGGAGGGTTCTGGTGCGTGGACCCTGGCACGCTGTCAATGCTCACGAGGTGCCAGCTACCTTTATTCAGCTTGTGCACTTCCAAAAGCAGACTTCTTTTCACGTTCAAAGCTTTCAGTGCTGACTAGCTGTCACGCAGACAGAGGAAGAACAATCTGGGGCATCCAATTACAGTGGCTAAGAGCAATAACACACCTACGGATACTTCCAACTGAACAGCACCGCAACGTGACTTCATCTTCCTCTCCTTGCTACTATACTAACAGTCTATAAATAAACACTCTGTGACCTCTGAGGGAGGCCCGGCATGTCCGGTTTTGGGAGTAGCCAGCTGGGCCGTGGGCTGCTGGCCCTGTGTCAAGAGCCAGCTCCCCTGTGCCGGTCATTAGCTGCCAGGAAATGCCTTCCTTATTAGTCATTATGGCCTGATGATGTTCTAGTGATAGAGTGTTAATACTGTGTGAAACGCTGTAGTTTCTCAGTTGGATTAGGAGATTTGTACTGTACTTTATTATTCTAGTTTGAATCGTTAAAGTGATCACCTTGTCGAAGGAAAAATATGTCATAAAATTCAGAGTTTCCAATGTTAGCCTGGATTTAGTCCTATAATTAAGAGTGGGAAAAGTAAGTGGTATTAGAATATTAGAGATTCATCCTATCCGAGGATGTGTTTGTTATTGAGGGCCTACTGTGTGCCCGGCATCACTCTCATAGATATACATGAACCTACAGAGACAGTTGACAGTCCTGTTAGAAAAACAAAACTATGGAGCAAGAAATAGCACTGTTCATGTCACAATACTGCTATTGACGTAAATAGTACTAATTAAAAAAAAATTCCTGGCAAACAAAATCTTCTGAATTTAAGCCAGATATGTGAATATGGTCAAGCAATCAGCAGTGATATCTGAGAACTTTTAACCTTGATTTCAACAGTCCCACTTGAGAGCTGGGATGACGGGTGTTTCTTTCTTCCAAGAGCCACTTGGTAACCAGATCTCAAAACAATAAAATGCTACAGAGAAGGTTTTTGTGATTTGAAACTTTTCTGCCAAAAAGACAGCACAGCGACTACCATACAAAGTCTCCCAGAGGGACGCCTGAGGATACCGACTCTGTGTTAGACTGTTCACCAGGGGCCACCAGGAATCAAAGGTGCCCGACACCGGCTGGGTGAATGCAGAAAGGGAGGAGGAGCGGGGAGGGGTGTGCAGGCAGGCTCTGGTCCCCCCGCAGCACCTTAGCAGGATCCAGGCAGGAAGCGAAGCCGTGTGACCTCAGCCCAGAGCCTGTCCTGCCAGGCTCTTCCGTTCTCTTCTTGATCTTTTACGCTTTATCTTCCAAAAGCAAAGAACAGCGCTAAAACAGGCCTGGCCTTGGGCTTTCAAAAATATACTAAAGATTAAGATAACTTCTAAATCATCATTGATGACGGAAGGACTGAAATCCAATTTCTTGGTCTCTAAAGAGCATTTTTGCCTGTTTGTCTTGGAATATCGTTGATTTACCAAGTTGTGCTGCTTTCTGCTGTGCAGCAAAGTGAACCAGTTGTACACATACATGTATCGACTCTGGTTTAGATTCTTTCCCAGACAGGCCGTGGCAGGATACCGAGTTACACAGTCCTGTGCTGTCCATACAGCAGGTCCATGCTGGGTGTCCACTTTAGAAACAGTTTCGGTCTTTAGGTTTTGGGCCCTGCCGGCTCTTTCCTCTTCTCGAGGGCGTTCTCTAGCTGCGGTGAGTGGCGGCCGCTCCTGCACCGGCTCTCTGGCTGTGGGGCAGACGCTAGGCACACGGGCCTCAGTGGGTGAGCGCACGGGCTCGGTGGATGTGGAACGTGGGCTCAGCTGCTCCGCATGTATAGCAGTGTGCACGTTAATCCCAGTCCTCCGCTGAAGGACATTCAATCTCGGGTAGTGCACTTTAGGAACACAATTTGATGCCCAGATTATTTCATTTTCTATAATCAGTAGGCTTGTTTCAACAGTCCAGCTGCTTCTATCCACATGATGTTTACAACAAATATTCAAAACTGAAATTCTCAGCCAGTAAAGCTTTCCCTTCCTTACGGGCGATAGTCACAGTGCCCTAGTGATTCCCTGAAGGGTCTAACTCACAGCATGTACTGCCCCTGATATAACTGAATAAACTTAAAACTGAAGGTAGTCCCCTTGGTTGCCTGTGGTCATGGGGCCCAGGAACTACACAGATAGCTGAACTTTTAAAAATACACAGACATTTCCCATAGTTTCAACTTTCTCTGTAGAAGTTGCAAGGAAGAAAAAGGAGAGTCAAATTACATCTTCTCCAATGGACTGAATGTTTATGTCTCCCCATGGTTCACAGGTTGAAATTTTCAGCCCCAAGGTGGGGCCCTTGGGTGGTGATTCCGTCTTGAGGGTGGAGCCCTTATGAATGGGATGAGTGGCCTTAGGAAAGAGACCCCAGAGGGTGACCTTGCCTCTTCCACCAGGTGAGAGCACAGCAAGGGATCCAGCTCTCACCAGAACCCAATCACACTGGTGCCCCAATCTCCTAAGGACTGTGGGAAATAAATTTATTTTGTTTAGGATCCACCCTGTCTATAGTAAATGGTTATAGCACATCAAGTGGATTCTGACACCTTTCACGTCAAAGTGCTTGTTTTCTGATAATACAACACAAACGATGAGAACAAAGGAATGCGGAAGAGGCCGTGTGTGGCTGGCAGGCCCTGGAAGGGGCCCCGTGTCCATGCTCTGGGTGACCCCCTCCCCTTGCGTGTGGACGGGACCTGTGACTTGCTTCAGATCAACAGAATCAGAAGGTGGTGATGAGCCAGCATTCCTGTGATGACATTATGTTATAGGAGATTCTGTCTCAGCCAACGGCAGTGGGAGATTCTTCTTGCTCAGCTGACGGAGAAAGCAGCCAGATTGATAAAGCTCAGTCTGCAAGGAACTGCAGGCAGAGCCGGGCCAAGTGGATGGCCTCTGGGACCCAACAGTGGTCCGCAGCTGACAGACAGTCTGCTGAAGGCCCATCTGCATCAGAGGCCGGCTGAGAACTGGATTCTGCCCACAACTCAAGTGAGCTGGGAGCGATTCTTTCCCAGGGGAGTCTCCAGATGAGAACGAGGCCCAAGTGACACCTTCATTGCTGCCCGAGATCTGAGCAGGGCACCCGCTAAGTCTTGCCCAGACTTCTGACCCATGGACACGGTGAGATATTAAATGTGTGTGTCTGTGTGTTTGAAAAGTTAAATTTGTTGTAATTACTTACACAGCAAGAAAAAAAGCAAATACAGGTTTGGGCTTCTGAAAGCTGGCTGCTGCGGTAACAAACACCTAAGATAAAGCTTGGCTTTGGAACTGGACAGTGAGCAGAGGCTGGGAGAATTCTGAGGACCACGGCAGAGAGTCTGATTTTCCTTGAATAAACTGTTGATAGAAATCTGGATTTTAAGAATGCTTGAGGAAGGGAGGAACACATTACTGGAAACCAGAGGGATGGGGATCCTTGTTGTGTAGTGGCATAGCGTCTGATGAGATTGCCTCTTGCAGCTGCACACGAGGCAGAAACTGTGAGTGGTTAAGCTGGATGCACAGCCAAAGAGATTTCCAAGCAAAGCGGTGGGAATGTTACTTGGTTTCTTCTCACTGCTGATGGTAAGATGTGAAGGGAGTAAAGTAAATTAAGTAGAGAACTGTCAAACAAAAAGGAACCAGTGCTTGATGATTTAAAAGTTCCTAGCCTTTCCAGATGGCAAAAGATGCTAAAGGTAAGATTTTTTTTTTTTTTTTTCCTGGCAGGAAAGCATGCATTAGGGAAAAGGCCAAGAATGCCATGATACAAACTTTTGGTAAAACCTCAAAAGCTCAAAAGGCTAGTCCTCAGTCCAAAGAGACAAACGGTATGCTTCACAGGTCTTCAATCAAACCAGAGAGCCTCAAGAAAGTTGAAGGGAACTGCTTCTCAGCCATTTACAGAAGCAGGTCACCCTATGGAAAGGTTTATCTTAAAAAGAACTGTGGATGTGACTCTTGCCTAATGACTTGAATGGTACAAAGTTGTTTAGAAAATTATTTCAACAGAAACAGTGCTAAGCTTGGACTGAAGAAGGCAGAGAGGAAGAAGGGGAAGGAAGCCATGGCGCCTCCCACTTTTTACTGCCTGGAGTCTGTGCATCAGTCATTTAGTCGTGTCTGACTCTTCGTGACCCACGGACTGTAGCCCACTAGGCTCCTGTGTCCCTGGACTTCTCCAGGTAAGAATACTGGAGCGGGTAGCCATTCTCTTCTCCAGAGGATCTTCCCAACTCAGGGATCGAACCCAGGTCTCCTGCACCGCAGGCAGATTCTTTACCATCTGAGCCACCAGGGAAGCCCTGGAGTCAGGCTGATGAATACTCAATGAAAATGTGAGAAAAGGGAAGGATGACCAAAGGCTGGGATGAAGGATCCAAGCAGAGTTGAGAGCCATGGAGGACTGTCCCAGCCTTGATCGAAGTACCCTGGCTGGACCTGAGCCAGCTGCATTTCAGAACTGCCTCCCCTCCCATTTCTCCCTTTGGGGAACTGGGGTATCTGCAGATGTCACCCTGTGCCTGTCCTCCTAATTTATACTGGGTGTGTTGGGGCAGAGGTCTCATCTCCTTAGTTTTACAGGCCTGGAGATGGAGAGGAACTATGCCTAAGAGCTATGCAAATGGGTTAAAACCAGCGGTTACCTTCCACCTGAGCCTGATTTAGAAGGTGTGATTTTGGATTTTATGCACAAGAGAAGAGACTCTTGGATCTTGAGTGGTGAATGTATTTAGCCTACAGGAGTGTTATGAAGAATTGGGGTCACAGACCTATGACAGGCTACTCCTAAGACGATCTCCATGCTCACCTACTGTAGATCCCCCTATCTTTGACTTTCTTCTAATAGAATATGGCAAAGGTTTTCTTACTCCTGAGATTAGGCTATATTATGCAAAGAAATGAAAACAACAGAATGGGAAAGACTAGAGATCTCTTTGAGAAAACTAGAGATGCCAAAGGAGCATTTCATGCCAAGATGGGCTCAATAAAGGACAGAAATGGTAGGGACATAACAGAAGCAGAAGATATTAAGAAGAGGTGGAGAATGTATTTAGCCTACAGGAGTGTTATGAAGAATTGGGGTCACAGACCTATGACAGGCTACTCCTAAGGCGATCTCCATGCTCACCTACTGTAGATCCCCCTATCTTTGACTTTCTTCTAACAGAATATGGCAAAGGTTTTCTCACTCCTGAGATTAGGCTATATTATGCAAAGAAATAAAGGAAAACAACAGAATGGGAAAGACTAGAGATCTCTTTGAGAAAACTAGAGATACCAAAGGAGCATTTCATGCCAAGACGGGCTCAATAAAGGACAGAAATAGTAGGGACATAACAGAAGCAGAAGATATTAAGAAGAGGTGGCAAGAATACACAGAAAAACTATACAAAAAAGACCTACATGACTCAGATAACCATGGTAATGTGATCACTCACCTACAGCCAAACATCCTGGA
Source organism: Oreotragus oreotragus (assembly GCA_006410675.1). Lineage (NCBI taxonomy): Eukaryota > Metazoa > Chordata > Mammalia > Artiodactyla > Bovidae > Oreotragus > Oreotragus oreotragus. The sequence goes on along the minus strand of SJYX01002874.1, from coordinate 29,169 downwards.
ATGTGAGGTCAAGTGGACCTTAGGAAGCATGACTGCAAACAAAGCTAGTGGAGGTGATGCAATTCCAGTTGCGCTATTTCAAATCCTAAAAGATGCTGCGGCTGCACTCAATACACCAGCAAATATGGAAAACTCAGCAGTGGCCACAGGACTGGAAAAGGTCAGTTTTCATTCCAATCCCAAAGAAGGACAATGCCAAAGAATGTTCAGACTACTGCACAATTGCACTCATTTCACACGCTAGCAAGGCCATGCTCAAAATTCTCCAAACTAGGCTTTAACAGTACGTGAATCAAGAACTTCCAGATGTACAGCTGCAGCTGTTAGTCAGCCATGTCTGACTTTTTGCAACCCCATGGACTGTAGCCCACCAGGATCCTCTGTCCATGGGATTCTCCAGGCAAGAATGCTAGAGTGGGTTGCCGTTCCCTTCTCCAGAGGATCTTCCCCACCCAGGGGTCGAACGCAGGTCTCCAGCACTGCAGGCAGATTCTTTACCATCTGAGCCATCAAGGAAGCCCCTCCAGGTGTATAAGCTGGATTTTAAAAAGGCAGAGTAACTAGAGATCAAATTGCCAACATCTGCTAGATCACAGAAAAAGCAATAGAATTCCAGAAAACAGCCACTTCTGCTTCACGGACCATGCTAAATCCTTGGACTCTGTGGATCAAACAAACTATGGAAAATTCATGAAGAGATGAGAATACCAAACCACCTTACCTGCCACCCTCCAGGTGTATAAGCTGGATTTTAAAAAGGCAGAGTAACTAGAGATCAAATTGCCAACATCTGCTAGATCATAGAAAATGCAATAGAATTCCAGAAAACAGCCACTTCTGCTTCACGGACCATGCTAAATCCTTGGACTCTGTGGATCAAACAAACTATGGAAAATTCATGAAGAGATGAGAATACCAAACCACCTTACCTGCCTCCAGAGAAACCTGTATGCGGGTCAAGAAGCAACAGTCAAAATCCAACATAGAACAACGGACTGGTTCAAATTCTCAATGGAGTATGTCAAGGCTGTATATTATCACCCTGTTTATTTAACTTATATGCAGAGTACATCCTGTGAAATGCTGGGCTGGATGAAGCACAAGCTGAAATCATATTGCTGGGAGAAATATTAATAACTTCAGATGTGCAGATGACACCACCCTTATGGCAGAAAGCAAAGAGGAAGTAAAGAGCCTCCTGATGAAAGTGAAAGAGGAGAGTGAAAAAGCTGGCTTAAAACTCAACATACACAAAATGAAGATTATGGCATCTGGTCCCATCACTTCATGGCAAATAAATGGGGAAACAATGGAAGCAGTGACAAACTTCATTTTCTTGGGCTCCAAAAGCACAGCAAATGGTGACTACAGCCATTACATTAAAAGATGCCTACTCCTTGGAAGAAAAGCTATGCCAAACCTAGACAGGATATTAAAAACCAGAGACATTACTTTGCCTACAAAGAGCTGTAGAGTCAAAGCTATGGTTTTCCCAGGAGTCATATATGGATGTGAGAGTTGGACCATAAAGAAGGCTGAGTGCCAAAGAATTAATGCTTTCAAACTGTGGTGTTGGAGAAGACTCCTAAGAGTCCCTTGGACTACGAGGAGATCCAACCAGTCCATCCTAAAGGAAATCAGTCCTGAATATTCATTGGAAGGCCTGATGCTGAAGCTGAAGCTCTAATACTTTGGCCACATGATTTGAAAAGCCAACCCACTAGAAAAGATCCTGATGTTGGGAAAGATTGAAGGCAGGAGGAGAAGGGGATTGCAGAAGATGAGATGGTTGGATGGCATCACTGACTCAATGGACACGAGTTTAAGCAAACTCCAGGAGATGCTGAAGGACAGGGAAGCCTGGCCTGTTGCAGTCCACAGGGTTGCAAAGAGTCGGAGAGACTTAGCAATTAAACAGCAACAACAGGTGAAACGTGTCCATCACGTGCTGTGTTTGCTCAAGATCAGGGACTCTTTAGGAGACGCACTTGAGAGTAACTGGACGTGTTGTGCTGGAACAGATAAAGAATTGACTGCCTTGAAGGCAAGATGATGCTACTTCAGAAAGCCCCAAATCCTCATTCATAGGAGTTTCCAATCTATTTTATATCCACTTTCTGTGCTGAGTCATGTTCTTTCACGTGTTCTTCAGTCCCTCAAAACATTTTTCTTTCTGAGTTTCCTTTTGGGTTATTTTTTCATTTGGCCTCAGAGCATTACTTATTCTCCTTAATGAACAAGAACAGAGGGATGTCAAGCTCAGCTTTTCCATTACAAATGCACTCGCCTGCATCTGCAGTGGACACAGTTAGTGATGAATCCAGGTAGAGGCACTAACCTGGCACGCCCCGCTGTCCTCCACTACACGCTCAGCAAGGGCTCTTCCTGGACACACACACACTTGTGCCTCGCACAACACTCCCCACCCCCCATTCCCTCTGCAAAAGGCCTAAAAGTACAACTGAAAATAGATTTTGGTAAAACCTACATGGTCATCTGTTTCTACAGACAAAGAGTTACACTTAAATCAATATTTATCTGCTTCCGAATCTCTCACCTCTGGCCCAGTAGTTTTATGAGATTTAAATGAGCATGAAGAGATCTTTGCCTTATCATAGGTGATATCTTATGGAATTAAGAAATACCAGTGATTAAAAAAAACAAAAAACAAACAAAAAACCCCACAGTACTGACAAGGAATATAATTTTAAGTAGAACAGATAAGATTAAGATAGGTAATACTGCAGTTGAGGGTACAGATACATTATAGAAAACAGAAATATTAAAAGCAAATATAAAAATGCATAGAAAATAGCATGCCTTATCAAAGTTTGGGCTTCCCTGATAGCTCAGTTGATAAAGAATCCAGGAAGAGCTGCTTGAGAAGGAATAGGCTACCCACTCCAGTATTCCTGGGCTTCCCTTGTGGCTCAGCTGGTGAAGAATCTGCCTGCAATGTGGGAGACCTGGGTTGCGAAGATCCCCTGGAGAAGGGGAAGGCTACCCACTCCAGTATTCTGGCCTGGAGAATCCCATGGACTGTATAGTCCATGGGGTTGCAAAGAGTCGGACACGACTGATCATCAAAGTTTACTGCTTGAAAACCTTTTAAAAAATAATTTTATGAAAGTCTAAATTTTGCTTAATTTTTTATATCATTTAACAAGAGATCATCATTTGCTCACTAAATATTAACTGTGACAGAAAACCTAAGTGAAATTCTTACTCTATGCACCACCCCCATCCCAATTTCTGTGGAAAATTAATTTTCCTTTCAAATTCTTTTACCTTCTGGTCTACTCTCTTATATAATGAAATGCTGGCTTCTTCTAGATTGCCTGACTTTTTAAATAAAAACAGCTTCCCATCGACCAAAATTCTCCTAGAGGTAAAACACAAGAGTCAGTTTGAGTGAATTTTCCTTCCCATTCTTCTCCAGGTGGGGTAATTGAATTGATGTGCTGTGTGGCTTCAAGGCAGTGGCATTCCAGGATGTCAGATGTTGCTATGGTGCTAAGTCACACCGCCTGGCAGCCTTTTGACTGTGTCTCCATCTCTGATCTTAGTTATGCCACACTCATTACTAATTCAGTCCTCGCTGTGGCCAAACATCTGCATATTCTCAGTTCTTATCTCCCCCTCCCTTCAAGAATGCCCATCATTCTCCATCTTCAGTTATTAATGTAACTCATTATAGACTTCTCCAGCTGTCCTCAAAATGTATGCTGAATAAGACATGAGGAGGAAAGCTTAGGAAAAAAAAAAAATAGCTTTCCAGGCCAGGCAAATCATTAGATGAATTTATGTCAGAAAGCAGAAGAAAATTTTCCATACTGTATAGTTAGCTTTGTTACTTAGTCACATGCACTATAAGGTGGATAAAGGATACTCTTTTATTCCAATATGATTATCAATGATAGCATACATTCAGTTTCAGAAGATTCAGAATTTTTCCCCTAATGATGGAATTAAGTAAAGGAAATTTTCTCCCCTAATATTCTATTGACTTTTTTTTAAATTAAGCCATGTGCTTCAATTTGTATATATGTATAAACATAATTGGTGTATGCACATATACGTAACAGCATTAGTGATTAAGTACACATAATTTTAGGTGAAAACTTGCTTTACAATACCTCACAGATAGCTGCCTGACACAAAAATATTAAAGAACAAGAAAACATGGGGCTACTCTTTGCATCTTTCATTAGAAAGTGCTTATTATTCACACGCTCACTTAACCATCAGCACAATTGTATACGGTGTCATTTTACTGAATATTGGAAGACATCAGTATCTACCCCCAGGACTTTCCTTATCCAGTGGTTAATACCAGAAATTTAATGCTGGTTTTTCCCTTTATTTTCCACTCTAGTTTGCCTTTCTAATCATCTTTGTTCTTTTTTCTTATGCCTCCATCCAATCATTTATTTTTCATTTATTCCTGTATTAATGTTTATTTGCCCAGTCAATAAAAGCCAAGGACTTTGCTAAAAATACAAAGATAGTACCAGTAGAGGATTTTATATGTATTCACCTATAAATTCTAGAGGGAAGATGTTCAGTTTGAGCTGATATCTGTAATTGATGCCTTAGTATGACTAAAAGTACTTAAGAACAGGATTTGAAAGGAGATTACAGAAGGATATGAAGGTTTGGGGTGGTTGAGTTGAGAAAGGAACACCTCAAGTGGCAACGAATAATGAAGTTCAAGGCACTGAAGACAAAATACATTAATTCACTGTTCTGTCCAAAATTGGCCTCATATTAGAAAATCTAGATGACTAGATATTGTTGCAACCATTTGTCATTTAGTCATCTAAAATCATTCAAAATGCATATATATTATATACATTTTATGTTATATATCTATAATCAAGATTTCCTAGAGAGCATGAATATATATTTATATATAATTTTTTCTTCATTCTTTTCAGAAAACTTCAGTTATACAATTTATGGAAACAAACCTTTCGATTTCTAGGCCAACACTCTCACTCCACATTACTAGCTCCTGTTCTATTTCTTACAATGATTCTTCATTTTTCCAAATAAAAATTAAAATGCCTAACTTAGCTTCTAGGAAACAGTAATCTGTCCCTTTTGCTTAATCTGCAAAATTAAAGCAATATTTTGCAAAGACTGACAAAGTGGCAGATGGGAAGTTGACTGGGAGAGAGGGAAAGTGGCAATGCCAAAGCTATGGCAAGACCCCTCTCCTGGACTCAATAACTCCTCTTCTTGCCCTCCCCCTGGTACCCCTCTCTGCCAGAAGTGACCACATTCTCCTCTAGTTCCTGCGCATGGAGAGATACACTATGGAACTCCAGGTTCTATGTTGATATTTTAGGTCTATTTTAGGTCATATTCATTTATGCTGGCCTGTGGTCCAAATAAGTTCTAAAGTATTAATTTTAGATTATGGCGAAAAGTGAATGTGTCAGTTGCTCAGTCATGTCTGAGTCTTTGCAATCCCATGGACTTATTTAGCCTGCTAGGCTCCTCTGGCGTTTTCCAGGCAAGAATACTGGAATGAGTAGCCATCCCCTTCTCCAGGAGTTCTTCCTGAAACAGCCATTGAACCCAAGTCTCCTGCATTGTGCAGGCAGGTTCTCTACCGCCTGAACCACACGGGAAGACCTTACATTATGGTTCAGTTTAGTTGCGACCCCACGGACCGCAGCATGCCAGGCCTCCCTGTCCATCACCAACTCCCAGAGCTTACTCAAACCCATGTCCATTGAGTCGGTGAGCCATCCAACCATCTCATCCTCTGTTAGTCGGACACGACTGATCATCAAAGTTTACTGCTTGAAAACCTTTTAAAAAATAATTTTATGAAAGTCTAAATTTTGCTTAATTTTTTATATCATTTAACAAGAGATCATCATTTGCTCACTAAATATTAACTGTGACAGAAAACCTAAGTGAAATTCTTACTCTATGCACCACCCCCATCCCAATTTCTGTGGAAAATTAATTTTCCTTTCAAATTCTTTTACCTTCTGGTCTACTCTCTTATATAATGAAATGCTGGCTTCTTCTAGATTGCCTGACTTTTTAAATAAAAACAGCTTCCCATCGACCAAAATTCTCCTAGAGGTAAAACACAAGAGTCAGTTTGAGTGAATTTTCCTTCCCATTCTTCTCCAGGTGGGGTAATTGAATTGATGTGCTGTGTGGCTTCAAGGCAGTGGCATTCCAGGATGTCAGATGTTGCTATGGTGCTAAGTCACACCGCCTGGCAGCCTTTTGACTGTGTCTCCATCTCTGATCTTAGTTATGCCACACTCATTACTAATTCAGTCCTCGCTGTGGCCAAACATCTGCATATTCTCAGTTCTTATCTCCCCCTCCCTTCAAGAATGCCCATCATTCTCCATCTTCAGTTATTAATGTAACTCATTATAGACTTCTCCAGCTGTCCTCAAAATGTATGCTGAATAAGACATGAGGAGGAAAGCTTAGGAAAAAAAAAAAATAGCTTTCCAGGCCAGGCAAATCATTAGATGAATTTATGTCAGAAAGCAGAAGAAAATTTTCCATACTGTATAGTTAGCTTTGTTACTTAGTCACATGCACTATAAGGTGGATAAAGGATACTCTTTTATTCCAATATGATTATCAATGATAGCATACATTCAGTTTCAGAAGATTCAGAATTTTTCCCCTAATGATGGAATTAAGTAAAGGAAATTTTCTCCCCTAATATTCTATTGACTTTTTTTAAAATTAAGCCATGTGCTTCAATTTGTATATATGTATAAACATAATTGGTGTATGCACATATACGTAACAGCATTAGTGATTAAGTACACATAATTTTAGGTGAAAACTTGCTTTACAATACCTCACAGATAGCTGCCTGACACAAAAATATTAAAGAACAAGAAAACATGGGGCTACTCTTTGCATCTTTCATTAGAAAGTGCTTATTATTCACACGCTCACTTAACCATCAGCACAATTGTATACGGTGTCATTTTACTGAATATTGGAAGACATCAGTATCTACCCCCAGGACTTTCCTTATCCAGTGGTTAATACCAGAAATTTAATGCTGGTTTTTCCCTTTATTTTCCACTCTAGTTTGCCTTTCTAATCATCTTTGTTCTTTTTTCTTATGCCTCCATCCAATCATTTATTTTTCATTTATTCCTGTATTAATGTTTATTTGCCCAGTCAATAAAAGCCAAGGACTTTGCTAAAAATACAAAGATAGTACCAGTAGAGGATTTTATATGTATTCACCTATAAATTCTAGAGGGAAGATGTTCAGTTTGAGCTGATATCTGTAATTGATGCCTTAGTATGACTAAAAGTACTTAAGAACAGGATTTGAAAGGAGGTTACAGAAGGATATGAAGGTTTGGGGTGGTTGAGTTGAGAAAGGAACACCTCAAGTGGCAACGAATAATGAAGTTCAAGGCACTGAAGACAAAATACATTAATTCACTGTTCTGTCCAAAATTGGCCTCATATTAGAAAATCTAGATGACTAGATATTGTTGCAACCATTTGTCATTTAGTCATCTAAAATCATTCAAAATGCATATATATTATATACATTTTATGTTATATATCTATAATCAAGATTTCCTAGAGAGCATGAATATATATTTATATATAATTTTTTCTTCATTCTTTTCAGAAAACTTCAGTTATACAATTTATGGAAACAAACCTTTCGATTTCTAGGCCAACACTCTCACTCCACATTACTAGCTCCTGTTCTATTTCTTACAATGATTCTTCATTTTTCCAAATAAAAATTAAAATGCCTAACTTAGCTTCTAGGAAACAGTAATCTGTCCCTTTTGCTTAATCTGCAAAATTAAAGCAATATTTTGCAAAGACTGACAAAGTGGCAGATGGGAAGTTGACTGGGAGAGAGGGAAAGTGGCAATGCCAAAGCTATGGCAAGACCCCTCTCCTGGACTCAATAACTCCTCTTCTTGCCCTCCCCCTGGTACCCCTCTCTGCCAGAAGTGACCACATTCTCCTCTAGTTCCTGCGCATGGAGAGATACACTATGGAACTCCAGGTTCTATGTTGATATTTTAGGTCTATTTTAGGTCATATTCATTTATGCTGGCCTGTGGTCCAAATAAGTTCTAAAGTATTAATTTTAGATTATGGCGAAAAGTGAATGTGTCAGTTGCTCAGTCATGTCTGAGTCTTTGCAATCCCATGGACTTATTTAGCCTGCTAGGCTCCTCTGGCGTTTTCCAGGCAAGAATACTGGAATGAGTAGCCATCCCCTTCTCCAGGAGTTCTTCCTGAAACAGCCATTGAACCCAAGTCTCCTGCATTGTGCAGGCAGGTTCTCTACCGCCTGAACCACACGGGAAGACCTTACATTATGGTTCAGTTTAGTTGCGACCCCACGGACCGCAGCATGCCAGGCCTCCCTGTCCATCACCAACTCCCAGAGCTTACTCAAACCCATGTCCATTGAGTCGGTGAGCCATCCAACCATCTCATCCTCTGTTGTCCCCTTCTCCTCCCACCTTCAATCATTTCCAGCATCAGGGTCTTTTCAAATGAGTCAGTTATTTGCATCAGGTGGCCAAAGTTTTGGAGTTTCAGCTTTAGCATTAGTCCTTCCAGTGAATATTCAGGACTGATTTCCTTTAGGATGGACTGGCTGGATCTCCTTGCAGTCCAAGGGACTCTCAAGAGTCTTCTCCAACACCACGGTTCAAAAGCATCAATTCTTCGTGCTCAGCTTTCTTTATAGTCCAACTCTCACATCCATACGTGACCGCTGGAAAAATCATAGCTTTGACTAGAGGGACCTTTGTCGGCAAAGTAATGTCTCTGCTTAGTGGTATTCAAAATAATTTGTGAACAAAATGAGTTTGGGATGGATTGTGATGGACAATCTACACAACTTGACACCTGATTATACCAAGGAGAGGTGGAGGGTGGAGAGGAAAACTAGGTCTCTTTTGTGTATAATGTTCGGGGTAAAGAGTGGTACCAGGAGCAGCAGCGAGGACAAAGTACTTGTTGGAATACGTCACAGGGAGCTGGACACAGACAGCCGGCTGTTTGCAGAAGATTAGCAGACTGTTGTGAGGAGGCAGAATTCATGGATGCCGAGCGCAGGTGAGCCTCCACCCTCAGGTCAGGATTTTGGGCACACAGCCCAAGGCCCGGCAGCCTGGACTCCAGCCCATGTGACCACGCCCCTGCCCCCATTCCCTATGGCTGCGCTTTGCGCCCCTGCCGCCATCTCCGGCGGCGCTTACCTGGCTTCCTCCAGGTATGCAGCCCATCCCTCCAGGACCACCTGGGCCAGCGGCTGGGTGGCAGCCATTCTCTAGCTTCTCTGGGGACCCTCGGGCTGCAGGGGGCCACGGAGCGGGCTGTGCCACCGTCATACTGTGGAAGCGCCCTGGGCCCCTACGAGGTCCTGCGAAGGCCCTGGGGTGGGTGAGGGAAACCCTGACCACCTGGCTGGCTGTTCTTCCCGGACGGCGCAGCAGAGCAGCGTGAGCACGGGCCTGGCACCTCCACAGGCCAGCCAGGCAGGTCCTGTCCCCTGCTCCCGTGGAGCCCCGCCCCTCTGGAGCCCAGCCAACCAGAAGCCCGTCCTGGAAGCCCCGCCCCATGCAGCCCCATCAACTGGATCCCTGCTCGCACAGAGCCCCGCCCCCAAGGAGCCCTGCCCGGTATCCGGCTTCCCATCCCAGGGGCCCCACGGGACCTGGAAGCCAGGGCCTTCCTTAAGAAGTTGCTGGAGCAGAGCAAGACGTCTTCCTCGGTGCCCACTACTCGCGTCATCTCTCCGACCTGCCCTGCAAACCCTCGCAGCCGCCTACCTTGGGTCAGCCTCGTACTCTGCCCTGGGGAATGGCTCAGCTTGGGGCGCCCCTGGAGAGACAGCAAGAGCAGGGCAGGAGATGCCGGGCAAGTGCCCCCATCCCCAGCGGGCAGCACCTCATCCTCCACCCAGCCCTTTTTTCTGCACCCCCCCCCCCCCCCCCCCCCCTCCCCTCCCCACCAAGAGGCCACAAAGCNCAAGAGCAGGGCAGGAGATGCCGGGCAAGTGCCCCCATCCCCAGCGGGCAGCACCTCATCCTCCACCCAGCCCTTTTTTCTGCACCCCCACCCCCACCCCCAATCTTACCTCCAGCACGAAGAGACCACAAGGAAAAGGGGCTCAGAAATACGCCGTGGAGGAAGCAGCAGAGGGCGAGAGCCAGGGACTGGAGGCAAGAGAGCAGGAGCGGGGGGAGAGGCCAGAGTCTTGGGGCTGGAGCGCCAGCTCGTCTGGGACGTGCTCACTCGGCGCAGGAGGCCTGGAGCAGGACAGGCCGGGGCCAGCTGGGCAGGGGCGGGGCTTGTAGGTGAAGATGCTCTCCAGGTCTGCCTCGCCAGTTGCTAGTGGTCACTCCATCGCCACTTTCCCTTTACTTCATCCAAATCACATCTCCCCTCTGGCCTCTTTCCCCCTCTCTTCTCTCCTCTTCCCTTCACTTCCGTCCTCTCTTTTCTCTCTGGTTTTATGCTAGTTTCTTCTCCTGCCCATTTCTGAATTTGGTCCCTCCGCTTTTTTCAGAACCCAGAATCATGGGATATTTGATCCTAGTCAGTTCAGTTCAGTTCAGTCGCTCAGTCGTGTCCAGCTCTTTGTGAGCCCATGAATTGCAGCACACCAGGCTCCCTGTCCATCACCAGTTCCTGGAGTTCACCCAGATTCACGTCCATCAAGTCCGTGATGCCATCCAGCCATCTCATCCTCTGTTGTCCCCTTCTCCTCCTGCCCCCAATCCCTCCCAGCATCAGGGTCTTTTCCAATGAGTCAACTCTTTGCATGAGGTAGCCAAAGTACTGGAGTTTCAGCTTTAGCATCATTCCTTCCAAAGAACACCCAGGGCTGATCTCCTTCAGAATGGACTGGTTGGATCTCCTTGCAGTCCAAAGGACTCTCAAGAGTCTTCTCCAACACCACAGTTCAAAAGCCTCAATTCTTCGGTGCTCAGCTTTCTTCACAGTCCAACTCTCACATCCATACATGACCACAGGAAAAACCATAGCCTTGGCTAGACGGACCTTTGTTGGCAAAGTAATGTCTCTGCTTTTGAATAGACTGTCTAGGTTGGTCATAACTTTCCTTCCAAGGAGTAAGCGTCTTTTAATTTCATGGCTGCAGTCACCACCTGCAGTGATTTTGGAGCCCCCAAAAATAAAGTCTGACACTGTTTCCACTGTTTCCCCATCTATTTCCCATGAAGTGATGGGACCGGATGCCATGATCTTCGTTTTCTGAATGTTGAGCTTTAAGCCAACTTTTTCACTCTCCTCCTTCACTTTCATCAAGAGGCTTTTTAGCTCCTCCTCACCTTCTGCCATAAGGGTGGTNCCTCTGGCCTCTTTCCCCCTCTCTTCTCTCCTCTTCCCTTCACTTCCGTCCTCTCTTTTCTCTCTGGTTTTATGCTAGTTTCTTCTCCTGCCCATTTCTGAATTTGGTCCCTCCGCTTTTTTCAGAACCCAGAATCATGGGATATTTGATCCTAGTCAGTTCAGTTCAGTTCAGTCGCTCAGTCGTGTCCAGCTCTTTGTGAGCCCATGAATTGCAGCACACCAGGCTCCCTGTCCATCACCAGTTCCTGGAGTTCACCCAGATTCACGTCCATCAAGTCCGTGATGCCATCCAGCCATCTCATCCTCTGTTGTCCCCTTCTCCTCCTGCCCCCAATCCCTCCCAGCATCAGGGTCTTTTCCAATGAGTCAACTCTTTGCATGAGGTAGCCAAAGTACTGGAGTTTCAGCTTTAGCATCATTCCTTCCAAAGAACACCCAGGGCTGATCTCCTTCAGAATGGACTGGTTGGATCTCCTTGCAGTCCAAAGGACTCTCAAGAGTCTTCTCCAACACCACAGTTCAAAAGCCTCAATTCTTCAGTGCTCAGCTTTCTTCACAGTCCAACTCTCACATCCATACATGACCACAGGAAAAACCATAGCCTTGGCTAGACAGACCTTTGTTGGCAAAGTAATGTCTCTGCTTTTGAATAGACTGTCTAGGTTGGTCATAACTTTCCTTCCAAGGAGTAAGCGTCTTTTAATTTCATGGCTGCAGTCACCATCTGCAGTGATTTTGGAGCCCCCAAAATAAAGTCTAACACTGTTTCCACTGTTTCCCCATCTACCCATGAAGTGATGGGACCAGATGCCATGATCTTTGTTTTCTGAATGTTGAGCTTTAAACCAGTATTTTCACTCTCCACTTTCAGTGGATCAGTGCACTTATGAACAAGACCTCAGGGAGCTCTCTTACTGTCTTCCCAGCACCTGAAGGTACAAGGGCACGTTGGGCTGTCTGCAACCAGGAAGTGATCCCTCACCAGAACCTGACCTGCTGCCACCCTGCTGGTGAGCATCAGCCTCCAGAACCGTGAGACATTTCTGTCGTTCATAAGCCATCCAGTCTGTGGTATTCTGTCATTGCAGCCTGATCTAAGACAAGAAGCCATTTATTTTTTTCTTTCTTTGTTTTTGCATCAGTATCTACTTGCTGCAACATCATTTAGTTGAAAGATTATTTTTTTTCCACTTAATTGTCATGGAATTTTGTTATAAACCATAAACCATTTTGGAGTTCTCTGTTGTGTTTCATAAGTTTATCTATTTTTATACATATTCTGTCTTAATGATGGTTGCTTTATAGTAAGTCTTCCTAGCAAATAGTGGAAGGACTCCGGGTTCATCTGTCTTCTTCAAAACTGTCTTGGCTATTCCAGGCAAGTCTGTATAATTTTAGAATCAGCTTATTAATTTCCAAGAAAAAAGTCCTACTGAGGTTTGTAGTGGGCTCAGTGGTGGCCTGAAAAAACATATCCACCTTCAGATTCTTGCAACCTGTGAAGGTTATTTGGAGAAAGGATCTTTGCACATGTGATTAAGGATCTTAGATGAGAAGATTGCCCTGGATTATGGCAGTGGCCTGAATCCAATTGTAAATATCCTTCTAGGGGACTTCTCTGGAGGTCCACTGGTTAAGACTCCATCTTCCAATGCATGGGGCAAGGATTTGATCTCTGGTGGGAGAGTTAAGATCCCACTTCTGCAGCGGCCAAATAAATAAAGAAAGAGAAAGCTTAAAAAAATATCCTTCTAAGAGGTGGGCAGAGGTGATTGGAGACGCACGCAGGGGAGAAGGGCATGTGAAAACGTAGTCAGAGGTTGGAGTGAGGCAGCCACAAGCCAAAGAATGCCAGGACATGCTGGCATCACAGAAGCTGGAAGAGAAGAGAAGCAGGTTGTCCTCCGAGCCTCTGGAGGGAGGCTTGCCACACTGACAGCTGGGTTTCAGGCTTCCAGTCTCAGATGTGTGTGAAATATACAATTTTATTTCAAGCCACCCACTTAGTAGTTCTTTGTTACTGCAGCCATAGAAAGAAGTGTAATATTTTAACTGAGATCACATTATTTTTATTCAATTTAGGAAAACTTGATATTTCAACAGTATTAAGTTTGATGATGGACAAGCATAGTGTATCTGTTTAGTTTTTCGTACATTTTTCTCAATGATATTTTTTGGTATTTAGTCAAAAAGTATATACATGCATGCTAAGTCACTCCAGTCGTGGCTGACTCTTTGAGACCTCATGGACTGTAGCCTACCAGGCTCCTCTGTCCATGGAATTCTCCAGGCAAGAATAGTAGAGTGGGCCATTTCCTCCTTCAGGGGATCTTCCCAACCCAGGGACTGAGCCTGTGTCTCATATGTATTCTCTACTTGCAGGCGGGTTCTTTACCACTGGCACCACCTGGGAAGCCACATAAACTTGTGTATATGCTATATGCTTGTGTATATGCTATAAGCTTGTATATATGCTATATACTTGTGTATATAGTTTTACATTTCACTAATTTTCAATCTTATCATTGCCATTTCCTTCCTTTAGCTTTCTTTGATGTATGTTTTCCATTTGAAATGCTCTCTTGGTGATTGCTTTCAGTCTTCCTTTTCTATATATGCATATGTGTCTGTAAATCCCCTTCTAAGCACTGTTTAAACTGCATCCCACAAACTGATCTGCGTGTTTTCTTGATCATTCATTTTCTAATTTTTATTTTGATATTTTCATTACTCATTGTTATGTAGAAATGTGCTGCTTAATATTGTCATGTAGGAATTTTCTACGTATAGTTTCATTCACTCTTGATGTCTTTTGAAAAGATTTTGTTGATTGGCAATTTAATTTCTGTTATCATAACATACTTTATTTGCTTTAGTTTGATGATGAGTGAGTGCAGTTTATCTATTTATTCTGTATCTATATAGTATTTTAAAATGTATTCACAGTTATGTCCTAGCACTAATTTTATCTATTATTTTGAATGTTCCATGATGTACCATAAAACAAAATCTACTCTTCAACTCTTGTGAGGTTCTATAAATATCAGTTAAGTCTACTTGTGTAATAAGGTTGTTTAAATAGTCTATATTCTTAGTGACCTTTTACTAGTTTTATCTCTTCTGTTGTTTAAACTACAATTTTATTTTCGTGGCTTAAAATATGTATCCTTGACTTCTTACAATCTCCCTTAAATTAGAATATTTACCACTTTTTGAGTGATTTAAAAATACAAAAGTATTTGATTTACCATACGCCCCTTACCCATTGACACTTCTGATATTATTGACAAACGTTTTATTTCCTCTTATGTTATAAGCTCACAAGGCAGAATTATCAGTCTTGCTTTGGAAGTCACAGTTGCTTGTATTTCTCCACGAGCTTACCTTTTCCAGTGTGCCCCCTTTCTTCTGGGACTTTCTTTTCCTGTCTATTATGATATAATTTCAGCCTAAAGGAACTCCACTAGTAATTCTTACGGTGCAAGTCAGCTGGCACATAATTTTTAGCTCTTTTTTTGGGCGGGGGGGTATCTGAACATGAGCTTGTATTGCCCCAGTCTTTGCAGAGTCTGTATTGAGGGATTAGAATGTTGGCTACAGATCTTCACTTAGCAGATGTAGTTTTATTGCCTTTCTTCTGTGTTTATTGCTTATCTTCCAAAATTAGTCATCAGATAAAAAGTCACATTTTTTAAAAAAGTCATGTGTCGTTTATCTCAATCTGCTTTTAAGGTTTTGTCTTCGGTTCTGGTTTTCAGCATTTGAATTTTGAGGGGCCTAAGCATTTTGTTTTCCAGTTTTCATTATGGGGTTTTCTGAGCGACTCTAATCTGTGGGTCAATATGTTTTCATTACTTTAAGAAAACTTGGAGCCATTGTCTCCTCAAAGAGTTAGCACCAGTCTTCCTCCTCTTTTTCCCTGTGCTCACTTTGGGTATTCTCTATTTGTGAATCGTCTCATGCCTTGTAACTTTTTATTTGAGAAAGGACATTGTTGTAATCACAGAGGCTTCAGCTAATAGTGTATGATTTGCCCCTATTTCTGAGATTAGACGCATCAGGATGGCTGATTTGTCCCTGTTTCTGAGATTAGACGCATCAGGACGGCGAGCTAAGAGTCGTCAGGTCTATCTCGGCGGCTATGAAAGACCGTGGGGAATTTAGTCGTGCTCTGCAGAAATGTGAGCAAGATGCTGTTCTCTCATCTCAAACTCCTTACACGTATGTTTACTGCAGATTATTATGTGGAATTAAATGAGCTAATGTATTGAAACCATTTAGTAGTGTTTGACGTATGGTGAATTCTCAAAAATGTGAACTTTTATTTGCTGATTGTACAGATATTGTTCTTTCTATCTTGCATGATTTTAGTGAGTATCCCTTCCTAGAGATTTAGTGAGCTGCAAATCACTTGCTTCTGTTGGCACATACAGGTGTAGTTATGCTGACTATCAGGATGACTGTGCCATGGATGATGTCAGCTAGAGGTGTTGTCCAGAGCTGGGCCTCCGCTGGGGCTGACTGTGTTTTCCCAAGATGGCGGCAATGGCATCTCCTATCTCTCACACTTTCCCTCCAGCCTGACTTTGACTTTCCTCCCAACGAGGAGACTTCTGTGACTTATTTTATGAAATATGTTTTGTTTTTTAAACTGGAGGATAGTTGCTTTACAGGGTTGCCTGTTTCTGCTGTATAGCAAAGTGAACGTCACACATATCCCCTCTTTTTTGGATTTCCTTCCCATTTAGGTCACCACAGAGCACACAGCAGTGAGGAGAGGTCCTTTACAGTATGATCTGATTAGTTATCTGTGTTATACATAAAATCCATGATGCACATGTGTCAATCCCAATGTCCCAATTCTCCCACCCTCTCTCCCCATGAATAATCCAGCGGTTCACTCTGTATAGCTGTGTCTCTCAATGGCGTAAATTGGACCACCTACGCCATTTTTCTAGGTTTCACGTGTATGCGTGAACATATTTGTTTTTCTCTTTCTGACTTATTTCACTCTGTATGACAGTCTCTAGGTCTATCCATGTCTCTGCAGATGACACAGTTTTGTGCCTCTTTATGGCTGAGTAACATCCCATTGTACGTAAGCACCACATCTTCCTTATCCATTCATCTGTTGATGCCTTGTGCTTTCTGCAGCTATATTATAACACGTTCTTAAACCTCCATTTATTTACTGGAGGACTGACCCTTTAGACCTTCATGTACATATAAACAATCTGACTGCCCTAAGGTTGCCAGGCTAAGAAGTTCAACTAGTTGAACCTGAGGGGTCACTTGGAGAGTTTCTGAGACCACATGCAGAGAGAGATGCTCCTCCAGCCCCAGCTTCCCTCCAGCTGTCATTCCAGCTGCTGGCTGACTAACTCCATGAGACACCCTGAGCCAAAACCACACCTTCAAGTTCTTTCCAAGTTCCTGATCCACAAACACTGTGAGACACAATGAAGCGAGCATGGTAGTCAGACACTTACTCCTTGGAAGAAAAGCTATGACCAACCTAGACAGCACATTCAAAAGCAGAGACATTACTTTGCCAGCAAATGTCCATCTAGTCAAAGCCATGGTTTTTCCACGTATGGACGTGAGAGTTGGGCTTTTAAAAAAAGCTGAGCACCGAAGAATTGATGCTTTGGGACTGCGGTGTTGGAGAAGACTCGTGAGAGTCCCTTGGACTGCAAGGAGATCCAACCAGTCCATTCTAAAGGAAATCAGTTCTGAATAGTCATTGGAAGGACTGATGCTGAAGCTGAAACTCCAATACTTTGACCACCTGAAGCGAAGAACTGACTCATTGGAAGAGACCCTGATGCTGGGAAAGATGGAAGGTAGGAGGAGAAGGGGATGACAGAGGGTGAGATGGTTGGATGGCGTCACCCACTCGATGGACGTGAGCTTGAGTGAACCCTGGGAGTCGGTGATGGACCGGGAAGCCTGGTGTGCTGTGGTCCACGGGGTCACAAAGGGTCGGACACGACTGAGCAACTGAACTGGACTGAATGGTAATCTGATTATCAAAAGTAACTTGTAAACTTCCACTAAACCACTCAACCAATTGTATCTAAATTGGAAGTGGTTTTTCTCTTAATACAGAAAGAAGAGACTCAAGAATTTTTATGTTACTTATACTCATCTCTGCAACAGAGCATGAGGTTCCCACTTGACCTGCTAAGTATATCTGTACCACGGTAATAGAATGTCTGCTTTTTATCTAGGCCAGAGTCTCATGTATATGTGACTTCCTAAAGCAGGAATACAAAAGCTGAGTAATTTGTGTCTCACAAATATTAGGTCCCATGGACAATCAAAGGAATTTCAGAATCTCCAAAAAGGTGCTCATTCTTCCACCTGTTCTTGGAAACTCTTTGGCTCAGCAGCTAAAAGGGAAGTGGAGATCTGCGTGCTGCCTGTTCCAAAAACTCTTTCTCTGGGCTTGTGGTGTAATCACTGTGATTTGTGAACATCCAAGAAATGCTCTCTGGTTTTCTGGTCTTATGGAGCCCCTTCTGTCTGTCCACCGACTTGTGTCTTGGTTTTCAAATGTATCTCAGACTCTCCGCCTGAAAAAAGAAGTGAAACTGAAGATCCTGAACATTTCTCAAATACTGCTTATTCCTCAGTACACTTGTAGTTCATTCCTTTGTTTTGATATCAACCTTCCATCCACGATTTTTTTTCCACTTCTGTTACTTTATTATTGGAATTGATTTACAGTGTTGATTCACAGTTGATTTACAGTGTTGTGTTAATGCCTGCCATACGGCAAAGGGATTCAGTTATGTACACATTCTTTTTAAAATATTCTTTTCCTGAAGTTTTGTGATTAAATGTTGATTTCTCCATTTATTTCTTGTGGGTGTTCACTCCATCACAAAGACCTATATTTTTGCCTTCCAAATGGTCCTTTAGCCTTAGTTTTCCCTCCTTATAGTCACTTAGACTGTCTTTATCTATGCCTAGCACATAAATATAAGAACCAGTGTGCATTTTACAGAAAGGGGATCATTACTACCATTGGCTGCATTCTACGTTGTGTCAACTATATTTACAAACAACTCTGAAATGCGTGAAAAAATCAGAGTCTGTGTTAGCTCACTGAGTTGTGAATTCTTTCTGTATTGTTAACTGAACCGT
Source organism: Oreotragus oreotragus (assembly GCA_006410675.1). Lineage (NCBI taxonomy): Eukaryota > Metazoa > Chordata > Mammalia > Artiodactyla > Bovidae > Oreotragus > Oreotragus oreotragus. Next base: position 10,647 of record SJYX01002874.1, on the reverse strand, counting down.
GTGATGAGGGAACATGATAGCTACTCGCTCCCCCCACCCCAACCTCCAGCTAGTTTGTTGGAGATGATCACATAGTGAGGTTTTATTGTTGGGGGAGGTTTGACTAAAATTATTGCTCAGCTCAGGCAAATGGAGAAATAAAATAGACAGTTTACTTTAATTATGTACCCAGAGCTTGGACATGAAAAGAAATAATGAAATCAGAAAAAGAAACTTAAAAATGTTTCTATTGAAAATATCTACAACGTCGTTATTTACAAAGTTGCCTATGGTAATAGGATGTAAGTTATTCCTTCAACGTTTTTATTTTCAGTAGTTTCTAAAGTGTTTATTGCTCAATATTATTTTACTGGATGATTAATATGACTAACTTCATTTACAGAAAATTAAAGTTAGCATAATAGGAATTTCAGAGTAAAGAGACCAAACAGTTTTTGAACCTCAAAAGTATTAAATATGCCTCAAAGGCACAACAGAAATCCTGTGGCGGAAAAGTCTCAGATTTCACAAGGAGGTGGCATGCGTTTAATGCTGGAATGTTCATTATGGAATCAGTTATGCATAATTTTTATTCATAACATACACAAGAACTCTTTTCCTGTGAATAATGGGACGTGAGACCAAGACCTCTTAAGTGTACACCAGTCAAATTCCTGCAAATATGAGGGGTTTTGTTTGGTCAGAGACCGGTCTGTCAGGTTCTGCCATAAAGTCTGCTCAAGACATACAGCTAACAAAGGAATTTTTCGCTTGTAAATAATGGGCCAAATACACCCCCCCCCCAAGCCTCTTCCATTATGCGTCTTCTTGAGACTGTTCATTCTGTTTCCGTTTTTCCATGGTTGGATGTGTTGGCATATAAAACAGCAGAGTTTCAAACATTCTTTGTGATGGGTAACTCTATTAGTTTGGGAAAATGATTTTCCTGAAATTTGGAAAACAGGATAATTTGCTTCACGCCACTTTTCGCATAGGACATACTTTGATCACAATGCAGTTTTTAATTGCCATAAAATAAGAAAAGCTCTGTGCCTTTTTTTTTTTTTCCAAGCCTCCCTTTATTCTAACTTGGAAGCCTAATTAGTCCGGATTGTATTAAAATGCTTTGTTTTCGCTGCTTTTGTCAGAGAAGAGTGAGAGCATGATGCCTGTCCTGGTGGGTCACCGGCTGAAGAGTTCTGACCTGGGAATCGAATGTCTGACCTGGCCTGACCCTCACCTCTGCTTAAAATCAAGTCTTTACTTTTATTTAAAAACAGAGCTATACTTCCCATGTATCTTTTTGACCCTTTGTCCCACCTGCTAAGGCACACCCATGGCTATTCATCTGAGAACTTGGGGTGGGAAAGGGTATTTTCCAGTCTTCTCATTTTGGGGAATGGAGTCTGGGTTTGATTTACTCATGTTTACTTAGGAAAACAAAAACAAACAAACAAACAAAAACTCCACTATGCTGTCTACAAATTCCATATAAGAAGAAAGCAATGTTCCCCCCAAAAATCCAGAATTAGAGCCAGTGTGGGCCTTCTCGCCACTGAACATGAAACTTAAATTCTTAAATCCTTAGACTGAATTAAAATTGATTTCTGATGAGGCAAAATGTTTGAAAGACACATTCAAAAATTACAGTTGGTGGAACCTTGAAAGCACTGTCAATTTTTTGTTGGGCATGTAGGAGGCTGGGTGAACTCGGTTAATAATAATACTATTGATCACTTTATGGCGTTGTACTCTTGCTTCGGAGGAAATGATCAATACCCTCAATTTTAGCCTTGCTATGATTGTGTGACTCCATGTTTCCTTTTTCTCGGTTTGTATGTTTATTACAGTAAATTTAATTTATGACTGTGTAGGGTGATGTATCGGAGAAGGCAGTGGCACCCCACTCCAGTACTCTTGCTCAGAAAATCCCATGGATGGAGGAGCCTGGTAGGCTGCAGTCCTTGGGGTCGTGAAGAGTCAGACATGACTGAACGACTTCACTTTCATGCATTGGAGAAGGCAATGGCAACCCACTCCAGTGTTCTTGCCTGGAGAATCCCAGGGACAGCGGAGCCTGGTGGGCTGTCATCTCTGGGGTCGCACAGAATCGGACACGACTGAAGCAACTTAGCAGCAGCAGCAGCATGGTGATGTATTGTCCTGGTCATATCCTGTGATTGCTCATAGAGAGAATCCCCGTGGAGTTACTCTGTGAAACTCAGTGACAGACTCTTCTACTTTACACATCTTTCCTTTTTAGGGGAATCAGGGGTGGGGGAGTTTAGCTAATCCAGTGCATCCCAAATTATAATGTACAGAGCTTTTATTATCTCGTTTAGGCGTGTGGTATAACTCTAGGCTTGATACACAACCTCAGGGGCTTCTTTTGACCCTAAATTCAATCATGTACCTTTTAAAATAAAAACGCTTCGGTTCCTGAATTCCCCTCTTCCCCGCCTGTCGTGATCATCACTAGCTCAGCTTAAGAACAGGGCAAAGTTTCCTTGCAGCTGTCAAATCTCGACAATTGTGATATTTAGTGCAACAGCCAAATGTCAGCCTTAGTGGAACACAGCTTTAATTTTCTGAGCAAAGCACATTGTTGTACTGACATGTTCAAGTTCAAGTGTAGCAGACACAGTCAAGGTTAAGTTGTTTGTGGAGCAAACATGCCTCTTCAGCCTGAGATAGTTTGGCCATGTCAATTTAATCACAAACAGAAGAGAGAAACCTAACTAAAAACACCCTTGAAGATGAAAACCTCAGGGGCTTCTTTTGACCCTAAATTCAATCATGTACCTTTTAAAATAAAAACGCTTCGGTTCCTGAATTCCCCTCTTCCCCGCCTGTCGTGATCATCACTAGCTCAGCTTAAGAACAGGGCAAAGTTTCCTTGCAGCTGTCAAATCTCGACAATTGTGATATTTAGTGCAACAGCCAAATGTCAGCCTTAGTGGAACACAGCTTTAATTTTCTGAGCAAAGCACATTGTTGTACTGACATGTTCAAGTTCAAGTGTAGCAGACACAGTCAAGGTTAAGTTGTTTGTGGAGCAAACATGCCTCTTCAGCCTGAGATAGTTTGGCCATGTCAATTTAATCACAAACAGAAGAGAGAAACCTAACTAAAAACACCCTTGAAGATGACAGCGAATGATGGAAAATGTCTCAGAGCGAGGGCTGCCTGTTTCCCAGCTGGCCAGTGTCAGTCAGTCAGTCAGTCAGTCGTGTTCAGAGTTCGTGTCCGACTCTTTGCGACCCCATGAATCACAGCACGCCAGGCCTCCCTGTCCATCACCAACTCCTACCCGACCCAGGGATCGAACCCTGGTCTCCCGCATTGGAGGCAGATGCTTTATCCTCTGAGCCACCAGGGAAGCCCAATCGTCTAGGAATTCATACGTTTCTCAAAACTGTCTTATGAGGTTCTTGGAGCCATGACTTGGAAGGTGACAAAGAATGAGGTTCATCTAAGCTTTGGGTCAGTGCATTCCTTGAGCTCATTCACACTCTGCTCTCTGGGAGCTGAATGCAGGAACCCTAGTCAACTTACTCTCCTTGAATGGCCCATGTCTTCCCACGTGGATGTCTTTTTGGCCCATTTTCTCTTGCTGGTACGTCAAGGATAAAGATAGATTGCATCTTGCACACCCAGTCACTTCACTTCTTGGTGGAGCCCTGAAGGACAATGTTAAGCAGGGCTCAGAGGCCACGTGAGGTCTCGGCCATCGACTAGGGTCCTCACTGATGCTGTCGCCGTGGAGGATGGAGGAGAGGCATTTGTCGCCAAACAGAGGTTTCCTGTTCTTATCCTGTACTCATCCTGTGCTTCCTCTTCAGGTTACAGTCTCAAGTTTCCCAAATGTATTTAATGAATCTTTTTTAGTGCTACAGTCTTTGATCTTCATCGACATTTTTACTGCTTTAAATATTTAAATATTGAAATCATAATCAAAACTTTAAAAGATGTTTGTGTTCTGTGTGATGCAAGACAACCTGATGGTCGTTTATTTTCTGTTTCAGCAGAGTGTCCTGTTAAATATGCTTGTAGAGAACGCCCACATGTGCCAACCTTGTTGGTCTTCCAGATCTCTCCTGCCTGTGCCTCTTAGCTGTGTGACCTTGGGGAGGTCCCTTCACCCCTCTGGATCCCGTTAGCTTTATTTGTTAAGTGAAAAATCAGATAAGCTGAGCTCGGAACCCCCAGCAATTGAAAATGTGATCCTTGAGCCTTGCTGCTTCGGGGAAGGCAATGGCACCCCACCCCAGTACTCTTGCCTGGAAAATCCAATGGACGGAGGAGCCTGGTGGGCTACAGTCCATGGGGTCGCTAACAATCGGACAGACTGAGCGACTTCACTTTCACTTTTCTTTTTCATGCATTGGAGAAGGAAATGGCAACCCACTCCAGTATTCTTGCCTGGAGAATCCCAGGGATGGGGGAGCCTGGTGGGCTGCCGCCTATGGGGTCACACAGAGTCGGACACGACTGAAGTGACTTAGCAGCAGCAGCAGCAGAGCCTTGCTGCTTAGGTACCCAGATGTCAGACTGAATCAACCCCAGATCCCTGTGTGGTGGGCGGGTTCTCCAGCTGAGTGGTGGAATTTCCGAGCTGCATTCCCCAGTCACAGCAGGTGTACAACCGGCCACATGCTGGATTTCAGAGGCTGAAGGGGAGCTTTCTGTTCTTTCCAAAATGGACGCGGTCCACCCACGGATGCTGTTCATCCTTTCTGTGTGTTAGTTGCTTAGTCACATCCGACTCTTTGCGACCCCATAGACTGTAGCCCAGCAGGCTCCTCTGTCCACGAGACTGTCCCAGCAAGAATACTGGAGTGGGGTGCCATTGCCTTCTCCAGGGGATCTTCCCAATGCAGGGATCAAACCTGCGTCTCTTGTGTCTCCTGCACTGACAGGCATTCTTTTACTGCTGAGCCATCCAGGAAACCTGTATTACACTTTACCTCATAATAAATCTCACGAGCCATTTTCCTAATTAAGATGTTGGCTAAATATAGTCTAATCATAGTCCCTGGCTGCAAGAATTGGACATAAACCCATAAGATGTAAATTGGAAAGACAAAAATATGTGTTTACATTCTGTAAACTTAGGAGAATCAAAAGGAGTGATTAGGCCTGCTGACTGGATGCGGTGTGAAGTGCCCGGGGATATTAAATGTCCACTGTGCCAACAAGACTGAAGGGGCAACTTCCCAGAATTTCCGCAGGTATAAACCAGTGATTCTCATACTTTGAGATTCCATGGCTCACACAATTAAAAAACAAGAACTGTGCAACAGAAAGTGTCAACTTCTGTTTTGTCCACAATAAATTTTTTTCTTTTCTTTTTTTTTGAAGGATAATTGCTTTACAGAATTTTGTTGTTTTCTGTCCAACCTCAACATGAATCAGCCATGCTGCTGCTGCTGCTGCTAAGTCACATCAGTCGTGTCTGACTCTGTGCGACCCCTAGATGGCAGCCCACCAGGCTCCCCTGTCCCTGGGATTCTCTAGGCAAGAACCCTGGAGTGGGTTGCCATTTCCTTCTCCAGTGCATGGAAATGAAAAATGAAAGTGAAGTCGCTGTCATGTCTGACTCAGCGATCCCATGGACTGCAGCCCACCAGGCTCCTCCATCCATGGGATTTTCCAGGCAAGAGTACTGGAGTGGGGTACCATTGCCTTCTCTGTGAATCAGCCATAGGTAATTGTAAAAAGCAAAGAAATCAAAGAAAAAATACTACCCTCTCTGGTTGCCATTATTTACTAAAAGAAGAAATAAATTTAATATACCCAAAGAGAAATAGTGGACATATTCTCAGAACAGAGTCATCTTTTAAATATAATATATTTTAAACCTTATGAAAACACTACTTTTCACTGTGTCCATTGGAAGTTTATGAATTACTTAGTTCACAGATGGTGACTTGGGACCCTGATAATTACTAGTGATAATTCAGGCCAGCACTCAAAAAGGATAATATTTTGATATGTTATTTTTGTAACTTATTTATCTTTGTGTGTTGTATTAGTTTGTTGCTTGACACGGACATTTGGCACTTGATGAATGCTTGCTTCAGAAGTGAATGAATGAATCAATCGATCAATTGATCAATCAGTTGTTGAAAACTTGGGCAAGAGCAATAGCGGAGGCTCTGTGGGTTTTGTCAGCAGCTCTTTTGGGTGGACCTAGAGCTTTTTATGTCAGCACTGATTACATCTGAAGGACTGGGAAGCCAGGCTTCGAAGAGTGTTCTGAAGAGAAGCCTCCATCAGCCATGGGTGTCCCGGGACGAAAGACCTCATATCTCGAGGCCTAGGGTGGGGAGTTGGTCTTCCCAGAACTAGAAAGATACAATGAAATTGTGGAAGCTCACACATCTCTAATAGTACTAAAGTCACTGTTCATAGCACTCAAGAAAATTAAAGCAATAATTCAGAAGATTAAACTGCTTAAGTTAATAAAAGCGTTATTTTTTTTCCAGCTTAACGTGTTCCGCCCCCCCACGCAGACCATCCACATCGATTCAGTGGTGATCGACCGCCAGCCTTTTCAACATGACCTTGTGCGTTCACTGCACACTGTGAGTCTGGAGGAGGAGCACGGGGTCTCTCTTTGCCCACCTGCCATTTCTAAGTGCTGTTCTCCATCTTTCCTGCTTCCTTCAGAGCCCAGCAGGGTTCAGGTGGGAGGGAATGTCTCCATTTTCACCAATAACTAACTCAATTAACAAGTGTAGACATTCTGGTACTGTCTTGAGATGATCAAGATACATTCTGGAGATGATCTCTCAGGTTTGAAAGAAGACTTTGTTTTTCTCGTGCGACTTGAAGCCTGGTCGCATCATCTCATTATCAGAGCATACGCTGTCCTGGGTGTTCAGTTCCTCAGTCGCGTCCAGCTCTCTGAGGCCCCATGGGCTGCAGCCAGACTTCCCTGTCCTTCACTGTCTCCCTGAGCTTGCTCAAACTCATGGCCATTGAGTTGGTGACGCCATCCTCCAGCTCATCCTCTGTCGTCCCCTTCTCCTCCTGCCCTCAATCTTTCCCAGCGTCAGGGCCTTTTCCAATGAGTTGGCTCTTTGCCTCTGGTGGCCAAAGGATTCGAGCTTCAGTTTTAGCATCAGAGTTTCTCCAACATCACAGTTTCAAAGCATACTCTCTTAGATAGACTATAAATTGATAGTTTTATAAATCTAATATCTCCGTGAACAATATTATTTGTATTATTTGGACAAAAGTGGTAATTTTCTAAATTATTACAGTAAAACACGGTTTCTTTTGGTAATACTGCCTACTTTATTTATTTTTTAAATTTTGTTTTATTAATGAAGCTGAGGTTTCAGAAGATGGAAATGACCCAGGACCTTCCTGAAATATGAGAAACATCACCTTTACTACCCCAGATCTTTCTTGATTTTTTTTCAGTACTTTATCTGGGTAATCTTTATAGGAGGGTAGGGGGGCAGATAACAGGATAAAAGAGACATTCATGATGTGGGTTGACCTTGAGAAAAGAAACAAACCTTTAGTCCGGATATTATTTTGCCTCAGGAGGACCGGAGAATATGCAATGCAACTCACTTATCCCCTCCTTGTCTGTCATGACTTTTGGGTTATGTCAAGGGTGGAGCTATATGAAGGACATCTGATTTGCTATTTAAAAAAAAAAGAGGATGGATCAGTTCCTATAGAAAAGACATAGTCAAGATTCATCTTTTTTTATACATTTTTCTCATGTAGTGTCATTGAGAGATTTTAATATAGTGTCCATTCTAAGCATGAGGACTAGAAAAATCGTTTTCTTGCATCTCTCCAGTAATTCCGTATAAGTAGGTTTTTAAAGGCACTCTCCTTCTTTTAGAATTTATTATGAAATATTAACCCACCAATTTAGCAAGATGACTTACGCTTCTATTGAAATAGGAGCATCTTGAGGAAACCAACCAAACAAATGTAGCTGGGAATACAGAAAGCAATGCAGACCATCTCACTCTAAGGCGGTGTCTCCACTTCCGCACTGCTGACATTTTGGACCAAGAATTCTCTGTGGGGGGTTGGGAGATGCTGTACTATGAGTGCATCCCTGGTTTCTGCCCACTAGGTGCCTATCCTGGCGCCAGATGAAACTCACCCCAGGCTCTCCGGATGTTGCTGGTTGCCCTTGCTAATCTAAGTGGAAGTGAAAGTGAAGTCGCTCAGTCGTGTCCGACTCTTCGTGACCCCCCTGGACTGCAGCCTACCAGGCTCCTCCACCCATGGGATTTTCAAGGCAAGAGTACTGGAGTGGGTTGCCATTGCCTTCTCCGTCATTACTCCCAGACATAACCAATTAGATCATATCTTCTTATTTTCAATAAGCAGTCAGCACTTCTCAGATAATGCAGAACATTGATTTCCTCTGTATGCTATTTATCCAAATAGATTTACATTGGAATTGAGCACTTTAGAAATGTATTAATAGCAAAAATATGTTAAACACTCATAATTGGACCACATATGGCTTTCCTTGTCTTCTATATAGATTTAGTGACTCATTCATTAATTCACTTATAGTAAGGCCATCCAGACCTATGAATATTAATAGCCTGAGAACAAAATCCTGAGCATTAACTTCCGTTGTACAAGCATTAACTAGGTCTCTGACCTCAGAGTTACAGGGTTTAACCAAATCATTTATTCACACACACCTCAGATATGCATTGGTTCAAACTTTGCACCTTTCCATTCATGCGTACCTTTGTTTACTGATCCTCTAATTAAGTCACTAATAATAATAAAGTCAATGTGTCAAGTTCAAAAAACCTCAAAATCAATATCCTAGAATATTTCTAAGGTCTATCTATTGGCTTATTTTTCATAAAACTAAGATGCTACGTCTTTTTTGCAGCAGATCACAACATTATACACAAAGATACTCAGCTTACTTGCTTCATGTCAATCCCATATTTATACTTTATCTACTATGCCTGTCCTTCATTCGCTTAAAAAAAATAAATAAATACAAAAAAAATAAAATAAAATTAAATTAAATTAAAAAAAAAAAATAAAGATGGTGCATATGGTAGCCAGCCTCCAAGATGGCACCCAAGGATTCCTGGCTCCTAGTACTCGTAGGCAACGATCATTCAGATTTTACAAGGTTAATGTTCAGAGAAGTCGGCGTACCTGTGAGACTTGCAAGCCTGTACCTCGCCCCCCGTCCTCACCTTAGGGAGCTGTGCATCCATCACTTGCTACTCTGGCATTTCCACTCCACCTTAAATTCCCTGTTTCTCCCATTTTCAGTAATCCTCCACATGGTCACCAAACAGACATTCCTACTGTATCACTTTGATAATTGCAGTCCTACTTAGACACATTTAATGTCTCCTAGTTTATCGAATAAAAAAGCTCATATTGAAGAGCCTCCAAATTTTGGCCTCAGTTCACGTTTTTCGCTGTCCTTCTGTACCTACCAAAATTTTACCTGCACCTTTAAATTCTTAAAATGTTCTGATCGGTTTATTCCAATGATTTATCTCTTTTTTTCACTCTTTCTCTCCATCTTACTCTCTCTCTGTCCGCCTCTATGTTGATCTTACCCATATCTGGACGCATTGAATGTTCTAGATTCTTTACTGCTATTTTTATTGCTGTTTATTTAGTAAATTTTTCACCTGTTTATATCCTTGCCTCATTGCTGGTACAATGAGATTTTAATCTTTGAGTTCCTAAAAACACAGTCAATAGAAGTCAATCCACTATCCAGGTATGAAGCTGGAATCAGGATATATTTGACCCTAATAAACAGATACCAAGTTAATGCAAGGCTTTTTATTTTAAAAAATAAAGATCATTCTTACAAGACCTATGTTCCCAAGTTGATTTATTGTTATTTAGAATATATTTGATTACACACTTAGAAAATGAACTAATGGTTGCCAGGAGGAAAAGACAGGGGGAAGGGATGGTTAGGGAGTTTGGGATGGACATGTACACACTACTTTATTTAAAATGGATCACCAACACAGACCTAGCGGGAGCACAGGGAACTCCACTCAGTGTTATGTGGCAGGCTGGATGGGAGTGGCGTTTGAGGGAGAAGGGATACATGTAAATGTATGACTGAGTTGTTCTGCGGCCCACCTGAAGCTATCACAACATTGTTAATCCAGTACAGTGAAAGTCGTTCAGTCATTCTGGCTCTTTGCAACCCCATGGACTCTACAGCCCATGGAATTCTCCAGGCCAGAATACTGGAATGGGTAGCCTTTCCTTTCTTCAAGGGGTCTTCCCAACCCAGGGATAGAACCCAGGTCTTCCACATTGCAGGCAGGTTCTTAACCAGCTGAGCCACCAGGGAATACCCCAGTATAAAATAGAAAGCCTAAAAATAAATAAAAATATTTGATCCTTTCTGTGACAAGGAAAGCCATGTGCCTATGAGCTGAGTACTCAGGGCATGTGAGAACCTGAGCTCCTAATGACCCCCTTTGGGTGATTTGCTGGTGGAGACAAACGAATATCAGATTCAATCATCTGCAAGATGTGTCACCCTGCTTATTTAACTTATATGCAGTGTACATCATGAGAAACGCTGGACTGGAAGAAATACAAGCTGGAATCAGATTGCTGGGAGAAATATAATAACCTGAGATATGCAGATGACACCACCCTTATGGC